>RWGZ01001394.1:34287-101408 GCA_009725065.1 Utricularia reniformis
GGACGTCGTCCACGGAACACGTTGGCAGCTGACGTGTTCTGCGGACGACGTCCGCTATAGCTTGCCACGTCAGCTTTCCGCGGACGGCGTCCGCTATTCGCCCTAAAACAATATTGGATTTTTCGAAACGCATTATTTAACCAAAATAGCCCAAAACATTTCTTACTGGATTTCTTCTTGGGATGACATTTAAGATCTCTAAAATATGTATGAGTCTGTAAATTTAATCCTTAAGATTTCTTAAATTTGATAAATCTACTACTCAAAGTTTTTTTAAAGTAATATTATTATTCAAATTTTGATAAATCTAATTTTCAAATTTTAATGTATAACAAAATTGATCTTCAAATTTCGATGATTAATTTTGTCATATATTTGTCAAATCTTGTAAATATATAGATTAAATTTGTCAAAATTATATAAAATAGATCATTTTCTAATTAGTTAGAAATCTAAAAAATAAAAAAGAAACGAACTAAAAATAGGACACATTTTCGAATGTTTGTAGCCTGAAATCCTAAAATGTGTATATTTTATATCTTCCTCAAATTCAATTGATACAACATTCTAAAAAATCTAATACCCATTTCTGAATTCCCACTGAATCGCCCTCGGAAATCCGAAATATCAATCTGCAAGCGCCTGACCGTTATCCAACCAAGTTCAAAAATCGATTTTCTATCTTCCATAATCACATCTCATATATACGCCATTACTTGGAAGAAATCTGCAATCAGTTGAGTTCAATGTATGTTCTTGCTGCTATGCCAATGGTACCAGGTTCGTGTTCTTCTTTTTGGTAGTCCAATCTTTTGTTTATTGTATATGATGATTTTTATCACAATTTGTTATGTGGGCTACTCGTTTTGGGGCTGTCTAATGAAATGCAAACGCAAAATGCCTATTTTGAATGCAGGTTATGGTGCGGCTTTTGGGTTCTATCCGATGGAAATTGCATGGGTTGGTGTGTTTTTAATTGGTGCTGGTTGTTTTGCCATGGGATGCTTAGTTGGGTTGTATCGCTCTTACCATGCTCGACGGTCAAAAGAGATTGAAGTTGTTAACAAGGAAGAGAAGAAATATGCTAAACAAGCGCTTGGGATTGAAAAGTTTGCTGAAATACTAGAAGACTTTAAAATGGTAATTTTGTTATTGTACAGCAACGTCAGCACTCTAACCATGGGTCTAAGAGTAATGAATTTAAGAATCACTATGCTAATTATTGCAATGTTTGATGCAGGTACTGGTTGTTAGAAACGATCTCAAAATGGGGAAGGGAAAGATTGCTGCACAATGCAGGTATGACATGCTTGACTTGTAACATTTGTGCCTCAATCATGAGTGCTTTTCATGGGGAAACCTCTTTATTTTGCTATTTTTCAATTAACTTTTGCTGCTCCCAGCCATGCAACATTGGGTCTATATAAAAAAATCATAAAACGTGCACCAAAATCATTGTCAAGGTACTCCTTTAAACCCATTGATTATATATGACTCTTTTATTCATGTACTGTATATATAAGTGCTTAATATTTATATAGATGGGAGATGTGCGGGCAGGTGAAAGTTGTTGTGAAAATCGAGAGTGAAGATGATATGCTTGTTTTGCAGGTGGCTTTTATCATTTATTTTGTTTTCTTTCGTAATTTGAATGGAGGAAATTTTCATCCCTTTTTGTTCCAATATTTGTTTATACATCTTGTTAATTAAAATACATTCTTTGGAACTCTTAGGTGTTAATGCACATAAGTTTTTGCATTAGAGAGAATGCCATTTTTACCAGATAATTTGAAGAGTTTGTTATGCAGATAAGATTTTAAAACATCAATCTCCTATCACAGCATACTATTGGGATAGAAAAACCTTAAGTGCTTATAATTTATCATCGCTCTTTCATTTCCTTCTGTGGCAAGGTCAAGAAAATAAGTCCATAAGCAATGACACTTAAAATTATCGTTTTCCACTTTTTATAGCTTTATGTTTAACATAGCCTCATGCTTTTTAACATCATGTGGTATGTAATTTTCTTTGGTTTGTGCAGGATAGAGCAAAATCACATAATTTGCCTACGCATATTACGATAGATGCCGGGAGAACGCAGATTGCTCCAAGTTAGTGTCATTACTCTTAGATGAGGCTTGAAGTTATATTTTCTTATAGCCGATACTATTTTTTTTGAACGGAAAGTTATATTTTCATTGACAGAGAATTACTCTCTCAAACTGAGCATACAAAGAGCTGCACTGAAGAGTTCATGATCGCCTCGTAAGGTGCATGAAGTCATTCATGTAGAAATAAACCACACTATCCCGGTGCTTCAAAATATCAAAAGAGAACATTTGTAAACCTAAGACAAAGTTTGAAATTGAAAATTTAACATGTTGAAAAAAAATTTGATTCATGAAGAACAAATATTTCCATAGTAGAGCCACCACTATAAATTTATAGCTGATAATATGCATTAGGAGAAGCTTTATGATGACAAAAAGAAACATTTCGGACTTGAAGTTTGTATTGATTTCTGGTTCATTGTTACTTTAATATTCTACAGCAATTTTGTCTAAAACTATGCACCAGCTTAGCACAGGGATGCATCGACACATCCCCAATTGAGCATCTTTGGCGTTTTCTCCCCACAATATCACATTTCATTATAAGTTTTGAATATACGATAAGGTTTTGAGCATGTGATGATTTGATATAATTCAGAGAGCAATGATTTAATATTTTGGTTTTTTGAATGCCCTTATTTCATAATATATGTAATTTACATTGATTATTGTTGAACATTGTTTAGCCGGCTTTCCCTTCATGTTTTTATTGCTTGTTTTATGATTTTGTTGGTGCCATTTGAATTCCTTGGTTTTTATCCAGATTCAAGGACTGTTATGGCAATTCTAGGTGAGGAGTTTTGAATATTTTGCTGGTTTAATTTTTAGTGCTTTTAAGTAGGAGTTTTATTCATGATATGTGCTTCAGGACCTGCTGAGATTGTTGATGATGTAACTGGAGAGTTGAAGCTTTTGTAGATGAAACTTTCATCTCTTATTTGATTAACAGAGCGGCAACATGGAAGCATGTTGAATTTGTTCCATATTGGTTAGAAAAGTATGATTGATTAGATTTCTGAGGGTGAGTAATTCAATCACATGATGATTTGATAAAGTCATGTGCGATCTTCTCCTTTTACTCCTGTTCGTTTAGCTTTTCCAACATGATATCAAAGTTGGTTAATTTCAGTTCATAAGTCAAAACTTTATAGTTGAACTTGAGATGAGTCTTAAATTTGTCACCGAGATGTGAGATTGATTAGGTTTATAAGAGTGAGAAATATCATGACATAATGGTTTGATTATGTCTTTTAAATGTGTAACTTCCTTCTCTTATCTCATTCGTTCAAGTTATTTCATCGTAATTTCGAGAGGACTATGATTCGAACAAATTTAGTCATTTCTTGCAACGTCATAACTGAATCAAGATGAAGTTTAACATTTTCATGTTTCTTTATATTGGGTTCTTGATGAATTGAAGTTTGTATCAAATCATTTTATCGAGTTTTTAACGTGAATATCGAGATAGGTAGTTTTTAATTGGGCGGAAGGCAGTTTTGGTCCCCAAAATTTGGATAATTTGGCAATTTTGGTCTCCAAAGTTTTCAATTTTGGCAAAATCAGCCCCCAAAGTTTCATGTACGCAAAACCAGTCCCCAAAGTTTGCGAATTTTGGCAAAACCAGTCCCCAAAGTTGCGTATTTTCGCAAAATACGTCCCCAAAGTTTGCGAATTGTGGCAAATTAGGTCCCCGGACGAAAATTAATTTGGGGACCAAAATTGCCAAAATTCGCAAACTTTGGGGGCGTATTTTGCGATAATACGCAACTTTGGGGACCAAAATTGCCAAATCATCAAAACTTTGGGGACTGTTTTTGCCACTGAAACTTTGGAGACCAAAATTGTCAAATTATCCAAACTTTGGGGACCCAAGTAGCTATTTTTCCTATTATTTTAGTACTAGCATACATACAAATATTAATTCAAATAGTTTGTTATGAATTATTGCTATATATAAGTAATTACTCAAGAGTTGTTTTCATTAATTTCATCACTTGAATAATACGAGAAAATTATTATTTCTTATTTCATTTTTAAGTTAAAAAGTTATTCGATAAGTTTTTTCATACACAAAGAAGAGTTGTTTCTCCAACAATATTAATTATTAACTACATCAAACCAACTAACTTTTATCGTTATTTTGGTTAGGTTGAATCCGATACGCTATCAAACTTCATCTTGTTCATTAGTAGCCTTGGGCTCTAAGCATTTTAAGGAACCCATTCGTGATATACCGCTGTAAATGCCTCCATCTCTTCCTTCTGTTGCCGCTTTTGGCGATAATATTGACATTGTTCTCGTTAAAATTGCATGTCTATAAGACTTCGTTGATCGTTCAAAACCACTTTCGCCATTGTTGCTACTTCCAGAAGCATAGCTTTTTGTTCTGTTCAACATAGATTGCTCCATCACATTCTTCCTCACTCCAATTGGTATTCTCAATGTAAACCTATCAAGATTCTCCCCCGGAAGCACCAGTGAATGACCCGTTGTGTGTGATCTCAGCTTCGCCATATCAAAACCTTCTAGCTTCCCCGTAGAAAACGACTGTATCGAGGTTTCACAGTTAATACTAATCTGAATTTCATCTCCTTTTTGTGTAGTAGAACTACCCACGTCAACTGTATGGTTCTCTTCGACCACCGGCGGCGGCGGCACTTTGACTTTAGCCTTCGTCAGGTCCGACCGGCAAACGGGACAAGTGATGTGATGCTCAAGCCACACGCTGACGCAGTCTGGATGGAAAACATGGTCGCAGTTAGGCAACAGACGAATCATATCGTTGTCATTGAACTCATTAAGACAAATAGCGCACTCTAATGCACCCTTCCCAGTCATATGCTCCTTGATCTCTGAGTAAGGGAAAGTTGGTAATGCTTCAATGACTACGTGGTCAAGCCCGCGCCGCCTCCGCCACGCCCCTATCGGACCACCGTGTTGGATACTGGCTGGGTTTTCGGTGCACTGACGGAGGTATATAGCGCCGTAGCCCATGGCGAAGAGCAGCACAAGGAGAACAATCAATATAATCACAATCATCGGGTTGAAAGTGTTGAATTGCTGCTGATCGGAACCATTAATGGATGGACTTTGAGCTCCGACAAAGTCAACAAGAAGAACTGATAATACCGCAAGATAGAAGTGCTCCATAGCAAAATTAATCGTTGAAGAGTAACAGGGAAGTTGCTGATGCATGAGAAGGAGACAAGTAAAACTGGAGGTTTTGGAAATTCAACAAGTTATTCATCCTTTTGTGTATGAAAACGAGCTGGGTTTTCTTCTTCGTCATGCCTGAGGTAGATTATTCTGGCCTGGCCTGGTGCCTATTCTTGTATAATAAATCAACGTTGACTTGGAACGTAGCAGCTTCTGCCATCTGGTTTTTCCAAGAGCTCTTCCGTAATTCCCTTCAAATTTAGATATAAACATGGCAACTATATGACCGGGCCAGTTGGTTCATTTTCATCCATTTAAAATTGGATGAGACACAAATTTTATCTTCATATTTTCATTCATTTTGTAAAATACTTAATAAATCATTTATAAATTTCATATCCTCTTTTATAAATTAATATAATCCACGTTCGATTTCTGATGTGGAATAATTTCATTATTTCAACAACTGTAACAATTATGGTCTCAAAGTTTTATGATTGTGTCAATTGTTATTCACAAAGTATCAAAATAATAAAATTTGTTAATATACTTTATAAGTTTTGTCAAAATAAATCATCAAAATTACTTTTATATAATATAATTGATCATCAAAGTTTTTCAATTTGACAATTGAGATATTCAATCAAAATTAAATTTTAGATGTTTATCAAATATTATAGTTTTATGACTAAATATGATAATGAGTTGGGTCCTGCTCCAGTATGAAATTATAATCTATGCCTAACCACACCACGTAAATGAAATCAAATTGAGTTGTAGTCAACGAAATACCCAGAAACTACCGTCCCCGCCTATTTGAAAGCTCAACATATTATCATGTGGGGATGGGACTACACGTTGACCAAATATGAAGTAAAATTTTTTATTTTAACTGACATTAATATACACGATAAACTTTAATATTAAAATTAAATTCTAATTGGCCAAAGAAGAAATTAATATATAAGAAGCTTATGGTTCTAGTTGTATTTTCGTTTGTACTGAATTTTGATCGTAATATTTGATGGATTTGATTTTGCCAACTAAATATGCAAATGCAAAAAGCCTATCCTATGATGTTATAGTCCATGTTTTTATAACAGCTCATATGAAGAATACCGGACGACACTGGTATTTCCACCGGTACCGGGTTTCCGGGTCGGAACCCGGATTTTTTCTAATCGATCCGAAAAAAAAAAAAAAAAAATTATACCGATATGCCGGTGGTATACCAATCATATCGGTCTGTACCGATATGAAAACATTGGTTATAGTTACGATCTTACAATGTTTTCGAAGTTTCCATGTTCTCTTTAGATCTCATATATTCGTCATTAAGTTACCATGTTTTTATTCTAAATCATCTAATAAATCAAAGATGTGAAGTTTATTAGATTTTATATGAGGATTTTATCATGTTTATGTTATTTTATGGTGTTTGATATACCTTGAAAATGGAGGGATAGTAACATTTTTTAGTATATAGTAGAAAATATTAATAGTGATTTTGTATAATTCCATTGAGTTGTTTTATGTTATCTCATTACAACCAAGGAAGTTAAATCGGTCGGTACCGTTCATACCGGTCATAACCGGTACGAATGATTTTTCTTATATATTGGTGGTATACCGGTTATATATCGGAATATCGATATACCAGTCATAACCGATATTTACCAATATAACCGATATACCACTGATATGACTACCATGATTACAACCATATGATCCACAGGATTCCAACATTAGAAATTAATTGATTTAGGGTTTTTGCATGATTCAATAGTTGATGTAAATAAATCTATTCTTTCAACTGGAATGTAGATTTGTTTGTAATGCACAAATTTCAGTATAATTTAAGGTTCATAACATTCAAAAAGGCAAAAATATATTTTTATCATTTATAATAAATACATTATTATTTTGTCTAATTATACATACATTTAAACTTTAAAATATGAATATTTAAATTTTAAAATCAATATATATTCTGATTAAAAAAAATGAAATAATGTTCAGCACATTAATCTAAGACTTTTTTTTATTTCCCTAATATTTTGGTATTTTTAAGGCAACTTGAAATTTTATTTAAATCAAAATGAGAGATTTAGGTGAAGAATAATCCGTATTTACTGTTACTAAAAAATAAATAAGATTTGTAATTCAAAAATGAAATTGTAGAAGATGTAGCAATTTGTTCGAGGCCTTTCTCAAAATTGGTTTAATTTGGAAGGCACGGAGAATCGCATCGATTTGGCCAACCTTCAATGCAAGGATTCGCCAAAGTTGGCGTACTTGCTCTGCTAATTGGCTTTCAAACAGCGAAATAAAAGCAAACACCAAAACGAATTAAAACACGACAGATCAGAAAATATCATTGAGGAATCCGAAATCAACATAAGAATGTTTTGATAAGCGAAGCTCAGAGAGATCTGAAGAAAATGATTATTTCCCTGACCTACCACAAAGAAGGCCTCAAAGAGCTGGGATTAGAATATTGTCATCATAGCTGCGCTGTGTACTCATAATTTAATAGCTTAACGTGTAGGAATCAAAATAAAAACAATCGAAAGATGAAACAACGGCGGCATGAAATAAGGAATTACAGAGAAAAACCTAATGAACGAGGGAGGAGGTATAGAGAATGTAGGGTTTGTTGAATTTATAATTAGTTGGTCGGCCCAATAAAATTTGGGCCAAGTTTTTATTAAACTGAACAAACAAATATATAACAAAAGACACAAGTAACCTCCATGTTTCTTGTTCGTCATGAATTCAAGTAGCAAATATTTTCCCTATTATTTGTTTCTCGAGATATGACAAATTTGTCCTCCAACTCAGTGCACTTGTCACGATTAAACTTTATGGAGACCTTGCAAGGTCCAAACACCATTTTCAATAATTTCTTCTTATTATATATATCTTAGTGTAGAAATTTAGGATTCAATTAATTGTAGTAAGAGTATCAGAGTAGTTCAATCTATTAAAGAAAAAAATCACATTAAAAAAATTGGATCAAACGAATTACTCATCATATCATATATCTTATAAACTAGACCATTTTTTATATCAATTATATTTTATTGCCACAAAGAGAACAATCTTGATCAATTGAGTGGAGTTACAATAATAATTTTTTATTCAATCGATTATTGTTCTATTTAGCCAAAAACGATAGATGTTATTTATTAAACTAAATTAAAAAAATTGAATAATTTTCACAAAAAATCCACAACATAGCTAGTGAGCCATGTCACGTTCTTGAATCGCAACCCTTGATTTAGGGAAGAGAACAAGAATTAGAGGGGAGATTTGAAGCGGAATAAGAAGGAGAAAGGGAAGGATGAAGAGGAGACAGATAGATGAAAAACTTCATATTCGATAAATGATCCGGAAATGGAAGAGTTTGAGTTTTATATCCACATTACATTTTACCAAACGAGTTATAACTTAAAAACCCAACATGTGGCATAATGGATTGGAAGCCCATACATGAATCATCTTGGATCTATCTCATTAATCATATAATGACTAATTAATTAAAATACCAATAACTCAGATCTTGACAACCGACACAAGTAATAATTAGAGTCGTCTCTTTTCTTATGGTGGGACAAGTAAATTATTGCTGAGGATTTCAAGCTCCTGTTACTTTAAAGCTACGCACTAACTAATTAGTCTTCAATTATTATGAACTACCCTCAGGCTAAACTTGTCTCATAAAATATTGATAAACAAGCAACCAGCTAGATCCTATATTAAATTGCAAGTTGCAAATTATAAAACAAACACTGATAGAGAAATTCAATAAAATAGTCGTCCGGGGTGTCAACAGTCGTCCGATTCGTTGCAAGACGAACTCGGTTTTAAGTTGTTTTGTAGGGGGGAAATAATTAAGAATCAAATAGAGAAAGTCAATGCAATTTTAGAGTGGAAAACCCCTAAAAGAATGAGAAAAAACCACTTGACTAAGAGTTAGAAATGCTCTTAGTCGATCCAATAACTAAGCTGTTTATTACAAATGACATGTTTGTTCTTTAGAAACATCAAGTGAACGGAAAGCTTAAGGGAAAAACATGAGAAAACCGAAGAAGCCAATGTTTCATTTCCGTTCCTAAGTGTCCCTTTTATACGCCTTTCATGCTGTGTGAACAATAGAGTATCGTTTTGTGCTTTTCCCATGCGGCTAGGTCGGCTCGTGTCGGGCGGGACAGCCGCCGGGCATGGCTCTATACGGTTGTGAGGCGCCAGGACTTTCGGCGCTACTAACCTGTTGTCTCCAGACAATGGGAGGCTCGTACGACTCTGTTAGACACGCTTCTGACAAGATTATCAGAGACTATTGTCACATGTTGAGAAATGCGGATGGCCGAAAGCATAATCTATACACCTTGGACCGATCGGTCCCAATGAGGAGGAGAACGCCTGTCTCTATCGATCGGTCCTGGTTAGTAAGAATGGGCCTTCGGGCCCAATTGTTCTCGTGTGACCGTCCATTCACGTGAATTAGATCTGGGCCATCAAATTGTTGGAAATCTGGATCAAACCTTCACAGAAAGAAACACTGTTAGTAGTAAATACAATAAATATAAAACAATACCAGAAAGTTGATTTGATCTCCTGTATCAAATTCTGTTAAATGTCGCTTGTGCCACGTCGTAATGACATTGAACTTAAGAACAATTCCGGCAAAACCGGTGTTCTCCAGGTTACACAAGCAGCAATCTCCATTGCTCAGGAACGATAGTTATTGTCGATGAACTCAGAATCAATACAGATAAGAAAGAATATCAAAACAAGAAAATACAAGTATTCTCTGTTTCTCAGTAAATTCTATGTATTTTAGTATATTTTACATCTCTATCTTCTACAATTCTATTATTATTTATATAATAGAACATGTAGATAAATATTTATCCAATTCCAACTCAACTTCCCCAATAAAATAGAGAATGTGGTTTTAGTGGGAGAAAAAGTTTATTAACTTTTTATTATGTATTTAACATAATAATAAAAGTAATAAACCTTTTAAATATTGTTCTATTTTATACTACATAAATTCGGTTTTTGTCACTCGGTCTAACTTGACTAGACTTGGATCTAACCAGGTTTAGGGTATCGGGTTCCAAAGATTTAGTGATAGTCAATAATAGATCTAACAAGATTGTCTGTAGCACGTGGATCACCTGGCAGTCTAATGCAATCGTGATTCATATGGAGAGAAAAATCCTTTTTTTATTATTGATTCCATCTGATTACAAAAATTCTCCAGTAGCCTTTTGATAGTTGACACTTGCTTTTTTTATTTTTCTCAATGAATAGCACGGTCTTCTTCGTTGGTGTTTTAGGTTTAGATTCTACTTAATTTCATTTAGTGTTCATCAAATCATTCACTTTTTTGTTTGCATTTGCAGGGAATGTGATCTCAGTTCTCATGTTCCTATCTCCTGTGTGAGTCACACCACTTCTCTTGCTTAATTCTTAATGGGGTTTCGTGATTATTTGTGCTTTGTTTTGGTGCAGGAAAACTTTCATTAGGATCGTGAGAAATAAGTCGACCGAAGAATTTGACCCTCTACCCTACATCTGCACGTTGTTGAGTTCAAGTCTTTGGACTTACTATGGAGTCACTAAACCGGGAAGTTACCTTGTGGCTACGGTGAATAGCTTCGGCGCCGCCGTTGAGACCATTTACATACTCGTCTTCTTGTTGTACGCTCCGCCGGAGGGAAAGGTGGGAAGTGAGATTACATCGAGTTGAATAAATCATTTACTATATTTCATTATTTCAATAGATTTTAATAGTATAGATAGAGATAACTTTTTTGCTTGTGCGCAGGCGAACACGGCGAGGGTGTTCGGTGGCTTGAACGTAGCTTTCGCAGGGAGCGTGATGATGGTGGCGACGTTTGTTTTGGATGGTGAATTGAAATACGACGTCGTTGGGGTGATTGCTTCTGTCCTCAATGTAATCATGTACGCTGCACCTCTGTCGGCTTTGGTCAGTGACTCAATTATTCTCTATAAACAAATAAATAGTCATATTTATTAATTATTATAATTTATGTTATATTAAAAATGTTAGTATTTGTTCAATATATNAAGTTGGATCGGTATTTGCATCCCCACTACCGGTTTTACATGCGGGAAATAAGAGGTGTTGTTTATTCCCAGTTCCTGGAGTCTTACAAAAGCGTGACAATTGAGGCTATGGCTAACGCATTTGGGGTTAAGGTGGATTTTATCGACATGTGAGTTCCAATTCAATGCATAAGATTTCTTTACAATATGGTTTCGTTTACTTTGTTTAGCATGGTGCAGGGAGCTTTCTCGTTTCATTGCAGCTGGGAAGTTACACTGCAAGATTGATAAAGTGGCTGGTGTACTGGAGACGAATCGACCCGATGCAAAGAATGCACTTTACCAAGCTACTATCAAGCAAGGAGATTTCTTATTGAACCGCATACAGAAGCTGTCTCGTGTTATTGACCTTTGAACTTCATCCTTGCCGTTCTCAATGGCTGCTGGTTAGTCGTTTGATATGTCGAATGGTGAATTTTCGATTGATTTTTTACCGTTTCGAAAACTTTATTGAGCTGTTTTTTTATCTCAGTCTTTGTGACATGACTGCAGTGATCTCAATTATGTGGAACCTTGTTTTGGAAAACTTCTATTTGATTGCGTGCTCGCTTTGTGCGTGTTAGTTAGAGGTTAATTTCCCTTTTAATAGTGACGATTAAGTTGAACTAATTATGCTACACGTTTTGCTAATTTGGACAAAGGTGCCCAGTCATTTGATAATCTGGTGTCTGGTGCCTATTTTTTTATGGCTATGGCAAGACAATACAGTCCTCAGATTTTTGCATTTTTGGTACTAAAGACATATTTAGTCCTTTGTGGCAAATTTGATTTTTTTGTAATATTTGGTAAATTAGATTCTTAAAATAACAAAATCGATTCACGATATTTGATTTTGAACGAAGATCTTAATTGTCAAAATTAAAAAAACTTTAGAATCAATTATGTTTTTATCATGAATTAATTGATTCATGAATTAAATTAATCATTAAATTGGTTTTGTCATTAATTGCAAAATATATGTGAATCATTTTTTTATCATTTTCATATTTTGATGATTTGTCACAATAATAAATATTTTGACAACAAAATTGTTAAAATCATGAAATTATTAAGATTTAGTTTACGTGTCATCATGTTATATATTGATTGTAAAAATAAAAATAAACAATTGTCTCGTACACTATGATATGAATTTGTGATATTTTCTTAGAAATTTTCATGCTTTATGTCAAAGCATAATAAAATCTTATAAATTTGTCACCTATTCATATAAATATTTGGTATCTATAAAGTTGGGTAATTTATAACCAATCATATAAATTTAGTATTGATTTATATGTAAATTTGATTATATAATATAACATAATCTTATTATACATTATACCACATTATAAATATTGATTGGGTAGATAACCAAAGAATATCATAATTCTTAGACAACATTGAACTTCAATTCTGTTCAATGGCCGGAAATTCCAGTAAAGACAAAGGAGATGTGGAGTACATTGTTCTTTGGAATCAAAGTGGGGCGTGTGCACAAGTATGTGTGTTTTTTAAGCATATGGATTATCTCGTTATGTATATTATAACGAGAAAATGACGTATTTGATCACAAAAGTTTAGTTAATTTGGTAAATTTCATCCCATAGTTTAAAACGGAATATTTAATCTGAACTTCAACGTTTTGACATTTTTGGTTGTTATAGTTATTTTTTAAAAAAAAAATAATATTTCGTACGAATTGGTGCTCCAAAGTGACAAAATCGGTCCTAATCTTTAATATTGGTAAAACTAGTCCATAAACTTTATATATAGTAACAAATATAGTCCACATAGTTTGTTAATTTGGCAAAATTAGTTTTTTTTTCTGGGTCCAACCCGAAAAAAAATATTTTTTTAAAAAAAACTTGTTTTAGAATATTTTTTTACGAAGTTATTTCATGGTACTAGGCGTTATACCGACTATACCAGTCATACCGGTCCGAAACAGAATTTCAGAACGAAATGAAAAGAGCTCTCAAAGCAATATTTTCATACCGTCGCAGGTATATTGATTAGTACGGAAAAAACTGGACGGCACCGGTATTTTGACTAGTAACGCCAGTATCGGGTTTTCCCGAAACCGACCATAAAAAAATTAAATATTTTATTGTACCTTGCGGTACCGGCCGTATCACTCATGACAATCCAGAACAAGATCCGGTTTACCGATTGGTATGGCAAAAACAGGTGCCTGTAGAGGATGGTACGTCAAAAACCAAGCGGCATCGATATTTTGACAAGTACCACCTAGTACCGGGTTTTTTGGTCATAACTTGGGTTTTTTCGGGTCCGATCCGTAAAAAATAAAATTTAAATTTTTAAATAAAAATGGATACCAGGGCGGTATGAAAACAATTATTGGTGTGAGGTTGCTATGATTTTGTGGTTAAACTTTTGTGGACTTCCTAAGCTATATATTTTAGTCTTACTTAGTATGTTTTGTAAATTTGTTTTTTAATGCAACAATCTTACTCAAGTTAATCTTCCTCGGATTATCCAAGTGTTGTCATTCACTTGTGAAATTGGTAGCTATTAAGTTAATGAGTTAACAATTGGTACTACATTTAATTGTAATATGTTCGTTCGAAAAATTATAAATCCGATTGGAGGTTAAATTTCATTTTGTGGAACAACACTTCAACGCATAACAAAAATCAAATTCATAGATTTGTGTGTCAAAATAATCATTTTATTTCGATACGGATTAAATTTTTCAAATTATTCAAACTTTGAGGACCAAATTAACCATGGAAAAGTGGGTATTAAAATTGCCATGATTTTCAAACTTTTGGGACTATTAATGTCGTTAAAGAATAAATTTATCAAAATCACGAAACTTTGAGAACAAAAAATTGACTATTTTTATATTGGAGACTTCAATTTCCAAAATGAAAACTTTTGAGATTAATTATGTCAAATACACAAAAGTTTAAGACTTGGTTTTGCCAAAATAATAATTGTTTGTGCAGTGGTTTTGCTATATCAAACTTTGAGTATTGATTTTACCAAAATATATAAAGTTTGGGAACCAAAATTTGCCAAAACTCTCAAACTATGGGACTAATTATAGAAATGTTGAGTGAGTAAAAAAGAATATATATTTTAATCAAAATATAAGTAAATCAAATTCGAATTCTAATAAAGAAATTAAAATGAAATGAACCAATAAAGTGAACAAAATGATGCCAAAAGAATGTTTGGTGATTTGGATGACTATTATAATAATTCTCAAAGTTTGTAAAATTTGACAAATTTAATCTTAATGATTTTTCTCCATTGCCTATGAGTAGCCTATGATTTTTAGTAGTCAGTTTTTAAGATAAAATTAGTTCTCAAACTTTGATTTTTTAGCAAAATTATTTCATACTCTATAAATTTTGGAAAACACAATACTCAAAGTTTAATATTTTTGAAAAAATTAGTTTCAAATTTTAAGGATTAGTTTGTTACGCACTAATCGAATTTGTCAAATTTGGAAAATCTTTAAGATCGTGACAAAACAATCAAAGTGTGAGGACTATATAATTAATAAAGCTATGAGACTAAATTTGTCAAAATCACAAAACTTTAGAAGCTAAATACATCATTTGCTCTTTTTATAACGACCAAGATAAGTTGTGTATAAAATTATACATATAAAAGTATATCATATCGTTTTGATTAATCGATTGGACATAACACAATATATTAAAATTGGATGTATTATAAAATTAAATTGGTAAAAATCCATCATATATAAAGAGATCCTAAAAGATTTTCAAAGAAAAACAAACAAAAATGATAACAAGAGAAAGTCATTGGTTCGTGTCACCAACTTCGTGATATACAAACCATCCATGGCTACAAAACACATACATTTTACTACATAAATGAAACTGATATCGAAATTATAGAGTCTGGCCGAAATGACGATGGGAAGTGTGAACGAACGAGATTAAGAGAAGAAACACACACATTTAAAAAACTTGATCAAGCCAATTAGTGATAGGAATTCCCCTCTTATAAACATAATCAATCACACTTCTTTTTTCCGATGTAGGACAAATTCCAACACTCCCCCTCAAGTCCAACCATAAGGTTGCGACTTGAAATGAACCGAACCAGCTTATCGAAATTATAGAGCCTGGCCGAAATAACGACGGGGAAGTGTGAACGAACGGGATTAAGAGAAGAAACCTACACATTTAAAAAACTTGATCAAACCAAGTAGTGATAGGAATTCCTCTCTTATAAACATAATCAATCCAATTTCTTTTTCCGATGTGAGACAAATTCCAATAAAGTGACTCTTAAGAATAATCTAATCAACATTTTTCTGAAACTTTGAATTATATCTCAAACAATAATTGTGTCGTATCTTTGGGTTTAACCAAATAGGATGTCAAAAATCCTTCATCAATGCATAAAAATAATATTTACGTGTTATGTGGTTTGTTTGGACGATATGTTTGGTTAATTTTTTTAAAATTTAATTAAAATACTCTCTTAGGTGAACTTTAAAGGAGGAAAAGTTACATCATGGAGAAATATGAGAAGAGAAGAGCTTCTCTTCATAAGTAAAAATAATCCCAATGTAAGAAGCAATTTTTATTTGTCTTTTTTTCATATTTTGATCATTACATTTTTTATTGTAGATGCAAGATGGGATATCAATTTTCTTCCCCAAGGCATGAAACTCATCTTCCTCTTCTTTTATAGAATGATTTTCTTATTGAATTTAGTTAACAATTTGAATGTTGAATGTTTAAGTTTGGCAACGGGGAGTGGGCACAAGAGGATCGAAATGGATTCGCAAACAACATAAAATGGTCAATTGACAATGATCCCCTTCCATTCAATCATTCTTCATCAGAAGCAATAAGCTTTGTAGATTTGATAGTAGACCAAAAACATCACAAGCATTGGCCTTACAATAAGTAATATTATAAGAAAATTTATTTAGATATGATCACAAGCTTTGTCATTAATTGTTTCATGTTTCAGCATCGAATTACGTCAACGATTTGGGCTCACCAAGGATGGGGACTTGGAACTCATATTTCGTATCAAGAATATGGACAAGAAATCCTTTAGCTTCAGTTTTGGTTATCATATTCAATTGTCTGTATCAGATATAAGGTAGGTACATATTACATTTCTAAAGTCGGGATAATTTATGTAAGTAGTGTGCTCAGAAATAACGTATAAGATGAAAAATATTTAAACACATCAATTACTATGGTGATCAATACTTCTCATAAACAATTTAAATCATATCTAATTTCTAATGTGATATATTGTTGTCATTTTTAACACATCATCTCAAGTCCAATTATCTAAAAAGTAAGACTAGTTCATTCAAACTTGTGGATTACCGATCGATCAATTTTATTAAGCTGAAATAACTTCTGGTAATATCACTAATGATTTTTTGGAACCCGTTTTGAGAAAATAATATGTTTCTAGAGGTAAGAGTTAATTTTAGGTGAAAAGTGTGTTAGATTATAATATATGAGATGTAAGAGACAAAAAAATAAAAGATTTGAACAAATCAATTAATATAGTCTTCAATATCTCTTATAAACCAATTCAAACTACATTTAAATTCGGATGTAGAATATTTGACATTACAATCAATCAAAATTAATCCCAATGGTCTCCAAGCCAACAAGTATACTGAATTGATTTTGATTATATTGATTGCAAACAGTGACATTCGCGTAGAGGGTTTAGAAACTCTTAATTACCTTGATAATCTTAAAGGAAGGGTGCGTTTCACAGAACCATGTGATGCTGTTACAATTGACTCAAAGGTACATTTTTATCTTGTATTTTTCTCTTAAGATAACACACTCAAATCAATTTTCGTGTACATGAAGGTAGATCGAGTTTATTTAAGCTCAGGACCGTGCATTGCCATTCTAGATCACCAGAAGAAGAGAACAATCATTGTAAGAAAGGAAGAGCTACCAGATGTCGGTAAATGTCAAGGAATTTTAGAAAGTATTGAAATATTACATTAATTCTTATACATACAATATTGTCATGTAGTGTTATGGAATCCATGGACGAAGAGATGCAAAACACTTGCGAATTTATGTGATGACGAGTACACCAAGATGATCGGTGTGGGCACTGGTACTGTAGAGAAGAATATTACTTTGAAAACAGGCGAGGAATTGACTGCAAGAATGGAGCTTGTTTCCGTACCATCGACCTTATCCTCTCATCACCTTCATCCCCGTATTGACTTGTTTTGAGACAAATTACAAATGCTTGTAAAAATACAAATAAAGAAGATATGTGTCTATGTCATCATCAGTAGTTTTAAAACCGTAATAGTATTATTTTATGGGATATAACATCGACAACATCAGAAGTGGTTGAATAAGTTGGAATACAAAATCTCATGTGGTTTTAATGTCTGTCGAAACGGACGAAACTTAATTTGTATAAATGGTTTCGAGAACCTATTTTAGTTATTATAAATGGATTGTTATAATAGTTGAATTTTTTGTATATTTTTTTTAATTCTATGTTTTTGGCCAATAAAAAAATGTAATCTAATCAACAACTATACAAGTTCAACATTCTCTACTAATTTAAATTGAATCTCTCGACACAATAACTTTGTTTGATACGAAAAATTGCAATTGCGATGCGGTGAGGTGAGTTCACCAAAACGGTATTTTTGTTCCATTTCAAACTTGTCGGAAAACCAGATGATGATGCATTCGACGATCAGGATGACTTGGATTTCATGTGAGATGTAATTCTTCTATCTTGGCATGTGAAGATTTTGATATGCAGTGTGTAATTCTTTCTTGGCGGTATCACATGTGTTGATTTTTGGTTTGTATTTCTGGTCTTAATGTTCAATGGGTTTGTTTGGTACCTCGATTAAACAGCGGTGAGGTGCGGTGAGATGTTGAAATCGTGATTTTTTTAATGCGCACAAAACATAAGGTTAATTACGATGTGATAATCGTTAAAAAATCACGATATCATCACAGTTGTTAAAACCAGCTATGGTCTCATCGTGATTTTGGAAAAGACTCATTTACCCTTACTTCTATTAATTATAATATAATTATATTTATTATTTTATATATATAAGGGTATATTAGTATTTTACATAAATCACGATCATAATATCGTAATTTTACCAAACATACTTAAAGATTCACGATCATCATATCTCACCACACCTCACTATACACCTCCATGCACAAAAACGGTATTTTTTATACATGCACAAAAAACAAAATTGCAGTGTGTTCAACGCTAAGAAATCATAATTTCACAACCGATGTTAAAATCTGATGTGGCACCACCGCGATTTCAAAAATGATCAATTTACCTTACATTCAATATTTAAAATGTGATTATCCAAATTCTTTTATATATTATGATATATTATTATTTTTACATAAATCATTATTAGGATACTACAATTTTACCAAATAATTTTACAAACGATAATCATACACAGCAAATCTCACCACACATTAACACATCTAAATTTTTTAATAGTTATTCCACAATTAGCGATCATATCAGTCCTATACAATACCACAATTTCGGAGTTGCATTAGTATATTATTTTGATGTAGAAGATTGGGGGCAAAATGGTTGAAGAAAATACATAAATTTTGATTTATTTCTTCCTTGAAGAAACTTATAAGAATTGTTTTATTGAACAAGTGAATTAATATTTATTTCATAACTTATCTCACTTGTTATTAAACATTTTCAAATACTTTGGTGCTATTGGTGATTAGTTATCGTTGATGTGTCTTTAATATAACAAATTATTCGTTTTGAGCTTACAATTTGTTTGATGAATTTAACTATATTTTGATCTATGTGCGTTAATATTTATTTTCTATGCATGAATTACTCATTTATTTGCATGTGTAAGCATAACAACATGAAACAAATATGCAATAGATAAGGCTATGTTATAAAAGAAATATACTAACTCTTTCTAATATATTGTATATATAATATAATATCAATAAAAATTAAGCTTAATGGAGATTTAGATTTTTTATATTAAAAATATACTTAATATTCAATTTGCAATGATCTTACGTACAAAAATTTTATATTATATGCATAATTAAAGATTCTGAACTTAGAAGTATTCGAATATTAAAATATGATAATAGTTAGAATGCATTAAACTTTATGTATTATAGAAAAATAAGGGCGATGCGCAAATATAATCCCCATTGTTTAGGCATAATGGTAAATTGAGTCCCCATCATTTTAAAATTTTGGCAATTTTGAACCCCAAAGTTTTAGAATGGCAAAACAGGTCCCCGACTTTTGTATGGTTTGACAAAACTAGTCCCCATTGTTTATCAAAATTGGTAATATTAGTCCCAAAACTCTTCAATTTCGGCAATGTTAGTCCCCAAACAAAAACAATGGCGTATTTGATCCTTATAATTCCAGAGTTTTGGCAAAAAAGGTCCCTAACGGTGTTAGAGATTCTCAACGTTTTGAAATATGACAATTACGGTCGTTAAATAATTTTGCAACGGTGTTCCTCAACGTTTTGAAAAACGTAAACCCTAACGGCCGCTAAATAATTTAGGGACCAATTTCGTCAAATTCCCCAAATTTGGGGACTAGTTTTGCCACCAAACGTAAATAATGATGACTTGTTTTTCATTTTTTAAACTTTGGGGACTAATTATGAACTTTGGGGATTGAATTTACCAAATTTTACAAACTATGGGGATGAATATTGCCAATTAATTGAAGTTTGAGGACTCTATACGCCAAAAAATAATTTAGGGATCAAATTTGCCAAAATCAACAAAATTTGGGGACCAAGGGCGCCATTTTCCGGAAAAATAATTATATTAAAACCAATGTTTTTGTGTTACTTTTATTGGGTTTGTATTATATATTTATATTAAAGTTTTTAGAGATACCTAATGAATTTAATGAAAGCAATGCAAACATTCTAATTTATCAAGTTATGTCATTTATAACAAATTTTTAGTTATAAAGAACAAAAAACTTTGTAAAAATAAGAAACCTTCACCGAAAGCTATAATTAATTTGATCATTCATTACGCATTTTGTTAATTATTATTATTAAAAAACTTTGAATAATTAGAATATTGTTACCCAACTTAGGTCACATACATTATAAATATTGATTGCATAGAAAACAAAATCATTCATATATCTTAGGCAATCTTTGAACTTCATTTTTTTTTATGTAGATTTATAAAATTAATTTTATATCAAAATTTGAAATTTATTTATATTTTATTATTATTACAGATTAGTGGAATGGCGGGAACTTCTAATAAAAGCAAGGAGATCATGGGGGAGCATGTTTTTCTTCGAAGTCCTAATGGGGCGTGTGCACAAGTATGTTTTTTCAAGTATATAGATTATATAATTTAAACGTTATGCATTTAGTAATATATCATAATATTATTAAAAGTTAATAAAGATATATATTTATGTCTCGCCCATTTGTTTTGATTTAAAGAAATAAGAAAAATTAAAATATTTGTAGGTGAAATTTTATGGAGGAAAAGTGTCATCATGGAGAAATATAAGAGGCGAAGAGCTTCTCTTCATGAGTAAAAATAACCCTTATGTAAGAAGCAAATTTTATTTGTCTTTTTTTTTTCGTATTTTGATCATTACATTTGATCGTAGATGCAAGAAGGAATATCAATTTTCTTCCCGAAGGCATGAAACTCGTATTCCTCTTCTTTTATACAATGATTTATTTATTGAATATAATTAACAATTTGAATGTTGAATGTTTAAGTTTGGCAACGGGGAGTGGACACAAGAGGATCAACATGGATTCGCAAACAACATAAAATGGTCCATTGACAATGAGCCTCCTCCAATCAATCATTCTTCATCACAAGCAATAAGCTTTGTAGATTTGATATTAGACCAAAAACATCATAAGCGTTGGCCTTACAACAAGTACTATTAGAATAAAATGAATATGAATTTATTTAGATATGATAAATGATTTCGTTAATTGTTTCATGTTTCAGCATCGTATTACGTCAACGAATCGGGCTCACTAAGGATGGGGACTTGGTACTCATATTTCGTATCAAGAATATGGACAAGAAATCATTGAGCTTCAATTTTGGATATCATACTCAATTGTCTGTTTCAGATATAAGGTACATATTACATTTCTAAAGTCGGGACAATTTTATGTTTCTGAAATAATGTATACAAGGGAATATATCACATCTTAAAACACTTAAATAAGTGAATTACTATGGTTGTCTAATTACTTAACAAGTTAACATTTGATCATTTAAATTGGTGAACTACCAACTGGTCAATTTTAATAGGTTATATTAACCCTCAATAGGATACCAATATTACATTTCTAGAGTTAGATCAATTTCAAGTGAAATGTGTATTCAGTTAGGAAATATAAAAAAAGTAAAAAACTTGAATATATGATTATTAATATATCTTATAAATCAATCCAAATTACATTTAATATATGATGTTAGATATTATTTTCATACTCAACGATACAATCAATAAAAATTAATCTCAATGACCTCCAAGCCAACAAATACATTGAATTGATTTGATTATATTGATTATATATAGTGACGTTCGCGTAGAGGGTTTGGAAACTCTTAATTACCTTGATAATCTTAAAAGAAGACGTCGATTCACAGAACAAGGTGATGCTATTACATTTGAATCAAAGGTACATTTTAAAACTTTTTATCTCGTATTTTTATTTAAACATAACGTACTCAAATCAATTTTTGTGTATTTACACTTTTGAAGGTAGATCGAGTTTATTTAAGCTCAGGACCGTGCATTGCTGTTCTTGATCACGAGAAGAAGAGAACAATCATTGTAAGAAAGGAAGGGCTACCGGATGTTGGTAAATTTTATAAAGTATTTCGATAAGGAATTAATTTGGCTCGGGCAGATGACATTTAAGATTCTTAATGTTTATTTGATTTGACAAATTTAGTCTTTAATGTTTCTTAATTTTAATAAATCTAGATTTCAAAACTTTTCAAATGCAAAACTAGTACTCAAATTTTGATTTTTTTTGCAAAATTAGTTCTCATACTTCGTAAATTTTGAAAAAATACTTTTCAAAGTTTTTTACAAAATCGATCAACTTTTAGGGACTAATTTTGTTATACAATACACAATTTATCAAATTTGGGAAACTTTGAGAATCGTTTTTACCAAAACGATCAAATTTACATATGTAATGTAAAGTTTGTGGACTAAATTTGTCAAAATCATGAAACTTTAAAAACAAATACATAATTTTCTTTCGTTACTTATATTTAAGCTTGTTGTCATGTAGTGTTATGTAATCCATGGACGACGAAATGGAAACCAATTGTGGATTTATTTGGTGATGAGTACACTAAGATGATTTTTGTGGGTGTTGGTACCGTAGAAAAGAATATTACTTTGAAAACAGGCGATGAATGGACTGCAAAAATGGAGCTTATTTCAGTACCATCGACTATATCTCCTCATCATCTTCATCCTCGTCTCAAATTCTGAGACGTGTGCGTTTAATTGATGCATGGGCATTATTCGCATGCATAATATGTCTTATATTAATTGGATATATCATATATATGTATTAATATTTAACTTATATAAGATTAATGGATTTCTTCTTAATGGCTTATTACTAGTGTTACCAAAATAGAACATTTTTATAGAAATATACGAATCAGATTCTCAAGATTTGTGATTTTCTAAATAAAAAAATAAGAAATCTAAAATATGAATAATTTTCATTCAATAATAAATTATGTTACAAATATTATTTTTGTCAAATTGTAATACTATTTCTTGATTTTAGATTTGAATAAACTTCACTTTGTAAAGATTTATGATTAATTTTTTACAATATCTTATGCTTACTATTTTTTTAATTATTAAAGTGTAATTTATCATATCTTATTATTATATTAACTTATAAAAAATTGTTAATTATATAACCATAACAATTATTAGACTAACAAACTTTATGAATAATTAACGAATCTATAAAGGTTCTCTAAAAAGTAGCAACACACTAAGAATTATGAATCATGTTGTGTCACGAATCATGTCATGTATAATGATAACATAACTTATTAGTAACGGGGTTAGATTACAAAAATTAGGTTTTTTATTTTCCTACCCATAAGTGCACTAACATCAATAAGTCGAATTGTACTAGATTTAATTAAATCCACAATAAATCCAAATAAATAAAAATGAAAACAAATTAAATCCAAATCCGAAAATTCTATATCTAGTCCGAATCAGATCCATGAATCGATTAAAGTCTAAATCTCTCTAAGTGATGAGATCCCCGGAACCCGGTACCTCGGACATGATCAGGACTAAGTTTGATCAGAGGAGCCCAAACAACGTAAACCGAACTTGGAGGCCCAGATCCAGCCCACATGAATGAGTGGTCCAACCAGGCTAGGTGGCCCGATCGGCCATTCATAACGATCGGTCCCGATAGGTAGGGTCCAGCTTCTCCCGTGCACCAAGACCGATCGGTCTACACCTTTCAGACTCTGCTTCGGACTATCCATATTCCTCACATGCAACGATAACATTCAACAGCCTTGTCAGAAGCATGGTCCGGCGAAGTCGTACGAGCCTCCCTTAGCCAGGGAATTGCCGGCTAGTAGCGCCGAAAGGTCTAGCGTCGTGCAGCTCTATGAAGCCGTTCCCGGCGACTGTTCCGCCTGACATCAGCCGACCTAGCTACAAAGGATAGACACAAAACGACACCCTACTGTACACAGTACAGTGAGAGTATAAAAAGAACACTTGGGGTGTGAAAAAAAGATCTTTCGATTTTCCTTCGAGCTTTCGCATATAAAATCTTTTTGTTGATTTATTTTCGACACTTCTTTTTCCATTTGTTGTCAAAAGAACAAACATGACCTCTGTGATTATTACTTTGCTTATTGAACCGACTAAGAACATTTTCTTTAGCCCTTAGTCAAGTGATTTTTTTCTCATCTTTGAGGTTTTCCACTCTAAAATTGTTGTGTCCCTTTTCATTTGGTTTATAATCGTTCTCCAAACATCAAATAAATTATAACCGAGTTCGTCTTGCTACGAATCGGTCGACTGTTGATACCCCCGATTTTCGAACCACAACACTAAGTAATCCGAAATATACTAAAAATTAAATCTGATCTATGTTATATTAAACATACTTTAGTTCTAAGTTTGCAATATATGTTCATAACATCACTTGTTTTGTTATATTTTGACTAATAGGTTTCACTTCCCCTTATAGATTTTTGCGGATATTTTATATACTCTCATATTTCATAAAAAATGGGAGATCGTGCTTAATTATTCTCAATAACATCAATTCTCTTTACATTTTTTGCTAAAATGATAGTGCTCTCGTAACAATTGATTTATTAGATTGATCAATTAATAACTATCGACATCACGTTTTACATATTTTTTTAAGAAAACCCCAATTTACTTCTACAATATTTTCAAATGACTAATACATCTTTCCACAAAGTTTATAGTTAATGAAGATGGCAACCAGACATATATGTGATATTAGACCATTAACCGCTATTCACGGTGGGCATCCCGACCCAAATACCCGACCGGCCCACCCCATCGGTTGATCTGCTAAATATTCTCGAAAAATTCACTCGTCAACCTGTATGGATCAACGAGTTGATATTGACCAATTTTTTTTAAAAAAAATTTTTATGTTAAAATTAAAAGTTTTTTAGTGAAAGTTTTAGTTTAAAGTTTACGTTATCTGAACAAATTGAATTGTATTTTTAACTCGTTAATGAATTAAGAAAGCTTCTCAAGCCGTTGTGTCAACCTGTACGAGTAAACGGGTTCTACCCGTGATGCGTTGGACCGATCCCTTACTCACCCTTATACTCACCCAACCAAGCTCAATGCCATGTTTTTATACCGATCGATATGCCCAAAACCCGGTACCGGGTATCCGGATCGACCTGAAAAAAATAAAATATATTAAAAAAAATTTTTTTACCAACCGACATACTAGCTATACCGATATAAAAACATTGGCTCAATGTTTCTGTCTTCCTCGCAATGCCTCCCTTTATCCCTTTCATTCCCCACTTGCCATCCACCCTGCCCCACATTGGTTCGAAAGCCACTACTTCTAAATGTTGCCATCCTACAAATATTGTTGCAATTTTACTCATTTTTACAAATTTCATTCCCCACACTTTACTACTAATTTTTATGTAATTTTTGCAATCCAAATCCATGAACTTTGATAATGTTTCTTTTTATTTCCGCAATTTTATAATTTTGACAAATTTAGTCTCTGATGCAGTTAGGGCCCCTGGAATTCCGTTAAGATCTCGATCGGTATGGGGTGATACCATATCGGTACCCAAAAATATTTTTTTTAAAAAATTAAATTCAATTTATTTTATTTTTTTGAATCGAACCCTGAAAAGCATGGGGTGCGACCCAAAAACCTGGTGCCGTCCGATTTTTGCTGACATGGCTCTAGGAGTAATGTTTTCATACCGATCAAGAATTTGATTCCAATATTCCAACCAATACCAAATTTTTTTTATTTTTTCGAGTAGGACCCGAAAAAACCCGGGTTCTAACCTGAAAATCCGGTATTATATGACACTACTTAAAAACTTATTTAATGCATGTTACCCAATTGAAATAGCTAATTTGCCAATCTTAAAAAATTTCTGAAGGCCAAGTTTTCCACTGTATAAACTATAGAGGCCCGTTTTGAGTCGATTTAACTTTGGAAACTAAATATGAACTTTGAGGATTGATTTTGACAAATCTCACTAACTAGAGAATGAATAGTACAAATAATCCAAAGTTCGGGGGCAAAATGCCAAAAAAACTTGAATGACTAAATTTACTAAAATCATCAAACTATAGAGACCAAAGGTATCATTTTCTCGTATAAAACCAATAACAATAATATACTTCATGGGAGCACTCCAGTACTAAAGAAAAAGGCATCAACACCATTCTTGTGGCTCATAATAGAAATACAATTTTGATAGTTGTCCGACAACGTCGCATAACGTTCAAACCACACTCTTTTTACGTGAAACCAATTTCATATAAAACTGAACTCAAGATGAAAGACAATCACAAATGTAATATGCTCAGATACAAAGAGAAACAGCCATAGTAAAAATCATATTGGCAAGCAGTTTCACATTTGGGTACTGAAACCTTTGTAACCATGTTTTAATGAGTTATATACTTCACAAGGATAAATGCATTTAGAGAACAAAATCTAAACCATCCACATCAATAACATTTTTCAATAATACAACACTTAAATGAAATGCATCGAAATTTAGTACCATACATTTTTCTAATAACAGTGGATCGAAATCTGGAAAAAATATAAAGTTAATATGCTTAAGCTATGGTATTTCTAGGATATGTGACCTTTCTGGGAAATTTACAACTACCTACCTATCTGTAAAAAGCTTCGGGAAGACTACCTCATGAGGATCAATTTTTCGACTCAGAAAAAAGAAAGATTTGCAAGGTAGCCACTTGAATATCAATTTTCACTATAAAAAAAACACTGAAAACAAAAATTAAGTTTAGACACGAAACTTTAAGCCTCCATAAAAAATTGGTAGCCCACCTGCCTACCTACCTTCGCTCGTTCATATTACAATGATGCATTCATAACACCCTCAGAACATTACTCGGTTTACCTCATCTCCAACGTGTGATATTGAATGGCTCCATGTCATGAATCTGATTCTGTTGTAATAGGAGAAAATCTTGGATTATTGGAAGCCTCAACAGATTTTGTTCCATCCAAACGGAGCATGCTTGGAGGGGCAAAATACATGTGCAGTGACACGATGCAGATAAAAATTCCCAAAAAAAGCTGCATTCCAAGTTAGAACATTAATTAAATGGAGTTCTTAAGTAAAGGGAGTAGTGTAATACACAGTTTTGCTTCTATGTACCTGTAGAGTTGGTTTGAAGCTGAAAAGAAATACTGAAATTAACATTGTTAGTAACATTGCCATCGACGTCGCATACACCTGCCAATGAAAATATTAGCGAAAGAGAGCTTGTAGTTTAAAAGAAAGGGAGTGCGGCTCATTCATTACTTTGACAATGTTGTCAGCATACTTCATTAACCATGAAACTAGAAGCCCAGTCGATGCAAGATTAAAGACCACCATCCATGTTACAATGGTGTATCCATTGAAAAAGCGTTGCCACCATGGTCCGTTTTCGAATCCACTTCTAAAATCATCTAACACAAGTTTTCCCATGTTGAATATTGAACCGAAACTGTAAATACATATCATGTATCAAATGAGAGCACTGAAGAATATCCATCAAGGTAAAACAAACTCACGTGTATAATTGAACGTTCTGCCAGTATAAGCTGTCGTTGTTCTTTTTCATCAAGAATTCTGTGTAAACACCAGCCAATGCAGATAGACATGCAGATAATATGCCCAGCATATAGCCTTGAATTGGCCAAGAGAAAAGTGAGTCACAAGGTACTTCTGCACATCCTTTTACCTATTTCACAATCACATTCAACCAAAATTATAAAAGACCATCACGAACAAAAAGAAATTATCCTAGCTAAATGTATTGCTTCAAATTAGCTTCATGAAGCACCTGACTTGTGGTTGTTCCAATCGTTAATAAAACGATTGCCATCCACTGCAAATTGGAAAGCTTCCTCTTCAGAAATAGCCTAAAACAGTAAATAGAAGTTACTGTTAAATGTTAGAGAACATCCACTAAATGAAGCAAAGCCATAATTAATATATACAACCTGAAAAGTATTCCAGTTGTAACAATCTTCAAGTTGCCCATAATCTGATAAGTGGAAGTATCAACAAATGTCAATGTGGCAAACTGCACATTGTTGTGAATGAGATAAATGATCGAAGGGATTGGATATAATCGGATGCTTCTCCATTCAGTTGTTATTTTACATGAAGATGAGTTCCTGGACTCCATCCAAAGTAGAATGCTCGACACCATAAGCTACATTTCACAATGCAATGATCAGAACTGAATGTCTCCATGTAATCATAAACAGTGACTTTCAAATTTAAATTTCCAGCTATAAATAAAGACATTACAAAAAGAAAAAAAACGCATGTTGTTCCCTGATCTCATGAAGAAAACTGCCATTGGTGCTGAAATGATTTTGATTTATTCCAAGAAATATGAGGCATTAACATAGAAATAAATGAAGCTACATACCTTGAAAACTTCAGCAAGAAAAGGAACTGTAGCATAGTCATACTTGTACACCCTATCACTCTGTGACAATGTTGTCAATATTCCCTGTCCAAACACAACTATAATTCATAAACCTCTCATCAAAGACCATATTTTGCAACAAAGATATATTAGATATTAGTACTCAAAATGAAAAGACTAATTAAACCTGTGAGCTGGTGAGGATGGTTAGCAGTGAAGCAACAATGTACCACTGCATCATTTTCCACTCGCGGTAATAATCCAAACAAACTACAGAGATTATGATTAAATTGACATCATAACCAGTATTATGAACAATATAAAGTATGGTGTTCAAAGCAATGTTTTCACACCGGTCCGAAATTCCATACCTTTCGGGATCAGTATAACCGGTACGGCCGATATACCGGCCAGTACAAAATTTGATATTTTTTAAAAAATATTAAAAATAGTATTTATTTATATTTTTAGGATCGGACCCAAAAAAACTCAGAATCCAACCCTAAACCTGGTACCAATAAAATAACGGTACTGCTCGATATTTGACGTACTCAACAAAAAACTGTTTACTTAACTTTAGCTTTATAAATTTCTTAATAAGATCTTCAAAGTAACTCTACAACAACAAATTACTTAACTTTAGCTTTATAAATTACTATCCACAACAACAAATTTTACTTAAAAAATAACTCTAATCATACAACAACAAGAATGATGTAAGCCTAATGTCATATGAGTAGAATATACAACAAGAACATAAAAATTAGAAGAGAACTGATGCATCGACAAGACTGAAAAACCCAGTTAAATAAATGTATACCGAAATGAAGACGTCTACTCGCTCGTAATTCCTGTTGAACTGATCAAAAGAAACAACAAATCAAATTCCGAATTTCGTGTTTAAACGCAATGTGCCACAGGAAGTGCCCAACTTAAAGTAGCAGCCTCTCTATATTGTTAATTACTTGTAGATGAGGGCTCTTTTCACTAAGATCTTTAATTTTGCTTTACACACTTTAACAGAAAAGGGGCTACATTTTAACAAAACAAGCGCTTCGTCTTCGGAGCAGCATCAGCATTATCTCGTAGACAGAAATCCACAACAACAATTCTGATAGTTTCTAGAAAACTAACAACTAATAAATGAAAAATCTAAGAAACCAAATTGGTATAAAATTACCTTTAGTAATAACCTTGAATAACCAGTTGCAAGATTCCGTGAGACGAAAAGAGCTGCGAGATACTGAAGAATTTAACCAATTGATAAGCAATACGATAAGAAGAATTTGATGATGAAGGAAGAAACTTGGGTGTTGAGACAATCTTCTACAAAACCCAGTGTTCTCAGTTCTGCGTCTCCACTGGTACCGTACAAGTTAATTAAGAATTTATTTGTAACCCATTAAAATGTCAGCTCGACGGGACAACATATCAGCCCAATTTGTACAATGGGTTAAAACTTGGCCCATTAAAACTTGACCCATTTATGACCCAATCCATAATATTTGTGTGGACTTTAAAATAAGACTCACCGCCACAAACTAGTCCAATTCTATGTGAATCATATTAAATTATATTGCATATTTATTTATTATATTTGCATTCTCAATATCGATAATACACTTCAATTGTGTGTCCAATATTTTGTTAGTATACTTATAAATAAAATATCAAAAACATAAAAATGCTTATATATCCATATGTTAATATAAAAACATTAAGAAATGCGTAATTATCTATCAAAAGTTATCATATTAATACAAACATAAATAATATGAACATTGCAAATCATAATCAAAAGAAATAATTCATTATCATTTTAGAAATATAATACTCATATTGTCAAAAAAAAGTTGTTAAATGCATGATTTGATATATTGTTAATATCTATATATTAATTAATCAAATACATAATTCACTCTTTCAAATATAACTCACTCATAATTGAATCCTTATATATCTGATACACTTACAAGTTCTTGAATGAATTATTGCTTGTGATATCTAATAAATTTAATAACCAATTTTTAAATTATTAATGCTATTATTAAATTTTAAAATTAAACTATTCTAAGTTAATCTACAACATTAGGTAATCCAGTCTGAATGGGTGCCTAATTTTCCAGTAACTTTGGTCCAAACAAGGTTGTAAACGTAGATATCATTCAATATTTCCGCATACATGGCTTTCTTAATGATATATAGTTTCGGGTGATGTTTACCCACGGCCCCCCCAACTTACGTAAGGGGCATACCCTCCAAGTTACGAAATTGTAAATATAATACACTTTTTGAACAAAAACATGCACACGTAGCCCTCCAACTTCAATTAAATGCATATAAGACACCTCAAGTTTCCAATACCGTTTAGCATTGACGCTTTAATGAACTCGTAAATTTTTAATATTTTATGCACAATTATCGAACATGAAGGGTAAATTGTGTATAATTTTTCAAACGGGTTTTATTTGCATAGTTTGTGAGGGGTTTTCAACTTACGTTAAAATCAGTGCTAGAATGTCAGGGATAAAAAATAAACAGTATTGATAACTTTAGGTGTCATTCTTGCAATTTCGTAAGTTAGAGGGCATGCTCTTTACACAGTTCGCAAGTTGGAGGCTAATTATGCATTTTTCTTATATAGTTTCTTACTATCTTTCCTCAACAATTTTGATATTATAGTGTATTTTTCTTCTTCGTTTTTTCGTTATGAATTTACAATGTTCTCGATAAACTATCTCAACATAAATTAATTTGTATATTCCTCAATTTCTATATATATCGCTAATATATGATTATTATTCGTAATGTTTAATGTATCAACTATTTAAAAATAATTTGATGATATTTAGGCAATTTCATTTTCTTTAAAACTTGATTGTAGGTCTATAAATATTTTTCTTATTCATGTATATAAGGAAAGAAGTTAAGAAAAATGAATAATGATGTGTATACATAGTTTTTAAATTGGTTTGGACCGGCCGGTCGGACCATGAACCGGTGCTAACACCGATTCGATCCATTCCGAATAATGGTCTCACCTCAAACCCGAGCATCGTTAGCAAAAAACCGGTTTGATCCAGGTCTAAATGATAAAAACCGGTTCGACCAACTATAATTGATCCACAATTTTGACCTAAGGGGTCTATATTTTGTCCAATATTTAATTAAATAAGAGAAAATTAGTATTTTTAACTCATTTACGAATAAATTAATGAAAAAATAATGGTTTGAAATTTATTTTATTATTAAATAATATATTAATATTGTAAACATACATATTTTTTAAAAACCGGTTTGAATCAATCCGACCATCATGTTCGACCAATATTAATAGATTTTCGGTTCATCCCAACCAGTTTAAAAACTATGGGTTTGTTAGGAACTCCAATGAAAAGTGCGGTGAGGTGCGATACGATCTCAATATCGTGATTTTTGTATGGTACGCAAAACATAAGCTTAATTGCGATGTGATAATCGTTAAAAAATCACGATTTCACCACAACTTTTAAAACCAGCTGTGGCCTTATTGTGATTTTAGAAAATACAAATTTACCCTTACTTTTAATAATTATAATATTATTATATCTATTATTATTTATATATGAGAGTATATTAATATTTTTACATAAATCACGATCATAATATCACAATTTTACCAAACATATTTAAAATTTCACGATCATGATATTGCACCATATCTCACCACACCTCACTACATCTCACCACACCTCGCCACATCTCACCACACTTCACCACACCGCAATTTTGAAAAATTAAACTAAACAAATCCTATGTGTGTTCATATAGAGGAGTATTTGGGTATGGTTTGAAATGGCGTGGAACAATATATTAAAACAAACATGGATTTGAAATAATTGGTTCTTCAAAATGAAGAGTTGTAATAAACAAAAGTTTCAAGGGAATGAACAATATGTTGTAGGATTGGCGATACAGATAAACAGTCTTTCATAAGCAATCACCATTTTCCGAGCAGTAAATATTGACAATGCATACTTCTTGCACGCAGCACCTTTTTCTTCTAACCTACTTCCCCTTTCACCCACAATCAATTCCATTGTTTCATACAAAGAATCAACGTTGGGCGTAAACATGAACCCTAATTCATCATTAACAATAAAGGTCCCCTTAATGCTCGCAAGCCTGGAAGCCATTACTAGTTTCCCTGTTATCATTGCCTCTGTAAGGCCAATATCCAGTCCCTGTGGTCTCAGAGTGGGACTAACGTACACGTCGAGAGCATTGTAAAATGCCTTTAAATTGTTTTGTTTCATTGAAGCCAAAACAATAACGTGAGAACCAAGCTTCTTGTATCTCTTTAGCCATGGACCGCAGCCAATAACTATCAAGTAAACATTTGGGTGTTTGAGACTTAACTTGGAGAAAGCTTTGAGGAGCAATGGATGCCCTTCGTCTCTTACTAATTTACCAGAAGTTCCAAATACAAGACTTGCATTCTTAGGGATGCCTAAAAAATACCTAAATTTCATTCCCAGTTTTGAATCTTTTGGAAAATCCTTTTCGTTGACACCATTATAGATTACGTGAACTCTCTGTGATGGGATTTGATAAATATCTCTTAATATTTCCCCGCAGCTGTCTTTCATAGCAATATGGTGTTCATATTTGGAGAAAAATTTGATTTCGTCTAATACTTTTGGGATTGATTCCTCAAGGGCTCTTGTGAAGTCAAGCGATGGTGGTGTATCTGATCTCAAAGCAAGATCTTGGTAAATAATTGATTGAACGCTCTCAAGTGCTAAGGCATGCCATGAAACAACAAGGTTGGGAGTTTCCTGAGCAAGCCAGAAAGGGAGAGCTACTCCATTAGAATGGATCACGTCAAATTTCTTGCGACGATTCTCTTCTTGAAAAAGCTCCCAAGCCTGATCATAATGCCATTTTTCGGGTTCACCGTCAAGCCAATGAATAATGAGATTTGCCGATACAATTTCCATCGTCATCTTGTTGACCTGAGGAGATGTAAAAACGTGAACGTTGTGGCCCCTGGCAGCGAGGGCCGTGTGGAGGTTTATGGTGTCTCGTTCAACGCCGACATCGCAGGTACTGGATGTTATCTCCCAATTCTTTGAAAAAACTGCTATCCGTAACTTCGTTGTCGGAGGGGCATCAATGGTGAAGTTCAGCTTGTTCCAGGCGAAATCGACAAATCGTAGGTCTCCCGACCAGCGATTGCTGCTAGAAGATTGACTCTCAATGCAATTGCATTCTCTTGTGGGTGCTCGGAAGAGAAGCATAACAGGAGCCATGAAAAGGACGAAGGTTACGAGAGTAAGAACGAGATTATTGCTAAGGCCTAGCGACGGTGGTTTTCTAAGCTTGGCAGCAGCGGCGCCAATCCTTAACGGCGGCATAGGGTTCCGGAAAACCTCTGGGCGTTCAACTCCTTGTTTCATTTGTGAAAATTTTGATAGNATGTACAAAATATTAATTTTTGAATTGCAACAAAACATATTATAAAAAAAATAAAAAGAAAATTGAAAAAAATTAAGACATTGAAGGCCTGAGTAAAAATAGAACATTTTTATTTTTGGTCACCCAATTTTTATTTAATATCAATTTGACCCGTGCAATTTCAAAACTCAATATTCGATTGCTATCAATTTTGTTACTAAAAGACAAAAATGTCATGTAAGAATTACGTGGTTAATATTGAAATGCAAATGACTTGTATACCCTCATTATAAATTACTCATGTGAGGGCAAAATAGGGATGGTAGGCATTGACTTACAGATTGGATGTCGATTCTGTGAATCATGAGTTTCCTCCTTTCCTTGCAGCTAGTCCGGTAAACGGCGACGGCGTGAGCGAATCCAAACCAGATAAATGAAACAAATAAAGTAATCAACAAGGCGTTACCGCCGTCGTGAATACTCGAATTCTCACCAACGCCGGCGATTAAGATCATGTAAGCTTTTAAAGACACAAAAACAAGCGACGCGACAGAACATGCGATTGATACCGTGAAGTAAAGCCCAATCGAAAGTCTTGTTCTATTGCAAAAGCCATACACACCTAAAATCTGAAATATATTTAGAAACTCTCGTTTTCCTTCCAATTTCAAAATTGATTCATACTTACAGAGAATGATGAATGAACGGAAAATGGAGGCGATTGGAATATCGGCAAATGAGTACCGGAAGTCGTAGTTACGGAGGAGTGAGGGGAAGGTTTCAGGGGAAATATATACAGAAAGCACGGCGGAAGGGAGAAGCGCGTCGGCGACGATGATGACTAGCGGGGAAGAGAAGATGAGAAGAGAAATTAAAATGGTAATAAGAAAAAGTAGGGTTTTAACCCATCTGGTTAGAATACTCTGCCGCCATAAACATTTCTCCTCTTTGCGGAATCCCATCATCGTCGCCGGCGAGGTAAAGACGGAGGTATTGGAGAAGAAGATTGAAGCATTTCACTTAACAAATAGAGTCAAATATGTGAGGCGAGAGTCATGCTTCACGCATCTCAAGAACCTTCATCCAGGTAAGTACTGGGGATTCGGGAACCTAAAATAATTCATTTTAATTCAATCAAATATTTAAAATAGTGTTCAAACTAACTATCTTTACATTTTTCAAGGTTGCCATTCGATATTAGACGATGATAGCCTTACATAATTCAATTTCTAATATATTCTTGGTATATTGATTCTTTTTGTTTTTTAATTATTAAACTTAAGTGGAATATTTTATTACAAACAATCAATGATAATGTAAATAAAAAAATATTATTAATCCAAAAATATAACACGTTAAAACAATGCGTATGGTTGCGGAAGCGTGATGTTGTTATTGCTATTGAATAAATAAATGTAAAGAACACCAGAATTTAACGAGGTTCGGCAAAATTATGCCTACGTCCTCAAACACGACCAAAGTGTTTAATTCTACTATAATCAAGAAATATTACAACCCAAGAAAGAATAAATAAAAAACAAGATACAATTGAGAAGGAGAAAATTCTACAATTGCAATCTCTTGCTATGAATTTGGGATGATTTCCAATGAAGATGATTATGTCCTTTTATAGGCAAACACTCAAGTATAAACACATGTGTGAATATAGAAATCCATCTTTGATTTTTCTTTCTAATGTTACCAAACCATTAGATTAATGATATCATTTATCATGTGTTGTTGACTTGTCAAACTCTATCATCTTCTATTCTTATTAGCCAATATTTCACGTATTATTCCTAATTTTCAAATTGATGAATTTGACCTTTTTTGAAAGATGTAACGAAAATATTAAAAATCAAGAAATAAAATTATAAATTATATATATTAGATATATTTTACAAGAGATAATTAAATGCTACTAGTTTTTCAAATGAGAAAATTGTATAAATAATCTTCGATTTACGAGATGTGTAAAAAATATACATAAATTATAAAATTGCAAGAATAACACATAAAGTTATCATTAGTGGTTCTCAAAGTTCACAAAGTACACTAATAAGATAAGTTTGAAAAATTATATAAAATTGAACCTTGATGTTCGAGTATTGTGCATAAAATATAAAATATTAACAAATTCGTTATAGTGTTAATATAAACGGTATTAGAAATTTGACATGTATTATGTGCATTTAGTTGAAATTTGAGTATTACAAATGCATATCTTTATTCAAAAAATGTATAATATTTACTATTTGCAGCCCGTAAGTTGGGGAGTAATAGGCAAACATCACCCTTTTTCAAATTTGGAAATTAAATAAAGTTTAATTTTAGATTAAATTATTAATTAGTTTGGTCAATTTATCTACCCAAACCAATTGAACAATAAATTATATGCAAACATATCAGAAAAGTTAATCATTACCTAATTGACCAGAGTTTCTATCGGTCATTTTAATAACCCTAACTTTAATGCCTAGAATTTGAATCGACAAACACATATTTATTTTGGTATTAAAAAACACATAAATATGATTTATTTGGCTCTATGAGATTTTGAATAATTAATTTAAATAGAAGAGATTCAAAAGAGCAATTAAATTCTACGGGTTTAAGGAAATGTGTCAATTGAGTGGATAATCTTAAACTCATGATATACTCATTGTTTATGGGTAGGTAAGCTAATTTATAATTTTGGTGGTTTTGAATTCCGTATATTAAAACCAGTGTTTTCATACTTGACGGTATACCGTCCGATACGTCAAATTTCGCTCGGTACCGGTATTTTTTTTCGTACCGCCCTGTACCGGATATTAGGGTCGATTTCCAGGTTTTTTCGGGTCTGATCCTAAAAAACTAATTAAATATTAATTTTTTAAAAAATAAAATAAAATAAAATTTGGTATAATCCGGTATACCGGTAGTACCGCTCATACCGATCCGGACTGGTACGTAATTCCGGACATGTATGAAAACATTGATTAAAACATGATTTTAAGTTGGGTCTAATTTCAATAATTTGACTTTTGGTGAATACAAATAACCCGAATAGTATAGTATTCGTAAAATGTTGAAAGTTTTAAAATATTTTAACATTTACACTACTAATTTACTTTTCAAATTACTCTTTGATAGGTGATTAGTTTATAACATTGCTTTTGGGCGGAAGACAGTTTTGGTCCCCAAAGTTTGAAATTTTTGGTAATTTTGGTCTCCAAATTTTCCAATTTTGACAAAACCAGCCCCCAAAGTTTCATGTACGCAAAATCGGTCCCCAAAGTTTGCGAATTTTGGCAAAACCAGTCCCCAAAGTTATGTGCGTGTGGCATAATTGATTCCCAAAGTTGTAATCTGCGGCAAATTAGGTCCCCGGACGAAAATTAATTTGGGGGCCGGTTTTGCCAAAATTCGCAAACTTTGGGGACGTATTTTGCGAAAATACGCAACTTTGGGGACCAAAATTGCCAAATTATCCAGACTTTGGGGCCAAAGTCGCCATTTTCTCATTGCTTTTTGATATTCTCTGTTTTTTGCAATAGGGTTGAATAATCACCTTTTGTTCACGTTTTTTGCTATCAACGTTTTTTTATACTAATCAAACGTCAACGATTTTTATACAAATCAAATATCAATAAAAACTATGTTTTTTAGAATGCAAAAAGCAACGTTCTGGCTTTAGACATTCATCAAAGGCTATTGTAAAATTTTCATTTTTACCTCTTATTAGATATTCAAAAAAATCACAAAGAATATAAATGTCGAATTATAAAAATATATATAACAATTACAAAAATTAGCTTTCGAAATAACATGTTTATCATAAATTAATAATGAAACATGATTTAAAAATAAGCGAAAAAAATCATTTAATGAAATCACGTTCACTTTAACCGTTTTTCAAAACCAATTTTTTAAAATCACGATCAACTCACAGTATTGTATAGGGATCTCACCTTACCGCTATTTCTCCAACGCTGTCCCAATAGCCGTGAGCGATTGGCGGAAAAATTCTCGCTAAGACCATTTAGAAATTTAATACAAGGCCCTTGAGTTACAAATTGTCGAAGTGTTCAAAATGTATATATGAAAGTTGAGGTGGTCAGAATTTGTTCAGTTCTACTCTAATATCAGAAAGTTATGTAAAATATTGCGATTACCTTGAGTGAAACTACCAATGTCAGAATTCGATGATATGAATATATGAAGTAATCAAATCGCTTTTTCGGATATATAAACAAAAAATATTTAATCGGATCAGATCGGATACAATTACGGATCATATATGATTTTTGAAAACATTGATTGAATATTTGTTAATATATTATATTTTAGAGTGTGATATATTATATTATTCTTATTTTTCAAAATTTGACCTAAAGTCTAGATTTTTTTCTTCTTTATCTATCAATTTATTTATATACTCACTATAATTGTTCATTTACTTACTTCAAACCATAATTCATCAATTGAAAATTAAAATATTTTTTAAAGTAAAAACCTCTAGATCGATAACAATGAATGACGAGTATATCTAAATAAATTATGTGTGATTTTTGTAAATTTAATGAAGTTTGTATGAAAAAATCATTTATTATATACATTACTTAAAAATAAGGAATACATACTTATTGTTTTGCAATTTGTTAGGTGTTTTTATACAATTAAAAGATACTTTTGGTTATAAGTGACAATTTTTGTTTATCTACTTAAATTCAAAAACAAAACTTATGATATATACAAATCGATCTGTAAACTTATTCGCAAGCCAATCTGTTATTACCAACGAGTTTCGAATCACCATTTGTTAATTTGTATTCATTTGATTGGATCGGAAAAATAATGATCCCACACACACCACTAAATTTCAGCATATAATCCGCAAACTTAATTATATGCTAATATAAAACCATTTGGAGACTATTATTTCATGTAATAAAATAGATATTATGGGAGCATTATTACAGGCTACAACACTGGAAAAACTAGGACAAAGCGAAATGAATTCACCCGCCACATTGATACCGGCCATTATTGATATTTCTTTAGAAACAAAACAACATTTATGACTGTTTAGTAAATATATTTTTTCAATCACACTTAAAAACGATAAAAACGGGAAAAGAAATACGATCATCCTAAAATATCTATTAAGATATGTCATTGATATATAGGATTTAAATATAAAAATTTAATAAAATATAAACGAAAATATTAATATATATATAATAGAAAATTAATAATATATCATATATACTATAAATATATAAAATAATAATGGATATGAGTATTATATTTATACAAATACAAAATAAAAAGTTGTAAAAATACAAAATGTCCTAATTATTTACTATTTTTACCGAGGTTTGTTTAGCTTTGAGTTGGAGAATTGGACCACTTCTGTGGTCATTTTCTAACAAAAACCAACTTCCACACTAATTCCAGGATGCCGTTGCAGATGTTGACTTTTTCTGTCGCTCTGGCAAAGGATTAAGAAACAATGCCCCGTTCTTGTTCTTGATTTTAATCCAGTTTTTGGAGCGGAAAATGGTGGGTCCTGCCAGGCCTTCTTTTGTATTATTTTGTTCTTCGATCGTTCAGCTAAGCTTCAGCAATGGTGGCTGGGGCGCGATTCTTTCTGTTATCTACGCACGAAAGGTTTGATTTCCACGATTTTATCTACCATTTTTCCTCTTGTTTTTAATCGAATCCCTATTTGGGTCAATGAAATTTTGTTTGATTGTTGGGAGATAGCGATTAGGCATTAAAACGCATCTTCTTTTATGCAATGCCTGGTTCTGGGGTTTGATTTGGTATTGTTTTGTATCAGGCTGATATAATAACTAGAGGGTATTATGGATGGAACTCTAGGTGTACTATCAAAGTCCTTGATCAGGTTTTCCGGCTAAAAATTTTCTATTATTATTAATAATTATAGAAAATTATTAATAATTACCAGTGATGGACATTTAATTGTGCACAATTATATATTTTTATTAATAATTATATTATCTATTTAAATTCAACATTTATTAATTTATTATTTGATATTATATTAATTTAAAAGGAATAATACATTATATGAATACTTTTTAAATCAAATAAAAATATATTTCTCTAAAATTTTAAGAATAAAAAAATTAACAATTATCAAATTGGGAAAATCAAAATATTTTACTAGAACAAAAATTTTAAAATCGTTACCCTTATGCGTCATTAATTTCAAAATTTGTGTTCAAATTTTCATTAAATTAACTCATTAGTAGATGCATGATTACACAAATTTTGATCCCATTTAGTAAGAAAATATTTTTTTAGATTTAATTATTATAATTTGACTATATTTTGTTTTAAAGAAATAAATATATCAAACTCATAGATTGCATTAAATAAATAGTTGGTTGATGGGTATAATGCTCACATAATACTTGAGTTCTTTTTAAAATAATACTCATGTGCATCTAAAAAATGATGTCAAGTTTTAAGTGGTTAAATAATTTAATATTTCTTATTGTTGAATTCACTAATAAATTATTTATAAAAAACTTAAGGAATTAGATTTTTTTATAAATTAAAATTAAATAATGTGATTCTCTAGAACTTTAAAAAAATTATTTAAATTATCTTAAATTTTAATTTATCATGCCATTCTTATATTATTTTTATTAAAAAACAATTTTTTACTTAAATAAAATAGTATTTTCTTATTTTTTATTTATAATTTAAATAAATTAAATTATTTAGTTATTTAAGTTATCTTAAATTTTAATTTATCTTTTCATTATGTTTCATTAGAAACAGTTTTTTATTTAAAGAGAATAGTATGAATAAAAAGAATTAAAGGTTTCTTGTTTTTATTCATAATTAAAATAAATTAAATGATTTAATTATCAAATCACTAATGTATTTGTGATGTAAAAACTGTCGGGAGTATACCGTTGATGTTTTAAAAAGCGATAACATTAGATCATTTAAAGTACCGTGACACTTATTCCTTTCAAAAAACTCAAGGTTTTCCCCAAGGTAATATGATGTACTTTTTTCTTGAACTGGTAACGTACACCTGCCACACTCATTCATTGTTTCGACTCGAAAAAGCCAATCTACCTTTGTCTTCTTTGATACTTACTTTTTGGCATTTATAGTGATCTGTGTATTGCTTAGTTTAAGCGGGGCATACAAAAATGACATTTTTTGTGACTATGATTATGAATCATGAGTGCATATTCTAGAAATTTAGGATTCAATGGAACGAAAGATAAGTGAATAACATTGAAAATATTTGGTAAACCGATTACTTGTTATATTACTCCCCTTATAAATTAGGAATTTTGTATTTCCACAATCAATGTGGGATATTTTCAACACTTCTCCTCAAGTCGAACTGGCCTTAGTTCGGTTCAGACATGCTTCAATATGCTCGTAGTGCTCGAATCATAGGTCGATCTATTTTTGTTGTTTAAGTTCAATGCATTTTTCTACAAGAGTTTTTTTTTTCTAAAGCAGTACGGATCTATCCGAAACCCACCCTGCAGCTTCAATACCATCTAGAAATTAAGGATTCAATAGACCTGAAAAATGTCGATGTAGCCCATCAAATTTTTTTTCTTTATTTAGCTCGCTGTTTATTTCTGTTGCAGAATGATGAAAATCAGCCAACCTTGGTGATTGTGTATTTTGGTGGGAATGACTCCATGGGGCCTCATTCCTCAGGACTTGGTCCTCATGTTCCACTTCAAGAATACGTCGATAACATGAGAAAAATCATAGTCCATTTACAGGTAATTTATGTCACCAAGAAGAAGTAACATCTTAAAAATCTACTTATTGATTCATTTTGCGTTGAAATTATAGAGTTTGGTCGCGAAATTATGACCAGACTCTTGAGGAGTAGATCACATCGTAAAAGACTTGAACAAGTCATTTACTTCCCTCTTATTAATTTGATATTTCAACATTTTGTACCAATTCAGAACCTCAGACAAAATTCACCTGATATTTCTAAGTTGTCCTCCTGTGAATGAAGTTAGAATACGTGAAAATGCAAGGTATGTCCATTAACTCTAATTGTGTTGCTTAAAACTTTCTTCTCTTGACATTTTGCTTACTGAAACAGTCCATATTTGAGTGAACTAGTACGAACAAATGAGTTATGTAGAATGTATTCCGAAGAATGTATCAATCTGTGCCGAGGGTTATTGATCTTTGGACAGCGATACAGAAACGTGACGACTGGATGAACTCTTGCTTTACGTGAGTACAATGTATCATAGAATCACCCGTTCCTTAACGAGCTTTGACACGAATTGCTTATGTGTTTTTTGTTTTGATTTGGGTCATAAGGGATGGGATTCACTTGTCTGAAAAAGGGAGCAAGGTAGTTGTTGAGGAAATACTTAAGGTGTTAAAAGAAGCTGAATGGAAGCCTAATCTACATTGGAAATCAATGCCAAGTGAATTCTCCGAAGATTCGCCTTATGATTTGGTCGTTTATGATGGAACGACTACGATAAACACGTCGGAATGGACATTTCATAGACAAATTCAATGGGATTAGACCATCAATATTTTCGATACACAAATATATCTTTCGTGGTGATACTATATCTCTAGTTGATTTTTTAATGATTTACCTAGTTATTATAGTTAAGTTAATATATTTAGTTAGTGTTTATGTCTTTTTGAATATTTTTGTAGCACAAATAAATAATGCATATCTACAAAATAGAAATATTAATAGAAGAATTCTACAAAGGATAAACACGTGGGAATGGACATTCCATACTATAATCATCACTTTCAAACCAGAAGAATTCTACAAGGAAAATGATTTTACAATGAGAGAGCATCACTATTATACTTATAATTGGTTTTACACAAATACTCATCTTTTTAAAAGTTCACGTTTTTATATATTGTTGTATATTCATTCCTGTATACGATTTATAATACAAGTATTTAATATTATAATATATATTATATTTTAAAATTATTTTTCATTTTATTATTTTACTATTAATTGCTTTATTGTTTATCAATTAATTATATTATTAATAGTACATGATTAATTATTAATCTTCCATTATATATATTGATGTAATTTTTAAATCTTATCTATCATTGTCATTTTTAGGATTAATGAGTCACCGTTTACGTTTTTAAGTATCCACGTATTACGTATCCAAGAATCTAGTATCTTAATAATTGTTTGGTTAAAAAGAGAAATATCAGCAAGGATATGTATTGGACCCAAATACACTGGATCATGGGGAGTTCTTAGCATATTAATCTTTCACAAATCACAATCGTATTTAGTTTTAGTTGTAATAAAATCATGATTTTTTAGCAATAAAAATATCGATATTCTCACATTATCCATTGCAATGTTGAGCTTTGTTAACACCCAACAACCATTGCGCGCATTCCACGCTTGAAAAGTTTATGGTATGCGGGTTAAATGCTCCACTTGTCCGTACTGATTGCTTAAACCATTGACCACAAAACATTTTCCAGTTCATTCAATTTTAAGTTCAAATTTATCAGATATTTGGACTTGAATGGATTCGTTGGATGTGAAAGTGTCCCAGAGATAAAAATTGGAAGATTACCATAATAATTGATTTGTTCAAGTTTTTTACGATGGCAATACCTCCATTTATACGATATATCCGTGCACACTCCTCTTATAATTTCGGTTAGATTCTATAATTCTAACCATTTTTCAATTTCAATGAATGTATAACAATAACAATAACAATAAATAATGCAAGAGCCAAATGATGATCATGAGATTGCTGCCTAGTCACTGCAAATCAGCTGAATTCCGTGTTTCGCAAACCATTCGGGCATATGAAACTTGTAATAAAGAACGGGACGTATGTCTTTCTGCAAAGACAAATGCTTCAGCAATGGGAATATGGATTCCATTAGCTTTGAAGCAAATCAGAGTAGTTTATCAGTTAAAGAAACTAATGCCAAATTTATATNTACAACTAATCAATCGTAACTAATCAATTTAGCAAATAAAGTTATACAAGTTTAAAATAAGTACCAACACAAATCGAGGAGGCAAAAAAAGCGGGTTGAAGATCTTTCGATTTGATTACCAACAAAAATACGACAACTGCGAAAGGAGGAATGTCGGGAGTGGAAAAAATTAGACCAAACAACGAGAGCTTTTCGTATGAAATAACAAACCTAAACCCCAAATCGCGAGAAGGAAAAGACGGAAAGAAAGGGGGAAGCAGTTTAATAAGCCTGAATTCGCGATAGGCTAAATCGACCGCCTTTTGGCGGTCGATTCAGCGCAACGCGAGCAGGAGAAAAATGATTTTTTTTTAAAATTTTATTCAGCCTAACGCGACTCGCGCTTGACAATTGCGAATTAGGCAAAAAATGCAATTCGCGATTGGCTAACGCGAATGATGGTAAATTTCCATATCCGTTCGGAATCAGTGGTATTTTGCGCAAAACTCCTAATATGTTCAAGGGAGAAAAGCTAAGCGTCAAAAGATTCTGGAAAACTGAATTTCATTAATTAAAAGAGTTATGTACAAATGCTTATATACTACAACAATGAATATTAAACTGAAACTATCTCTAGTTGGCTAACTATAATTAAGTAACCATAGTCATCTTAACATCCCCTCACAAGTGGGAGGATCATCAACGTTGATGAGATCAAGCTTGGATACAAGATACTGGAATGTGGAATCTGCTACACGCTTAGTAAATAAGTCCGCAACTTGTTCTTTGCTTGTGATAAAATGAAGCTCTAAGAAACTATCCATGTAGCCATCACGTACTAAATGACAATCAATTTCCAAATGTTTTGTCCATTCGTGTAGTACCGGATTGGAAGCAATCATAAGGGCTTATTTGTTATCACAGTGCATAGGAATTGGCAAGACCCGAGGTAATTGGAGGTCCTGTAAAAGACATGAAATCCATTTCAACTCACATACCGTTGATGTCATGCTTCGATATTCGGCTTCCGTGGAAGAACGAGAGACAGTCGACTGTTTCTTTGTCTTCCAAGATATGAGGGATGATCCGAGGAATACACAAAAACCAGTGACAGATCGACGAGTCTCTGTGCACGATGCACAATCCGCGTCTGAAAAGGCTTGCAAGCACATGGAGTTATGCTTAGCATAGAAAAGTCCATGAGAAGGATGACCTTTTAAATATCGCATCCCAATGTGCAGTATCTTTCTCCAGAATTATCTCCAACTGCAAACCTAGACTGCGGTTTAAAAATTGTCTTCTTCATGTTGCCTCGAGTCAATAAAGCTGTGTCTGTTTCATGAATTGTTTGGTGCGTTCCCACAGTAATCCTTTCTCTTTCAGCTTGAATAACGACGGCGTAAGCTCTGTTCAACGAGGGAAGTGGATCCATCATTAATATATTACTTCTAGTCGGTGCGAATTCCTCTCTAAGTCCCATAAGGAATTGTAGTAATCTGGAATGTGTCTGATACGTTAGCAGCAAGGTCATCAACCGGCAAGTGCATTTCTGTATAGCTCCGCATGTGCAATTAGGCAAAGGTAAGGCTCTGTTTATATTTTCCCACAGCTCTGAGAGTTTTGTGAAATATTCTGCCACACTTGAGGATCCTTGATTCAAAGTTCGAACATCACGTTCCAATTGATACAACAAAACTCCATTAGATTCTCCAAAACGTTCCTCAAGATCGATCCAAATGCGTCTTGTAGAAGGTACATAAATGAAAGCACCACGAATTTCAATACTCAATGTATTTAGGATCCAAGAACGTACCACAGAATCGATCCGTTGCCAGTGTGGAAAATCTACAGATTCAGTTGATGGTGCTGAAATTGTGCCATTGATATAACACAGTTTGAATCGTCCTATAAGTGCCAAACGCATCGATTCCTTCCAAGTAGCATAATTTGTACTTCCAGTTAAAGGCAATGTTATCAGGAGAAGTCCAGAATGATCTGAAGCAGCGAGGAAGTACGGAGAATCAATAGAGTAACCTATTGTGTGTTGTTTGTTCAAATCCCCAGCGTTTTTCTCTGGATTAGTAGACATAATACTTTGTATTCAGCAGATCTTCAAGAAATTCAGTCGGATTCAGCGGCGCAGTGGAAGATTAATAGAGATGCTCCGATACCATGTTCAAGGGAGAAAAGCTAAGCGGCAGAAGATTTTGGAAAACTGAATTTCATTAATTAAAACAGTTATGTACAAATGCTTATATACATCAATGAATATTAAACTGAAACTAACTCTAGTTGACTAATTATAATTAAGTAACCATAGTCATCTTAACATAATATGATGTACTTTTTTCTTGAACTGGTAACACACACCTGCCACACTCATTCATTGTTTCGACTTAAAAAAGCCAATCTACCTTTGTCTTCTTTGATACTTACTTTTTGGCATTTACAGTGATCTGTGTATTGCTTAGTTTAAGCGAGGCATACAAAAATGACATTTTTTGTGGCTATGATTATGAATCATGAGTGTCTATTCTAGAAATTTAGGATTCAATGGAACGAAAGATAAGTGAATCACATTGAAAATATTTGGTAAACCGATTACTTGTTATATTACTCCCCTTATAAATTAGGAATTTTGTATTTCCACAATCAATGTGGGATATTTTCAACACTTCTCCTCAAGTCGAACTGGTCTTAGTTCGGTTCAGACATGCTTCAATATGCTCGAATCATAGGTCGATCTATTTTTGTTGTTTAAGTTCAATGCACTTTTCTACAAGAGTTTTTTTTGTCTAAAGCGGTACGGATCAATCCGAAACCCACCCTGCAGCTTCAATACCATCTAGAAATTAAGGATTCAATAGACCTGAAGAGTGTCAATGTAGCCCATCAAATTTTTTTTCTTTATTTAGCTCGCTGTTTATTTCTGTTGCAGAATGATGAAAATCAGCCAACATTGGTGATTGTGTATTTTGGTGGGAATGACTCCATGGGGCCTCATTCCTCAGGTCTTGGTCCTCATGTTCCACTACAAGAGTACGTCGATAACATGAGAAAAATCGCAGTCCATTTACAGGTAATTTATATCACCCTAAAGAAGTAACATCTTAAAAATCTACTTATTGATTCATTTTGTGTTGAAATTATAAAATTTGATCGCGAAATTATGACCAGACTCTTGGGGAGTAGATCACATCGTAAAAGACTTGAACAAGTCATTTACTTCCCTCTTATTAATTTGATATTTAAACATTTTGTACCAATTCAGAACCTTTCAGACAAAATTCACCTGATATTTCTAAGTTGTCCTCCTGTGAATGAAGTTAGAATACGTGAAAATGCAAGGTATGTCCATTAACTCTAATTGTGTTGCTTAAAACTTTCTTCTCTTGACATTTTACTTACTGAAACAGTCCATATTTGAGTGAACTAGTACGAACAAACGAGTTATGTAGAATGTATTCCGAAGCATGTATCGATTTGTGCCGAGGGTTATTGATCTTTGGACAGCGATACAGAAACATGACGACTGGATGAACTCTTGCTTTACGTGAGTACAATGTATCATAGAATCACCCGTTCCGTAACGAGCTTTGACACGAATTGCTTATGTGTTTTTTGTTTTGATTTGGGTCATAAGGGATGGGATTCACTTGTCTGAAAAAGGGAGCAAGGTAGTTGTTGAGGAAATACTTAAGGTGTTAAAAGAAGTTGAATGGAAGCCTAATCTACATTGGAAATCAATGCCAAGTGAATTCTCCGAAGATTCGCCTTATGATTTGGTCGTTTATGATGGAAAGACTACGATAAACACGTCGGAATGGACATTTCATAGACAAATTCAATGGGATTAGGCGATCAATATTTTCGATACAATAATCATGTGGGAATGGACATGACAATCTATAAGGATAAACACGTGGGAATGGACATTCCATACTATAATCATCACTTTCAAACAAGGAGAATTCTATAAGTACAATGATTTTACAATGAGAGAGCATCACTATTGTACTTATCATTGGTTTTACACAAATACTCATCTTTTTAAAAGTTCACATTTTTGTATATTGTTGTACATTCGTTCCCGTATACGATTTATACTACACGTATTCAATATTATAATATATATTATATTTTAGAATTATTTTTCATTTTATAATTTTACTATTAATTGTTTTATTGTTTATCAATTAATTATATTATTAATAGTACATGATTAATTATTAATCTTTCATTATATATATTGATGTAATTTTTAAATCTTATCTATCATTGTCATTTTTGGGATTAATGAGTCACCGTTTACGTTTTTAAGTATCCACGTATTACGTATTCAACAACCTAGTATCTTAATAATTGTTTGGTTAAAAAGAGAAATATCAGCAAGGATAAGTATTGGACCCAAATACACCGGATCATGGGGAGTTCTTAGCATATTAATCTTTCACAAATCACAATCGTATTTAGTTTTACTAGTTGTAATAAAATCATAATTTTTTAGCAATAAAAATATCGATATTCTCACATTATCCATTGCAATGTTGAGTTTTGTTAACACCCAACAACCATTGCCCGCATTCCACGCTTGAAAAGTTTATGGTACACGGGTTAAATGCTCCACTTGTCCTTACTGATTGCTTAAACCATTGACCACAAAACATTTTCCAGTTCATTTCAATTTTAAGTCCAAATTTATCAGATATTTGGACTTGAATGGGTTCGTTGGATGTGAAAATGTCCAAGAGATAAAATTTGGAAGATTACCATAATAATTGATTTGTTCAGGTTTTTTACGATGTCGATATCTCCATTTATACGTCATATCCGTGCACACTCCCCTCATAATTTCGGTCAAATTCTATAATTCTAACAATTTTTCAATTTCAATGAATGTATAACAATAACAATAAATAATGCAAGAGCCAAATGATGATCATGAGATTGCTGCCTAGTCACTGCAAATCAGCTGAATTCCGTGTTTCGCAAACCATTCGGGCATATGAAACTTGTCATAAAGAACGGGACGTATGTCTTTCTGCAAAGACAAATGCTTCAGCAATGGGAATATGGATTCCATTAGCTTTGAAGCAAATCAGAGTAGTTTATCAGTTAAAGAAACTAATGCCAAATTTATATAAAAAATGGTACCTCATTATCTCTTTGTGCACCAGAAAATGGTAAACAAGGGATTCCATTCAATGGTTGCATCAAGAAACTAAATGGATTGTTGTCTATGATCACAATCCGACATAAATTCTTCGATAAACAACATAAATCCTTCACATGATCACGGTACTGCCTATTTTATACCGAAAAAGATAATGTATTTGAATCAAAGTGAAGCATAATACAAGATATGATCAGTTAACTTACGTGCTAACAGTCGAAGGTCGATAAAGGCGATGAATGAACACATTGTTGGTATCTATTTTATCTACAAGCGGTCTTGCATAGCCTAGAGGGAGTCGAAAAACCAAAACAATAACTATTTTAACGACCGAATCGAATCGAATAAAATTAAATCTTGTGTTCAATGAGAGAAGGGAAACCTTCAAGACCAGCAGTAAACAATACAAGATCAGCAAATTCACTAACTTGCTTCAGAAAATCTTTTAAACCGGGTCGTTCAAACACGGTTACATGGTTGATCTTAGGTTTCCCATCAACATCCTGCATTCCCCCATCAAACAACAAACCATTATAAATAACACTATTAAATAAATGATCCATAAGATTGTTGGCATTCCTGCATTTCCATTAAAACACATGATGCATAATAAGTCTAGTAATAACTCACTTTGTCCGAAGAGAAGCATTCGAGTTCAAACGAGTTGATCCCAAATTCGGTGGCTTGATTGCGTAAAGTAGCTGGTAAAGTTGAAGTTTCATAAGCACATACCAGAGTTTCATCCAAATCAAGAACCACCTGCATATAGAATCATAAATAAAAGCTTCTCTAATATCCATCTCAAGTTTGTTCATCAGCAGATAGCAGGAATTGAGAAATATTAGAAAGTGTAATTTCATCATTCAAAAAGTGGGTGAGTTCATCACTGCATTCAATCAAGACTAATTATAAGCAATAACAGTGTTCTCTTCTTTCAATTTCAGAAAATCACAATCGAAAAATAATCACCATTAACTTCTCCAAATGAGCACCGTCTACAGTTACCCTATGTCCATCCTGCGGCCCTCCATCCCCGATTTCATGGAGCTCAACCACCGACAAGGACTTAAACTGGAACCGCAGCATCCCTGAAGATAGAAACAAGTCAATACGAAGGCCGATGTAGCTTAAAACGACGGCGCACCGCTGAGGATCTGAGCGAAAATATTGAAGACGAATCCCATCCAGTCCAGCATCACTTTCCACAACTGTATCGTCCGGGGCTCGTATACTTCGGTCGCCGCCATCGAAACACAGATTACCTCTCTTCCGTAATAAAATTATTGCTACCTTTGTTGGCGTTGAGCCGAAAGTACCATTTGAGCATCCACCGGAGAGACGACTCAGTCAGCGGTCAGAGAAGCGTGAGACTCACGCAAACGGAGACTGGGAAATAAAAGAATATAATTAAAATTAGGCCTCTCTGGCTCTATCTGTCTCTTTCATTTTTCATATCTTAAAATAAACAGTCAATATCCACCCGATCAATAATTATATTTATCGTTTTCTTGGTTGGAGGCGTTTACTAATAAAAGTTTTGGGTTTAGGATTTATGTTATGCAACATATTTTCGTATCGATCTGAATTGATATGAACAATACGGACATTATATCGGAACGGTGGTTACCAAATTTTTTTTATATAAACAAAATAAATTTAAAAATAATATTTAATATTTTTTTAAGTTTAGATTCGAAAAATAAAAAATTTTACCCTAAAACGGACAACACTAACAAAAATACAGATATAATCTGATATTTGATATATTGGTTTGTATGAAAATTTAAAACATTGACCCGAAGAACTAGAGGAACAAAATGCGGGATTGAATAATGCAAATGATTATACTATAGAGCTTGGGCCAACATCAAAGCCCAAATTTATACAATCCAACATGCAGCCATCAACTTCCCTGGGCCGAGAGAAGAAAAAACAAAGTAGGCCCAATTCACTTAATAACAATGTTAATTTTACATTCATTTGTAATATATGAGTCTCATGGTTTTTTTATAGGGATTTGTGCATGAATGTAAATTGGCTCTTGTTCAATGATGACATGTCAATGTTAGATTATCTATATTGCACGGATTCTTGGGGGTGCCTGCAACGCATCCCATCGCCCCGGTACGAGTTCTGTGAATCCTATAGGGGCGTTAATTTTTTTAATTTTTTTTTAATCCTATCGGATCTATCTGTTAGATTATTTATAGTACTGTTATTTTGGGATATTTCACTCGTTAACTGAAGTTAGCGTGTTCATTTTTTTACACAATCGGTTTAATTTCTACGTAGGGCTATGTAATTTATTCGATGAAGTAAAAACTCAAACTGTAATATTCAATATTATGCAATAATGATATAAATGACTTAAAATTATCAAGTATAGAGGCTTGTCATTTTCTCATTTAAGTTTTAATAAATGATATTTTAGTCGTTTTTTGTTGAGAATGATTATCTCATATCGAATATGAAATATCATGAGTAATTAATTTGAAGAATGATATTATGTATTGGGTTATACAGACATTCTTTTGATCCATTAAATATAGAAAAAATGATCTTGCTCGAATGTTACTTTTTGATATTCGTGTGTCGTATTCTATAAAGTTTTGCATAGTTTTATACATGATATAAATATTCGATTTTTGACGATATTTGTAGATTACAGATACACATGTATCACCAGAAATTGCGTTTATCGGATAATTTAATATATATTTTAATTAATTTAAATTAACACACCCTCCACACACCCTTAATTGGATTCGTAAAATTTTACGCACCTTGCACCCGGCACCCGCACCCGTGCAACCTAGTAGATTACTTTGGAAATTATTAGAAGTAACTAATCTTATGGGCAAATCTAATTTGAAATTAGAGGAGAAGCTGTAATTTGTTGGAGATCTTCCCAATATTTGATAAAAGAATCATACAAATATTACAAAATCTTTTATAATTTTGTTACTTGTTATATTAATGGCCAAAAACTTTAACTTTGTTAGTTGTCATAAGGTTCCAATTTATACATTAAACATAAGTTGTTCTAATGAAGGTATGCAATTGATTGTCAAATCATTATATTTAATCTATAATAGTTATAGCCAATGTTTAGATTCAACTAAGAAGTTATGGCACCCCTTCATTAGAAATTTAGAACAAGCAAAACTCTTTGGAATGGGTGAAAATAGAGGGATAATGAAAAATAGAAAATAGAAAGACTAAAAGTGTAAAGTGAGTAAAATGAGTAGTTATAAAGGGAAACTGAGTAATGAAGATGGAATGAGAGCACTCTTGAGTGTAACTATGTAAGTCATACCGGTGGTATACCGATTATATCGGTAAATATTGGTCGTGATTGATAAACCAATATTCCGATATACTAAAAATATGTTGAAAAAATCGTTTGTACCAATCACAACTGGCACCTTGAGTGTAACAGAATGCTTTTCTTCATCTTTACTCCATCGTCTCCACCAAATCCAACTAACCATACTTCCTGTCGTCGTCTTCTTGGTTTTTACAAGCAATGCTTTATCATCCAATCCTCGGTTCTTTTTGCTTTCTCACTTCTTCCATATCCTCATGCATCCAAAGAAAATCTCCCCAGCCTTGAAGTATTCATTCTGTAATGTCGAAAATCTATCAATCTTCGCTCTTATTTTAGCCCTTTTCCTTTTCGGATGTTTTATGTTCAATGAAGACTTCAAGTCCTTCGCCGATTTCCCGTTTTCTCATCCCAAATCGGAGGAAAATGACTCAGTTGTCAAGAAGACCACTTATTCGGCTGTTCTAAACGCTAGGACGGTGGTCGAGACTGATGATAATCAGTTGAAATCGAGAGAGAAAGACGAGGAGGAAGAGGTCGTCGAAATCCCGCCGGAGAGCTGCGACTTATTCACCGGACAATGGGTCTTAGACAACTCAACGCATCCAATTTACAAGGAGGAGGAATGTGAGTTTCTAACAGCGCAGGTCACCTGTTTGAGAAATGGTCGCAGAGATTCTTTGTACCAGAACTGGAGATGGCAACCCAGAGACTGTTCTTTACCCAAGTAACTAAACTAAAACTACTAATATTCTCTCCAATTCTTCCCCTGAATTTCCTTCTGTTTATCCATTAAAATCCTTCCTTCGTTCAAGATTCAAAGCAAGATTGCTGCTAGAGAAACTAAGAAACAAGAGGCTAATGTTTGTTGGAGATTCATTGAACCGGAATCAATGGGAATCCATGATTTGCTTGCTTCAATCTGCGATTCCTCCTGGCTCAAAAACTCTCAACAAGAATGGCTCCTTGTCTATCTTCCGAATTCAGGTCTTTACAAACATGAATTCATTAGATTAATACGCATAATTTGTTGAAATTTGCAGGAATACAATGCAACAGTAGAATTCTACTGGGCTCCATTCCTTGTCGAGTCTAACTCCGACGATCCCAATTTGCATAGCATTCAGCACAGAGTAATAAAGCCAGAATCCATCTCGAAGCACGGCCGGAACTGGGAAAACGTAGATTTCCTTGTCTTCAACACTTATATTTGGTGGATGAACACCCTGACCATAAAAGTCATGTGAGTATTCCATTAATTATAGAGTATGTACGGATATAACGTATAGGGAAGGAGACCATTCCGTAAAAGACTCGAACAAATTAATTAGTATGATATCTCTTTCCTCTTATAAATCATTCAAAATTCTATCACAATTTCATTGTGGGATAATTTGACATTTCAACATACACCTCAAGCCCAAATATCTAACAAATTTGACTTGAAATTAAATGAATCGGGCTTTCCCGGTATTTATAATCAAGATTTTGACCGAACCAACTCTAATAACATATTAGAATTATAGAATATGGTTGAAATTATGATGAGAGTATGCATGGATATATCGTATAAGGGGAGAAGACCACATCGTAAAAAGCTTGATCAAATCTTTTAAATGTGTGAGTTCCTCCCTTTAATCTCGTTTGTTCACGCTTTGTCGTCGTAATTTCGGTCAGAATCTATAATTCCAACACATCTTACTTATATAAGGTTCTATTTCTTGTAATGTCAACAAATTCCAGGAACAAATCATATGAAAATGGAAACACAGAGTACGACGAGGTCGACCGGCCTGTGGCATACGAGAAAGTGATGAGGACTTGGAGTAAACGGATTGAGAAATATGTAGATCCCATTAAGGCAAAAGTGTTCTTCATGAGCATGTCTCCTCTTCATATCAAGTGAGCATTATTTTAAAACCAGTTCAGTTAGTTTTCCCACCATGGAAATGTACCTTTTTGCTTACATAAAAAGGATGATTTGGAACAGTAGCTTAGATTGGGATAATCCACAAGGAATAAAGTGCGCCAAAGAGACAACACCGATCCTCAAGGCATCCGCGCCCGTAGAAGTCGGCACGGATAAGAGACTTTTCGCCATTGCGTCGAATGTGATGAAATCTATGAAGGTTCCGGTGCATTTCCTAAACATAACCGCACTATCTGAGTACCGAAAAGATGCACATACTTCAGTTTATACTATTAGACAAGGTAAAGATCCCCACTTTCCGACATTGGTTATGAAAATATTTGGCCTCCACTTAGTATTTCTTTCATCTCCATCGTAATTGAGTAAGACCATAATAAATAATATGGAGTTAGAGATTGTTCAGTTCATTTCAATTCATAAATCCATACCTATTAGGTTATTGGACATGAGGGGATTATTATAGTTATCTCAGTTATAAAAGTAATATTAATTAGATTTATAAGAATGAGATATATTATAGCATAACCACTTATTCAATCTTTTAAATGAATTGTCTTCTCCCTTAATATCATATCTTAGTAGATTTGAGTATATTTGTGTTACACAATTTAATGATGAATGATTTCTCGATCCTTACAGGAAAAATGCTGACGCTGAAGCAACAGGCGGATCCAGTGACATACGCAGATTGTATCCATTGGTGCCTCCCGGGCTTGCCTGACACATGGAATGAATTTTTGTATACTCACATTATCTCATCAAAATTGACACTATGATGCATTTTTTATGCATAAACGAAATCCATAAGAAAATGTTCTTAGTAAAAACCCTAACTCATTCAATCAAAACTTTAACTATTTGATTTTGTTAAGGAAATGTTCAATTAATTGGGCTCTTTTGCTGTTATGGTCCTTTTTTAGAGGGTACCAACAGTCGTCTGGTTCGTCAACAAACGAACTAGGTTTTGATTTGTTTTTTATTGGAAAATTATTAAGAATTTGGAAATAACAATGAGGCAAGGCGATTTATAGTGGAAACCCCGGGAATTGGGGAAAAAACCACTTGACTAAGAGCGAATTAAGCTCTTAGCATGTTCACTAATCAAATGATTCATTACAGAATACAGCGAAGTCTTAAAGAAGATAACAGAGAATAAGAAAGCAATAAGAACTCCGGCAGGGTAACGGTGTGTTCTTATGCGTCCAAAGGGTCCTGCTTTTTCCGTCGTTGTACTCTGTATTTATAGAGTTGAGGGCGTGTGTAACCCACGCTCTGGAACTGCATATGACATGTTTGTTAGAGTTGTTGTCGCGCGATGTAAAACGAGGCCGGGACCGAGGCGTGGTCTGCATGATCTGGCCCGAGGCGTGGTAAACGTGTGGAGGCCCGAAGCGTGGAACGCATGGGTTTGTAACCGTTTGGACCGAACCATGGTGCCAGCCGTCAGAAACCGTTTTATTTCGCCAAGGTTATCTTCGGTCCTATCGCGGAACATCGGACCATTTTATCTTAAGTATACTACTGAGCTGTACAAGTTCGCTTCCACCATATGGATCGACCCAATCGTTATTGGGCCTCATCCAATATAGAGTACCTGGTCCTAGAGTTCTCATCACTAACCCCTCGGGCTTGATTGCCATCTTAGAGGTGATACAAGTCCGATCATACAATGTTTATACACTCGGGAGAATATAGGACCGTACCTACTCGTGGTGAGCATCCAGGGGACCGATTTTTAGCTTATGTTTATAAGTGAATGAGTGAATTTATATTTAAAGTTCAATAATGTACGTTTATGTTATTTTTAAATATTAATATCCAGAGTGGCGCCTCTTCACATTCGATTATTCAGCATACGTAATGAGTGTGTTTATACTGCAATTGCCTGTGATAATATTACGTGGCAGCTCACCATTGGTCGGGAGATTACTATTTAAATCGGGGTTTTGGGTACTGTTTCTCCTCATCGTCATTTCGTGAAGGAAGAAATCGCCCAAATCGAGCTCTATGTGCCTTTGTTTTGTTTCACGTTCAAACCCATCTCGTACCGATTTCGTTAAGATATAAACCATGACTCCTCATAAAATGAGATATCAGCCATGTCTGAGCTGGATATTGAGGAGTTTAGGTCTAGGTTTTCGATTCCGGCACATTATTCTATCTGGAAGGGACGTGAAGATATTCCATGTTTCCTTCCGGCGGAAATGAATGTGCCAGCTTCCGCTATTCCGGTTAGTTATGATTTTTTAAAGTGCGGGCTACGTTTTCTGCTGCATCCTTTTGTAGCAGCCGTTCTTAAGGAAATTCACTGCCCGACTTTTGCGTTATTTCCGGGTAGTTATGTGTATATAGTGACATTCATATTCTATTGCCACCAACAGAACAGGGCCCCGACCTTAGAACATTTTTTTAACTTGTTCTTGGTAGGGTCCCGAAGGGGTAAGAGTCTGTTAGGATAGCGCAAACTATATTATATAGCGGTGCACACCGAAGAGTGCGCTATAGTTGATAAAGAAGAGTCTCTCCATGCGTGAGAATTTTGTTATGTGTGGATAACAGTTCCTAAAGAGGATATGTTAAAGGTGTGGTCACTTATAACTCACCCACGCATAGGTCTGTTGGACTGAACCAGGTTCAACCCCTCTCGTCCGGACACCGCAAACACATTTTCGATGTTCCCTTCTCCCGAAGCACGCCTTAAACGAACAGAACTGCTTCGGGAGAAAAGGTTGATAGAAATAGGTGTCGCGGGTAGGACCCGAGCCCCAGACCCGAAGGGGATGTTTTCATGTTCAGATCCGTCAGAAGGATCGGGTATGAAGTAATATTTTCATTCCGTCCTTTCTTGATCCTTATGTATTTATTTTGCAGACTCAACTTAGACAATGTCTAGCTCTCGGTTCAAACGTATGGCTGCTGCTTCGGTCCGTCCTTCTGAAGGACAACGCAAAGCAACGGGTAGTGCTAAAGAAAGTGAATCAGCAACGGGGGGTATGCTGGTTACATCGGGGTCCGGGAATCCCCCGATTCAAACCACCAGCGCGGGCACACTAACCCTACGTTGCACAGGGCAGCCCTCGACGGGAGAGGGGCCTGCGTTTCGGGTATTTTGAGTGGTAGAGGAGGTGATAATGGTTCGGATTCGTTCTTTGAGCTTATCCAGCCTCTACCAAATCGGAAATAATTCCTTCATTAGTGCTAATACAGTTACTTTATTGCTGCATGGAGCCGTTCCCGTGGAGAAAGTTCTCATCGGTCCAATCTTAAGGCGAACGTCTCCCTGCCGCCGATCCCTTGGGAAAAGGAAAGAGGGCAATCGAAGCAGAACCCCCGAAGGATTCCAAAAGGCGGAAGAGAGGGGGAGTGCTTCGGTCCCCACTAAGGGGATCGTTTTGAAGGAACATGCCTCGGGCCCTAAGACTAACTCCGACTGGGGTGTTGCCTTAGGCTTGCTGAACAGGTTTAGTAAGGGGAGGAAATTGACCTCCTGGAGAAGTGCCTTCATAAAATACTTCCGTCTTTATGGAGAGCAACACTCAGACAATGTTCAGCCAGACATGTCTGGGGAAGAGATCATTGAAGGCTTCCTCGACCTCGCAACTAAGGTGATTTCCTTCGAAATTAAGGCCCGAAGCTTTGTATTCTGACATTATTGCCCTATGCAGATGCTGAGGAAGACTTTCACAACTGCCATCACCGTGGATAAAAACCAGGGTGGCAACGTTGTGTCTCAACAAGTCCATGATCAACTTGACCTTGCAAAAAGGCAAGTTGAGATCAAATATGGTGAGTTGGTCACGGTACAAGAGGATCGGACCGACTGGATAATGAACTGCTAAGAGATTGGACGGAAGTTTCACTTTTAGCAGACAAAGTCTCTGAGCTGGAGAAGATAGAGAAAGCTCAGGGCCGAATTTCTGACCTGGAGGCCAAGCTGCGGGCTAAGGAAGAAGAAGTTAACCAAGTTCAGGGTCGGGCCCATGAGAAGAGGAATAAGCTCAACGAACTTCTCCTTCAGGCCCAAGAAGAGAAGGCGAACTTGGAAGAAGAATTGACAAGGACCCGCACTTTGGCTGAAGGTTCGGTCCGGGAAGCAGTCCTAGGCTTCGCTCGGTCCCCTCTGTTATTCGCTTTGGCGGATAACATACATGGGATGTACACTAATAAGTACCTGGATAACATGCGAGAGCAGGTTAGGAAGCATTTCGAGCTTTCCTCTTCGGACGAGCGATGGAAGGCGATCGATCCACTTGAGAAAGATGACAACTTTCATATAATTCCATCTTTGGAGGAACCCGTTTTAGAAGATGACCATTTCTTCTATCTCTTTGAGAGATGTAGAAAGTGGTCAACCAGAAAGTGGCCGATCAAGAAGAAGAATTGAAGCAGCTCGCGGCCCGGACCGAACCGCAGGAACAGAGAGTGGAAGATAAGGAAGATGGGCAGGGTAGTTAGATTTAAGCTGTATTTTGTCCTTGCTTTGTTCCTTATTTTCAATATAAGACTATTTCATCTCAATTCTTATCTTTTAACTCGTCAGAATAAAGTATTGTAACTGACATTTTAAGTGAATTAATATATTTCATATTAACGAAAGTGTTTTAACCACCAAGTGTAAGATCGGGGATGTTTATAGGGTGGGTGTCAACCCATCGGTCCCAGATATTATGTTTGGCTCACTCAGGTCAATTCTAATTGGATCGATCGTTTTACATTGAATACGGATCACTCTTATTCCGTTCTTGGGATCACAACTTAATTAGAAAGACGCGGTCGAGGTTCAATATGAGTCCATATAAGCTTCGGTCGAACCTTGGTTATACTGAAGTCCCGTAGGTTATATTGACCAAAATTTAGTTCATCATATGTCCCATAATAGGACCGAACTTGTGTTTCGATATGTTGACTCCTCCATTCCTCTTTTCGTGGCGGATTTCGTAAGTACAAAGGTCATTTCCCAAGAATGAATGCCGTTGAAGGGGGTGTCTTAGTTCGTAATGAGTTCTGGGAGAATCACAACTCATCCATGGGACTAGGCAAGTGCAGGAACGTCTGACTCGTCAGAGCGATCACTACAACTTGGGAGCCTTGCGGATAAGAAGCTTCAGTCACCAGTCCAGATTCATTCTAAGTTATCCAACTTCAAGATCGGTCCATCACTCAATTAGAAACAATTTGTTTTGTACTTACTTGTTTTCTGCTTACGTTTAAAGGAATATATGTTTATTGGGTCAAACATATTAATCGAAGGTTCACAAGAAATACCGCCTTAAATTCATGACATTCCAAGTTCGGGGGACCTCTATACCATCCAATGTTTTAAGTTTATACGCACCTGATTCTAATTTCTTTGATATTCAATACCGTCCTTCCCAATTTCTGTCCATCTTTCCAACGTTCCTCTGCACCTCTATGCTTCTGAGGACGATGTCGCCTTCAAATAATTCTCTTGGGAGGACTCGCTTGTTATGGGCCCGTTCCATAGTTCGCTGATAAGCACGCATCCGCGCGTAAATCACATCTATCTTTTCTTCGATCATCTCGAGATCTAATAATCTCCTTTCACCATTCATATGCTCATCATGCTGAGATATCCGGGGTGATCGGATGGCAACCTCCACTGGGCTAATAGCTTCGGACCTGTTCACCAATGAGAAAGGTGATTTCTGGGTTGTTGAACGAGGTGTAGTTCGGTATACCCATAAGACCTCATAGATGTGTTCAGACAATTTTCCTCCAAAATCCTCTAACTTGGTCTTCAATCCTTTCAGGATAACCTTGTTAGATACCTCCGTAAGTCCATTAATTTGGGGATGGGCTACTGACAAGAAATGCTAGGCGATGCCCAACTTGATGCATATATCTCGTATGCTCTTTCCACGGAACTGAGTCTCATTATCTTATATGAGTGTTCGGGGAACCCTGAAGCGGCTCATAATATTTCTCCATAAGAAATGTTTGATAACCTTCTCTGAGATAATGGCTACTGTTTCTGCTTCAATGCACTTCGAGTAATACTCCACCGCCACAATACAAAATTTTATTTGTCCTATTGACCGAGGAAAAGGTCTAAGGATATCAATCCCCCATCTGTCAAATGGACAAGGCAATGGGGTGACCGATAAGAGAGCCCCAGGAGCTGTGGGATCGGAGCATGGTACTGACATATGGCGCAACGTTTAGTGTATTTCTTGGCATCTCAAAGCAACGTCGACCAAAAATATCCAGCTCTGATGATGCGGTGATATAAAGATCGAGCCCCTGAATGAATGCCACATATCACTTCATGAACATAAATCATGACGGCTTCAGCCTCAATAGGGGATAAGCAACGCAGAAGCGGGCCCTCAAAACTCTTTTTAAACAATCGTCCGTCAACCAGGAAAAATCTCTTAGCGCGGACTTCTATTTTTCTGGCTTCAGACTTGTCTTCAGGAAGATAGCCGTTTGCAAGATGTTTAATAAAGGGATTCATCCAATTCGGTTCCCCATAAGATTCAGTAGCGTTAATATTCAAGCCCTGGAGTTCATGGCATAGAGCCCCGATTTCTTAAATTGACTGTTCGGTCACTGAAATCTCGACCGAATGTCGGTCCTGGATATGGACCAAAATAGTGCTCGGCTTTATGTCAGGTATGCCCGGGGCCAATTTGACAAGTGCGTCGGCAACCTTATTCTGTTCTCGTGGCACGTGGTCAAGAGAAAATTCACTGAACTTTTTGGATAACTCCAGGACTTTGATATAATATAATTTCATCATCGGATCATGAGTTTCAAATCTCCATGCGAACTGTTCCACTACTAACTTTGAGTATGAAAACATTCGCACTCTGCTAACTCCCATCTTTCGGGCCAAGGTCATTCCTGATAATGCAGCCTCGTATTCTACCACATTATTTGTTCAATAAAGGAAAATTTAAATGCGGAATGAATATGGTCACCTTGTACCGTTGTTAGGGTAATACCCGCTCCTCTTCCTCCGAAGGTCGACCCATCTACGTGGATCGTCCAACGATCATCCTCTTGGTTTAGATATATGGCCGATCGGGTCATTTCAACCACAAAATCGGCTTGAACCTGAGCCTTGATCGCCATTCGAGGCAAGAATTCCAGATACATAGCGCTGAGTTTGATAGCCTATTTTGCTAATCTCTCATTCAAATTCTTTTGTTTAAGGACCACCTTCAGAGGTTGATCCGTATAGACATAAACCGTTCGGCCTTCAAAATAATGTTTCAGCTTGGATACAACTTTCTTCAAAGCCAGCATGAATTTTTTCAGGGTGGAATATCTTGTTTCGGCAGATACCAGAGAATGACTTACATAATAAACGGGTCTATGAATGTCGTCTCGGATGGTCACCAGAGCTGCGTTGACGGAAACTTTTGATAAAACAAGATACAACCCCAAAGGTTCATCACAGGTTGGACTCACCATCACCGGGGGAGTGCTTAAATAACTCTTTAGCTCGGACAAGGCCCGATCGTATTCTTCGGTTCAATCTAGATGGCTTGCTTTTATTAGCACTCTGAAAAAGGTAGAGCCCGGTCTGTGGATTTTGAAATAAACCTGCTTAACAAAGCGAGTCGGCTAGTAAGCCTATGAAATTCTCTTTTGTTTCTTGGAGGTTGCATATCAATGATAGCATGCACTTTCTCAGGGTTAACCTCTATGTCTTTTTATGAAACGTAATATCCTAAAAATTTTCCACTTCGGATCCCGAAGTAGCATTTGTTTGGATTTAGTTTGAGCTTATATTTGCGGCATACTTCGAAACAACGAGACAAATAAGAAAGATGATCTTCATCATTCATAGATTTAACAATCATATCATCAACATAAACTTCCATCATGTGGCCAATCAGTTCTCTAAAGATTTTGGTGACCAACCTTTGATATGTTGCTCCAGCATTCTTGAGACGGAACGGCATAGCCACATAACAATAAACGCTATCTTCGGTCATGAATGATGACTTCTTCTGATCTTTCTCAGCTAGAAAGATCTGATGGTACCCCGAATAAGCATCCATAGTACTCATCATGGTGCTGCCAGACACAACATCTACCAGTCGGTCAATATGCGGCAGGGGGAAGGGTACTGACTCACAGCTTTTGTTAACATCGGTGAAATCGATGCACATCCGCCATTTCCCATCGGGTTTGGAGACCACTACTGGGTTTGCAACCCATTAAGTATGGTGGATCTCTATGATGAATCCTGACCGTAGCAACTTGTTCACCTCAACCCGGATGATCTCGATTTTTTCGGGAGAATAACGGCTCCTCTTCTTCCTAACAGGCTTCGTTCCAGGCTCGGTGTTGATCCGATGCTCACTATCGGATCGGTCGATCCCCAAAACGTCATCCGGGGTCCATGCGAATATATCCACATGGCTTCTCAACAGCTGGATCAACTCCTTTTCAAAAGCATGGGCTAAGTGTGCTCCGATGCGAGTAGTTTTAGTTGAGTCATCCTCAACCAGAGTAATCAACTTGAACCCCACAGGTTCCATTGATTGTCTCGGGTGCGGCGGCTCTTCCAGCAAATCCACCTGGGCCCTCTTGACGGGTGCCAATGTTCGGCAAGAGCTCATGTAGCATTGTCTAGCTACATTTTGATCCCCTTTACAGAAATAACTCCATGAATGGAAGGGAATTTGAGCATCATATTATAAGTAGAAGGGACCGCCTCGAACTTGATGAGGTCGGTCTGTCTGATAATGGCATTGAGCCAAGTCGAATTCAGCGACAATGAATTCCAAATCCTCCGATCGGTCATTGGATGGTTCTCCAAGGGTAACCGGGAATAAAATCTTCCCGCATGGAATGACACTTCTCTGGTCGAACGACCAGAGAGTTATATTAGCGATCGGAGGTCATGAGCAGCAGCTCCCAACATTTCAGCAACTTTGCGCTTCATCAAATTGCACGAAGCCCCGGTGTCCACTAAGATTCTGTGTACACGACGATTCCCAATGATTCTAGTAATGGTAAGGGGATCATCGCATGGATCGATAATCCCTTCCCGATCGGCCATAGTGAAAGTGATGTCATCCCCGAAAGGAGGGGACCGCTCAGCTGGATCATATTGAACCAGCGCCACATATTCGAAGCACTCAGCGAAGTCTCCGCGCGCGGTTCTCTTTCGGTCCAGGACCGATTCATTTATCCTCAGACCACCGGAGATAACATAAATATCTCCGGCTACTTCTCGGAGTGACGCCTTATTTTGAGGAGGTTGGGCATATGTTTCCGCAGGTGGAGGAGCGACCTGCTACTGTCTTCCACCCTTGTTTTGCGAGGCTCTGCCGCCACGGCCCCACCATCTTCTTCTTCGGCCCTTACCACGGTTCTCTCGACCGTGTTGGCTTCTGTCTTGTTCTAGCGGAGGAGACCGTCGGTCCTCCGTCCGATCATTATAATTTTGGAGTTGTCCCCGATTATCCCTTCCTCGCGGCCTGTGACGATCGTCACCTTGATGGCCTTTTCGGGGGTATTCATCTCGCTTGCCCTTCTGACCATTCCGGTCGGGCTTCTCTTTATTCATTGCCGCTACTGTCTCTTTCAACAGCGTGATTTTCAAGGTTGGGTTATCGCGATTATGATGTAATTTGCAATACACCCGATTGTCCTCCTACTTCGGGGGGACATCTTTCTCGCCTACAGCTGCTACTTCTCGCGATTGTTTCTTAGGGTAGGAAACCCTATGATCGTCTGCGGGCTCAGAATTCCCGCTAGGTTTCCGATAGCTTAGCCCCAGCGCATCATACACCTTAATATGCTTGTTGATTTTCTGAATAAGTTTTCCCATGGTGGATGGTGGGCTCTTTACCATACTGACCGAAAGACCGCACGGTCCCAAGACCTGCTGTAGAATATCAATCTTGTCCCAGAGCTCAAGCATGATGCCCTGGGCGGTCCTATTGAATTTCTCCATGAAGGATCGAAGACTAATTTTTGCCGGGATGTATTTCAACTGATATAATTCATGCCTGCTTCGGGGTGGTCCTACATTTGGATCGAACTGCTCTGAGAAAGCCAAAATAAATCTGCCATACGATTGTATGGATCGGGCCGGAAAATTTTTGAACCACGTTCGGGCTCGCCTTGTAATCCTGCCGCGAAGGTGCGGCACTTCAGCGAATCTGAGGCCCGAACCGTTCCCATGCGTACTTCGAAATCGGCAACGTGATCGATCGGATCACCGAAACGTCGGCAACCCCTCGGGGTTGCGATAATACCGATCTGGGACTGCCGCCCAGATATCTTCGGAAAAAGGGAGCATCAAATCTTCCAAGGCGGTCCACACGTCTTCATATTGTTGGGATAACGTCTGGACCGCATGCAGATTATGCCACCAGTCATCATCCTTATTTCGTCTGATTGAGGCCTCCATGACCCTGTTGAATAAACCAGGATTGCGTCCTAGATTAAGTTCGCAATCCTTCAGCTCACGCATGCTCTTCAACTCCTTGGTGAGTTCGTCAATTCGTCGTTACATCTGCTCCTGGTCATTCCTAGGAGCGGGAGTTAGAGCCCTGGCCGGGGGAGGAGGAGTGAATCGATATCTCGGCCTCCTCGATGTTACACCGCTCCTAATGATTTCCTCATCATCAGTGCTGCGCTCGTCAGAGTCACTCTCGTACCCTCTACTTATGGGAACAGGGCTTGAAACAGCCGGTGGTTCTGTTCCACTTCTCTCCGACATAATTTGTAGTACCACCTTCCTGATGATAGCTTCCAGATTTTGTAAAGTGAATGTTGGTGCTGGTAGACTGTCGGGAAGCACACCGCTGTCATTCGTCAAAGTTCCAGCCGACATGCCTTTGATTATCCTATCCCTAGTAGAAAACTCAAATGGGATTAGAGAATCGTCCCGACGGACGGCGCCAAACTGTTATGGTTCCTTTTTAGGGGTATCAACAATCGTCTGGTTCGTCAACAAACGAACTCGGTTTTGAGTTGTTTTTTATGGGAAAACGATTAAGAAACTGGAAATAACAATGAGGCAAGTCGATTTATAGTAGAAACCCCAGGAATTGGGAAAAAACCACTTGACTAAGAGCGAATTAAGCTCTTAGTCTGTTCACTAATCAAATGATTCATTATAGAATACAGCGAAGGCTTAAAAAAGATAACAGGAAATAAGAAAGCAATAAGAACTCCGGCAAGATAACGGCATGCTCTTATGCGTCCAAAGGAGCCTGCTTTTTCCGTTGTTGTGCTCTGTATTAATAGAGTTGAGGGCGTGTGTAACCCACGCTCTGTAAGTGCCTCTAACATGTTTGTTAGATGTTGTTGTCGCGCGATGTAAAACGAGGTCGGTATCGAGGCGTGGTCTGCGTGATCTGGCCCGAGGCGTGGTAAACGTGTAGAGGCCCGAAGCGTTGAACGCATGGGTTTGTAACCATTTGGACCGAACCATGGTGCCAGCTGTCAGAAACCGTTTTATTTCGCCAAGTTGTCTTCGGTCCCATCGCCGAACATCGGGCTATTTTATCTTAAGTATACTATTGGGATGTACAAGTTTGCTTCCACCATATGGATTGGCTCAATTGTTATTGGGCCTCATCCATTCTAGGATACGTAATCCTAGAGTTCTCATCATTTGCTAATATACCCACTGCAATTTTCCCCCTTCGTTAATATACCCATCTGTCAGCCAATTCAGTAACAATTTACTTTTTGCAGATTTTAAATATACAAAATAGAATATTTATATTAACAATCTACTCTATTCTTTTATGTTTAATTAGATCTTAATATAATAATTGAATTGATGTTTTATTAATTTGATAGGGTAGAATTATAGTATTCATGAAAATTGTAATTTTTGAAACTTATAAAATAGTTTTGAATAATTTAAAAAATGTATTCTTTTGGTTTTTAGAATTTGTAATTTTAACTAAAATGACTCTAAGGCACTCTTTTGAGATACACAAATGAAAATATAAAAAATAGAAATGATGTTTTTAAAAAAAATATATTCTGTAAAAATTACACGAAGATAACAACAACACTAATTACAAAAAGATTATCTATCCGCAAGACTATTAAACAAAAAAGAATAAAATAAATCATTAATATAAATACTAGATTTTCACATATTAAAATCTGCAAAAGTTTACTTTTGCGGAATTTGTTGACAGATGGGTATATTGGGTATGTTTGGAATAACGTTTCACAAATAGCGGTGAGGTGAGATGACAATACTGTGCTGTGATGTGAACTGATCGTGATTTTAAAAAACTGTTTTTGAAACAACGGTGCAGTGATCGTGATGTCATAAAATGATTTTTTTGCCTTTATTTTAAATAATTGTTTATAACTTAAATATTATATTTCATATTATTTTATGATAAATTCTTTATTTCAAAATTATATTTTTAAATTGTTATATATTTTTTTTATAGTTTAAACACATAATTGAAAGAATATAAGAAGTTATTGATTAAAATTATTTTTTTAAAAAAATAAACTATAATTTATCAAGGTTAAAATTAATATTTGGGATGTACGTTCTGGTGGATGTTGGGTTAACCCAACTGTGAACTCACTGCTATTTTCTGCGATCACACAAACGCAGTTATTAATTGTAAGTAAATGGGGAAATTGGAGTGGGTATATTAACAAAATATCCTA
>RWGZ01001394.1:107463-132032 GCA_009725065.1 Utricularia reniformis
TTCTTAAATCATACAAAATATTGTCTATAAGGAACTTCAATCTCATTCTATGTGGTACCGATTCTTCAATTTTACACATTTACTCTTGTCAGATCGAGTCGGACTCTCCGACTCTTGACACTTGACACAAAACGATGTCATTTTGATTTTTTCATTAATTAGATTTTTTCTTCGTACGAAACATAACTTATGTGCTTTCAAGACATTATTATGTACTCGACAAACCTATGAATTATTAATGCAAGCAATGATTATTATGAAAAATGTTGCTTTTGGGGAGATGGTAGAATTGGCGAATGATATTTATTTTTTATAAGCTAAATTTTATTATATAATAAATTGATAAATATTTGTATTTTTAAACTTGGAGTTTATGCAATTTTCAACATATTTTTATATTTTTATTTAATTTAATATAATTTATTTAATAATTCGAGTCGAAAATCCGACTCTTACATTCTTGCCGAATCGAATCATGTCGTACCGAGTCAGTCTGATGAGTCGGTGCCGCATAGATGGCATTCACTTGATATTAACTACAATAATCATATGAGATACCCTATTGTAGATAAGGTGTTAAGATTCTTGGAAAGTTGCATTATGTTATAAAAATGTGAAATGGGCTCTTAATTCAATTTTTTTGATGTAGAGATGGATACATATGGCCGATTCTGTCAAGGTGAATCACCATCTTTATGAATTTATTGATGAGCCAAAGTGTGTACTCTGATTCCATTCTCACGATGCATTGTCATTTTTAAAATGCATTTTGAATTCGTTTACATAATATCCCAACAATTTCATTCACATTTTACATTACATTCTCAAAACGCGTTATGCTTTTTACTCTTTAAAGCAAAATGATCATTCTCACGCATTTTGAATTGTTGAAATACATTCTAATAATTTTCTAACCAAAATATCCTCCCCAAATTTAAACATGTTATTACCAATGTTTTCATACTTGACGGTATACAACCGGTATATCCTACGGTACATCAAATTTCGAGTAGTAACGGTATTTTTTTGGTACTGTCCGATACCGGGTATTAGTGTCAATTTCCGATTTTTAGGGTCCGACTTAACAAACTAATTAAATATTATTTTTTAATTGAAAGAATGTTTGGAATTTGGAATAAAAGTGGCTTTGATTCCAGCAACAATAACTATACATAATTTTCTTTGTCATTAAGATGTTTTTGACAATGGCTCCAAGTTGGACAAATGTGAAACAAATCAAGAAAAAAATAAAGAACGATACAACGAAGGTAGTGAGAAACTGGTGAACAATCAATCTAATATTACAATGAACACATTTAGAGGTAAAATCATCAAAGAGATGTGGAGGGTGTACTCTTGTTCTGCTAGACAATCTAGACGACATTGAAATTTAAGTATACTAATTTATGTTTAATATGAGTTTGATGTATTTCAAATTAAATAAATCATATATTCTATAATTTGAATGGTGGCAAAATAGTATTTTATTATTCATAATATATTCTCATAAACATTTTTACATAACACAACTCATAATGTATTCATTATTTACCATCTAGCACACTTAAACTGATTTACATTCTATAAATATATTATGACAATCCATTTTGTTGTGGTAAAAAAGGCATGGGTACCAACAATCAACCGGTTCACAATAGAATGCACATGGTTTTGATTTATTTAGATTGAGTGAACGATTATGGAATGCGGAATAAGCAAAATGCACAACGATTTAACGTGGAAAACCCCTAGAGAATAACAAAAAACCATCGGATTAAGAGCTAGAAATGCTCTTAGTCGATATATTGATAAAACAATTCAAATTACAAACATAATGTTTATGAAAATGACTAAGGCAAGTAGAAAAGCACGAGGAATGAAATCAGCAGAGTAACAGCTAATTCGCACGTCCAAAAGGTCCTCTTGAGCTTGCCTTTAAGCCATGTATTTATAAAAGAGAAACTTGCTTGGAAAACGCTTCGTAACCGCCTCTAACAAAGTTGTTTTCCATTGACAGATAACGTGGGCAAAACTGAAATGTAGAAAACGTGAGCAAACCAGAGGTGTGGAAAACGTAGGCATGCCCGAGTCTCACTATAAGGCCATCTCCACCGTTAGACGCCCAATTTTATTATTTTAAAATCTACATAAGCATGCGGAGGGATGATTGAGAAGAGATAGTATCCTTATTCTCTTACTTCGACCATATATATTATATTAATTATTTATTATATAAATTATAATAAAAATTATATATTAATTTATTATATAAATTATATAAAAATGTTATATTAATTTATTAATTATTCATTTTATTTAGTAGCATATGTTAATTTGAGATACATCGATATTTTTATTATTGATAATATCATAATATCTCGATCATTATATCGATCATTTTGGTAGTATTAATTACAATCAATATCATACAAATTAACCCAATACAATAAAAAATTAACCCAAATTTTAAAATGTTTGACATTAGTAAAAAATAACTACTATCAATTTAACATATAAAAGTGATTTATAAATAAGAATATCATTCTAAATAATTATTATTTACATAATTAGAATAATATATAAAAATAAATGTTAATATTATAAGTGTCCAAACATGGTTGTAGGGATGAGAGGAAAGTTATTATAAAAATAAAGAATGATGATGTGTACAAAGAAAAAGCTGATCTGGAAGATAGAGTGGAGTTTCTAGGCGAACATAGGTGAGGATGACCCATCCTTAATGTTGGCCACCGAGTCTGACTGGGCGGCCAACGTGACATTTTTGTAGAGCTTGTAAGGAAAGAGAGTATCTCAGCCGGTATACTCTCTTTTCTCTTTTTTTATTAAAAAAAAATTTAAAATAATTATAAAATATAAATATTTATAATATATTTATATAATGATTTTGTCGATAATATTATGATTCTAAATTATCTGATTTGTAAAAAAATAAATTTTAAAAATTATAAGTGTCCGGACATTGTTGTATGGATGATAGGAAAATTATTTATAAAATTAATGAATTATGATGTGTACAGAGAGAAAACTGATGTGGATGAGAGAATGAAATTTCCGAACGGACATAGTTGATGATGTCCTAATTGTTTGTCCACCTCTAACTTCGGTCATGCAAGTTAAATAGGTCTTTGGGCTTCATTAATTAAGCATTCGAGCTTGTTATCTTGAATGGGTTAAGCCTATGATCTTGGACCGTGTAGGTTCGTTTCTCGTCGTTTGGATTGACCAAGTATCTTTGGATCTCAGTCAATTCGGGGTACCGCGTCCTGATGCCCTCATCACATTCTAAAAGCATATTTATATTCTCATAATACATATAGAATACAGTCATATTTGATGGAGAAAAATATACAATGTACTTTACTAATCTCGATATTCTCAAAATATTTCAATCAATATGGGAAATTTATTGTGTGTACTCTTAAACTCTTGGATGTAACTATTTATTTATATAAAGCAAAGTTATTAAATGATTGTAAAATTAAAATATGATGTTTATAGTGGAAGATTTGGGAGCTATAAACTTGATGTTTTATATATTTATTTTTCAATAATATAAATTTGATCTCAACTAATAAAAGATTATGTTTAATTGGTTAATACCAATTTCTGGGCAAGGAAACATATGAGAAAATAATTAGCGTATGTTTTGACGGATATGAAAATATGGATAAACTATCAGATTTAATATGTTTAATTTTGGCAAATCTCGGAAATTTAAGTGAAATTCTTGACCAAAATAAAAACATTTTTGCCTAAATTTATAAAAATCGGCAATTATTTTGTTAATCGAGTTTATTTATATCTTATTAATATATTGCAAAATTTTAAATAAAAACATTTTAAATATTTTTATATTTTTATTTAAATAATTTAAAATATTTAATTTTTGATTTATATTAAATAATGATTTGAAATAATCATTTCTGAATTAAAATTAAAAATTTAATGATTTATATTTCAACTATAATGAAAATAATAGTGTATAAAACAACGTAGCTCATGAAATTACTTATTAAATAGTGTGATTGAATTTTCTCGGGTTCAATTTGAAATCCAAAATTTACACGAAATGAAAACATTGCTAGCAACATTAAATATTGCAACATACATTGGATTTGCATACAATCAATTTAATATTTATAAATGTGACATATCGATTTCATTAATAAAATGTGGTTGTTATATGGATATTTTTCTTTTAGTGTTTATATGACGCATATCTTCACGATATTAAGAGCTATTTAATTAATTGACGTTGATTTATAAGCTCTTTGACTTATATAATTATATGACTTATTTTATTTTCAAGTTCTAAGTAATTAAGTCATATTTGTTACATATGCACATCAAATATTTTATAAGACAATTGATATAATGGGGTTGTTTGATTTAGTTTTAGTGAGGTGTGGTGACCGTACCTTGCGTTGAGTTGATCGTGATAATTATGATCGGATTTTAGAAAACTGTTTGCAAAAACTGCAGTGGTCTTACCGTGATTATAATAAAATGTCTATTTTAACCTTTATATTAACATATTTGTTATAGATAAATATAACTCAAATAAATACTAAAACATCCATTTGCGTATACAATAAACTAATATTTAGATCTAATTTTTAATAATTTATTTTACAATTATGTAATGAAATATAAATTATGATTTCAATTTATATATACATACTAATTTCAATTAAAATATATTAAAAAATTTCACCAATAATGAGGACGGTAACGTCCCCAAGGGTTGACATCAACTTTACGAATGTTTCACAAATTCTCTAACTTCAATAAGAAAATAAAGAACACAGATCCACAACAACTTGAAAATTGACGTAATATTTGTGAAATGAAAATAAAATTGGTTAGGGTTTGATTTTAAAGTAATTAAATTAACTTTGAATGACAATTGTGAAATTTATCAAATCACGGTGGATTGGCCATACGTGTCAAGGCATGACACATATGACAACCCAAAAATCCTAGTACGATCACCGTAATTGCATAAATTGTTTTGTAGTTGAAAATAAAATTACGGTGCACTCATCTCACCGCAATGGTCACCGTAAAACCAAATAACCCAATTAATTAATTGATTTCTTTAAATATTTTACAATATACTTTACGTCTATGATGTATTACATTACATAGGATATGCTCCCAATATTTTTTATTTTGAATTTCAATATATTGAAACATATTGTTTCTAAAGCATATGGAAGAACTATCATAAAAATACACTAGTATATATTCAGTCAAATCAATTTTAATTAAGTAAAAATAAATAACAGATATTTATCGACAAGAAAATAAATATCATATGCAATCATATTCCCAAAGTTTATAAAAGTTGAAATCCTATTAAAACTAATTTATAATACAAAATAACTATGTATATATGTATTATAATAAAAAAAGTTGTTAATATAAAATTAAATAGAGAAGGAAATAATTACAACTATATAATTTAAATTCAATAAATTGACAAGATAGAGATACACCTATTCTATTATACACTTGTGAACCAAAATTTATATTTATGAACGAAACACAAATTTGATCCTCATTTTTTCATGCTTTTTGAGAATTTTAATCCTAAATTTTGATAATTGTGATCATTATATGACAAAACAATCTTCAAACTTTATATGTTTGGCAAAACTCATTCTTAAAGTTTTCAATTTTGATAATATGGATTATTAATTAAAATCAAATTTTAGAGATCAATTTTATTATTTTTAAATTTAATTTGTCAAATATTACAAATTTGGAAGGTCAAATTTGATTAAATCTTAAATTTTGAGTAATTAATATCATTAAAAATTATAAGAACCAACTTTTCTAAAAATATGAAAATTTTGATACTATACATCATATCCTAATAATTTATAGATCAAGAAGTTTAATTTAATAAGGACATTATGTCCTTTTAATTCGACAACCTTGTCTTATTACAAGTTTGATTGGTCCGTCCACTGAATCGATAATTACTAGTTTAACTATTAATTTTTATTAAATGTATGTTAATATTATTTATTTGGAAACTTTTCCACAATAGTTTCGTGGATTAGGATCTTTCGACACGTGGTAGATTTTAGAATACAATTATTGCCATTTTTATTAATAATTTATGTAGATATTTATATCGCCACTAGAAAGGTTTGAATAATTGACTTTTAACATTTAATTAAACATAAAGCAAGATGCTTTCTGGGACAATATCTCAAATAATTCAACCATATTATTTAATTACAATTATGTTTGGGTCGGATATCAATAATCACCCGTTTCGATGTAATCAAATCTAATGAAATCAGATTTTAGATATTAGTTATTGTGGAGATACAACATGGTCGAAATGTATTATGGAGGCGCACAATATTTTAAGTGAAAAACCCTAGAATAAGGGTAAAGTCATGGTGTCGAGAGAAAAATGCTCTCGTCAAATGCATTCTAACTTTTATGGTTACAAAGAAACTTCGCAACCTAAACTAAATCTAGATTGCTAAAATATTCTTCGGAATCTATGGTCAAGAGAAATGGGATAAAAAGCGATATCTACCGGTATCGAGGAAGAAAATCCAACAACCAAGAATCTAGATCCAAAAGTATATCTCTATTTTCTTTCTTGCTTTCTCGCATATATAGATTTCTCTAGGGTTGAATTGTCTTTTACTTATTTCCCCATTACCGTATCTAATCGCCTTGAGGGCGATAAAATCGGTAACGTCATCCATGATTTGAGCCTTATTACATAACAATTGTTCAACTCTCTTAAAACCCACAGAATTCGTTGAGTCTCGTTAGACCATATCTAGGTCTATTGAGATAGCATGATCGATACATTGTACCTTGATAACATGATCTAATCTTTCATCGGGACCGCTCCATTATCTTGGAGGTTTCTTTTGACTGTTCATCTAGAGTCGGACGGTATCTTGGGTCAACCGCGTCTTCTATTGAGAGTAAAATTTTGCAGTAACAGTGTCATTTACAGTTGCTGTAAAAAATAGCATTACTTTTTCGTTCATTTTATTTTTGTTATTGAATAATTTTGCTTTATAAATATAGCATTAATTGGCAGTCTAAATGGACAGTTTTTTTGATAGGTCGGTTTCTATAAACCTTGAAACCGACCTCTTATTTTTTTATATAAAAAAACAATAAAAAGATGATGACAATGCACAACTTATAATTTTTAAAAAAATCGTAAATCGGTTTTTATATTATTGAAACCGAACTATATAAAAAGCCTACCATTTCAATCTGCAAATCAGTGTTATATTGTAAATGTAAATTAATTGAATGATTTAAATAAAATCAAATAAAAATAATGTTATTTTTTATTATAATAACTATGACGGTGTTAGTTATATAAAAAAAACAAAATTGAAGCTACAACACAAGACGTGATTTGACCCAAGATATGGTCCAATGTCGGATTCAAATTAATAATTAAAAAAGAATATCACTTTTCAGATTTGTAATGATGATTCAAAAATAACATGCGTGATATTTATATTTTTAAATATCATGGTTTTGGTCAAACTCAATTTTGTCTTTTTAGTTATGCTTTTTTTCTATTTGATCATATGTCAATTACCATCTATATTCTTCTCGATTAATTCGTTTATAATTAAAAGTTTTGCGTGACATGCCAAAATTTTGGAAATGTCTTGAATCATAATGTTTTGATTAAAATTCAATCCAAAATTATATTCTAAAAGGACTAAACTAATGATTTGAACGATATCTTATTATTTAATGGAACAATATGTTAAAATGATTTAATAAATACTTTCACGTGGGAAATAAGATCAAATCCAAGAACTCTGATCCTAAAATGTAGCATTTGACATGTCTTGTGATTTTATTATATAAAATTATCATTTTCAATCCTAATTAAAGACAATAAACTTTGTTATAAAAATATATTCATTTTTATTTTCAATTTGAGTTTTTATATTTTTACTAGTCCCCTCACGATAAATTGAGCCATTGACTTTAAACATTTAATAAACATAAATTAAGTTAATATCTTGGGACAATATGTTGAGTAATTCAACGCTAATTTTAATTAATTTATACTTCTATTTAGCGTGATTTTAAATTACCAAACATTTTGTATTTATTTACTCTCCCTACAAACTCTTTCCCTCGCCTCCATTTGAGCATGGGGTCTTCCACAATCGCTAGTGTGAACTCCGACGAACAACGTTTATCTGTCGATGTGAATGATGATGACTATGATGATGATGATTCTCCGATTGAAGAAGTTCGTCTGACAGTAATGAAAACAGATGATCCGACGTTACCTGTTTGGACGTTTCGAATGTGGTGTCTAGGATTGATATCATGTGGTGTTCTTTCGTTCACGAATCAATTCTTTTCGTATCGAACAGAACCACTTATTCTAACTCAGATCACCGTTGTCATCATCGTACTTCCTATCGGACACTTTATGGCTGCAACACTACCAATGAAAAAGTTTCGAATTCCGGGGTTCGGGCAAAAGATGTTTAGTTTGAACCCGGGTCCGTTTAACGTGAAGGAGCATGTGTTGATTTCGATATTTGCAAATGCGGGATTTGCATTTGGGATTGGGAATGCATATGCTGTGGAGATTGTGGATATTATCAAGGTTTATTACAAGAGAAAGATTTCATTTTTGGTTTCTTGGCTTCTTATTATCACTACTCAGGTAAACTCAAATTTTAATATAGGAAAAATTTCATTTTTAATCCCTCAAATTTACTTCAAAATTAATTTTGGTATTCAATTAAAAAAAATCAAATTAAGTCCTTCAAATTTGATATATTATCAATTTCAGTTCAAAATTATTAAAATATCATTAATTTCGTGTAAGTATAGTAATTATAGTTAAATTAAGTTTCATCGTTTATAAACCGATATTCTAACCACATAAATTTTTGGCTCTATGCTAAAAATTATTTTTCCGTAAAACGAATTAAATTTTGTAAAAATTTTATATTCAAAACACAAATTTGTGTGTTAATCATCATATTATATTGGTTGATATGTCATCGGTATATGGACCATTTCGAGTATATGTATTAATTGATAACTTAAAAATTATTTAATTATGTACATTTTTTAAATTAAATAGCGTATTGATCAATATATAGGAACACATTATATATTAATATGTTGTGCAATACATATGAAATATTAATAATATATATATAAAAATTTATTTAACAACAATATTTTTGGGCCAATAAACCACATCAAACTAATTTTTTTAATATTCAAAAATTAATTTTTAAAATATATTTATTACTAGACACGGGCTCAGGCCAAACATTGGGCACGTTTGGAACAACGTTTGATAAATAACGATGATGTGAGATGACTGTACTGTGTTGTGAGGTGAACTGATCGTGATTTAAAAAAATTGTATTTGAAACAGTGGTGTAGTGATCGTAATGTCATAAAATAACTTTTTTGCCATTATTTTTCAATAATTTTGTATAACTTAAAAATTATATTTCATATTATTTTATGATAAATTCGTTATGTCAAAAACTACATTTTTAACTTGTTATATATATTTTTATAGTTTGAATATATAATTGATAGAATATAAGATGTTCTTGATCAAAATTATTTTTTAAAAAAATTAAGCAATAATTTGCAAGGGTAAAATTGATATTTGGAAAGTGCGTTCTAGTGGCTGTTGGGTTAAATCAACTGTGAATACACGGTTGTTTTTCTGCGGTCGCACGAACACATTTATTAATGATATTTGGTTAAAATAGAATACAACTACGGTACGTTCACCGCACCGGGCGGTGGACTGCCGTTCCAAACAACACCAATGTGATATCAGGTCGTATCACCCGGTATTGATGTACATGTCAACATATCGTCGATATAAAAAATGATATAAAGACAATGATTAGTATATACATTCGCGTTTTAAATTTTGGGTCCGAAATTTTTACAAAATTTCATTCGTTTTACCGAAAAATTATTTTTAGCATGGAGCCAAAAATTAACGTGGATAAAACATTGATTTATAAATTGTATAACTTAATTTGACTATAATTATTTGAATTTAAGGGTATTTTAGTAATTTTGGATTAAAATTAATAATATATCAAATTTGAAGGACTTAATTAGATTTTTTAGTTTAATGACCAAAATTGATTTTGAAGTAAATTTGAGGGATCACAAATGAAATTTTTCTTTTTACTATATAATATTGTTCGTTTTAAACTAAATATTATTTTTATGTTTGTATATCAAAATAGACTGTTTAAATTTTGATTATAATTAGGTTTAGGATTCAATATGATTTTTAATATTTAACCCATTTGATGATTTTGGATTTTGGAATTTCCCATGTATTCCAATTTTATATAAATAATATTATTTTTTAAAAATAACAAATATATAATAAAAAAATGTACTCAAAAGTAAGTTTGTAGGTTTTGGGCTATGGATGGGCAGGAGTTTTCAGAAAGTATGTGGTTGAGCCTGGTCACATGTGGTGGCCTGCGTCTTTGGTCCAAGTTTCAGTTTTCCGGTAAGTCCCTGTACTTTTTCGTATTTGTATTCACATCCTCAATTTCAAATAATCTAAAAAAGACATGCCATTTCAGGGCCTTGCATGAGAAAGAAGAAAAACGCTTTTCAGGCGCCAAGTTCTTCTTGATTGCTCTGATTTGCAGCTTTTCATGGTACGTAGTTCCTGGGTATCTCTTCCCGACGATCACAAGTATCTCATGGGTTTGTTGGGCATTTCCGAAATCAGTCACCGCACATCAGCTTGGATCTGGGTTAAGTGGCCTTGGATTCGGAGCACTAACTTTAGATTGGAATGCGGTTTCAGCGTTCTTGGGTAACCCGCTCGTGACTCCATTCTTCGCCATTGTGAATATCTTTGTGGGCTATTTTCCGGTAGTGTTTTTTATTGTTCCTTTGGCGTATTGGAAATTGGACTGGTTTAGCGCTCGTACGTTTCCTATATTTTCTTCGGATTTATTCACTTCTAACGGGGAGAATTATGATATATCTGCGATTGTGAATGAGAATTTTGAGTTGAATTTATCAAAGTATACTGAGATGGGAGAGTTGCATATGAGCATGTTCTTTGTATTAGCCTATGGTATTAGTTTTGCAGCTGTGGCTTCTACTTTGTCGCATGTTTGCTTCTTCTATGGAAGGTATTTTATGATCCTTAGACTGAATTACATGTCTTCATTGATCATTTTATAATATAAGTAAGATTCTTGCATATGAATCACAGGGAAATTTATGAAATATTACGTGCATCATACACTCAAAAGGAAGACATTCACACCAAGCTTATGCGAAAATACAAAGATGTGCCTTCTTGGTGGTTTCATAGCATGACAATAGTTGCAATTGCAGGTTCTTTAATGTTAAGTATTGTGTTTAAAAAGGAAGTCCAAATGCCATGGTCTGGACTCATCCTCGCTTGTGCCCTCGGTTTTATTTGTACATTACCAATCAGCATCATTACAGCAACAACCAACCAGGTAAATGATGTTAAAAAGAGAAACAAGGGATGCGTTTTTTAAATAGATGGATTATGAATTTTTTTATGTAGTGGCCAGGCATGGATGTAGTTATACTATACGTTATGGGACTCATATACCCCGGAAAACCGATTGCTGTTGTTTGCTTGAAGATATATGGGTACATGAGCATGGCACAAGCAGTCTCTTTTCTCAGTGATTTCAAGCTTGGACATTACATGAAAATCCCTCCAAGATCCATGTTCATCGTTCAGGTACATCGTTTAGTTTCTTTCCAATTCGACTACCGGGATCCCTAAAGTGTACACAAACTTCTTCTAACAGTTTGCAGGTACAATTATAGCTGGAACAATCAACTTAGGAGTAGCTTGGTGGTTACTTACGTCGATAAAAGATATTTGTGATATCGATGCTCTTGCTCCGGATAGTCCATGGACATGCCCGAATGATAAAATTTTCTTTGATGAATCAGTTTTATGGGGATTATTAGGAACCAAAAGAAATTTTGGAAGTCTTGGAGCTTATGGTTCAATGAACTGGTTCTTTATTGGAGGTGCTTTAGCCCCCGGTTTTGTGTGGCTTCTACACAAGGCATTTCCTAGACAAACATGGATTCCATTGATAAACTTTCCAGTTCTTTTAGGATCAACGTCTTTACTATTTCCGGCAACACCATTGAACTACAATGTATGGATCATCGTGGGAACGATATTCAATTTCTTCGTGTTTAGATATCGGAAAAAATGGTGGCAGAGATACAATTATATACTTGCTGCAGCACTGGATGCTGGAGTTGCTTTTATGACATTGCTTTTGTATTTTTCATTAGGGATGAACAATAAAGGAATAGACTGGTGGGGAACTGGTGGAGATCATTGTGATCTAGCAATTTGCCCTGTAGCTAAAGGTATACAAGTTGATGGTTGCCCTCTATTTTAACCTAATTTTCGTCGTAGATAAAAACTAGTTTATTACATGTATATTATTGTGTGTAATTAAAAATGGGAGATTGTCTGGTCTACAAATCTTCTAAAGGAGATTGGTAAAGACGAAAGACGTGGATCCCATCATAATGATAGCTAAAGTGGACAAGTTTGGCTAAGAATTTCATATTTCACTCACAATCAAGTACATTGAGTTTAAGTAGCATTATATATCGTTTATAATGTTGTGCTTAGAGACATTAATTTAGATTCTAAAATGTTTTATATTCATAAATATCACAACTATCAATTTAGATTCTAAAATGTGATTTTTACAATAAGAATATTATTATATATTAATAATATTTAAATAAAAACAATGATATAATAAAATAAAAAATATAAATTATAAGTTTTCGGAAGTATTAAAAATTTTGTAAATATTAACCATGTACAAAATATTAATTATATAAAGCAAATCATGTATAATTATTATTTAAATGTGAATTGTATGTTAAAATATAAGGGTGATTTGTTCAATATTATGAAAAATTACATTCTTTATATACACGTCAATTATGAGAATATTATTTTGTATATCATTTTTTTTGTTTTTTAACATTCAATAGTATAATAAAATCAATTTTATTCACATCCTATATAATTGTTGGATACTTTAAAAATATTTATAAATATGAAAAATTATTAAATAAGAAATATAGTAAGAATAATAAGAAAATTAATATAGAAAATCAGAAAGTCGGATAATAAAAATAAAATTATACGAATATTTTTGTAGATTCAATCATATTAAATACCTAAAATGTGTATTACGTAAATTTCTTTTTTAAAAAATATAATTATAATAATTTAAAAAGTGATTGTATAATAGGCAAAGACCCAGGCCCATACACGTCTTGAGCCAGGTGCTTAGCCGTGTCGATTTATTAAGGTAAGGGCAATATTGTCAAACACAAAAGGCAATTTTTTTTCTATTAAAAGTCTCCTTCCATATAAAATAAATACTGATTGCCGTTCTTCACGGTTTCTTCATCGTTTCGTTTTCCCGTCTGGTTCTCCAGTTGTCGTTGGCAGTCTTCTTCCCATTCTCTCTTTGGATAATAGATTGGGAGAGGGAGAGAATGGGAGGTGAGAAGAGGTTTGCGGTGCTTCTTTGTGCTGAGGATTCCGATTATGTGACGAAAGTGTACGGTGGTTATTTTGGAGTTTTCACTGGAATGCTGAAGGAAGAAGGCGAGATTTGGGATGCATTTGCTGTGACGAAAGGCGATTTGCCTTCGGATGATGAGATCCGTAAATACGACGGATTTGTTATTACTGGAAGCTGCAGTGACGCTTTTGGAAATGATTTGTGGATCCGAAGGCTGTTGATTCTACTAAGGAAATTGATATCGATGAAGAAAAAGATTCTCGGTATTTGCTTCGGTCATCAGGTTTGTGCTTTCCGATGGCGTTTCTTTTTCGTTTTTCCGATTATTCTGGACTTGGGTTTCTGTTCCGTTTAGTTTTCTCTTTCCTTTTTATTTTCGGCCATGTGACTCTCGCCCGTCGACCGTTGATGCTCCAGTGGTCCAGAGCTTAACGTATTTTTATATTTTTTTTATAAAAAAAGTTTATCTGGCAGTAGAGTTCATCGACATCCTTAGCCACGTTTTGGTTATCGTGATGTGATTCTCTATTTTTTCAATAATGGTACGAAAAGGATGAGTGTTAGCCTCCATATCTACACGTGTTTTGCAATAAAATAGTTGAACACTTGGCAAAATGATAACGTGGCAAAATGATTAAAAGTGGTTAATGATGTCCGTCAGAGGTGAAAGAATGTCACCTTCTCAAATTTTATTTTAAAAAATAAATTTTAAATTTTAAAAAATTAAATTAAAGAATTATAAAATATAAAAATTATAATTATAATAATTTTATAAATAATATTATAATTTTTATGTATTTGACGTGTAAAAAAATAAATTTAAAAAATTATAAGTGTTCCGACAATGTTGTAGAGATAAGAGTAAAATTATTTTTAAAATTAAAGAATGATGATGTGTACAGAGAGAAAATTGATGTGAATGAAAGAATGAAGTCATTTATATCCTGAGTGTTAATTGTGATGTATTTGAATCAACTCTTTCCATCATTAAGAGTAGGAACTCATCTGTTTCATTATATCTACTGATTCTCTGCGATTTTTGTAACAAAACTTGTTCTACTTTGTAGGATTATTACCCTTTTGATTTTACTTCCTTGATAGTATAATTGAAAGATTCAATAGTAAAATTTGAATGTTAACTTGTTAAAAATCTAGGATATTTTGTGAAGGGTGGGTCCTACGCTCATTAGCGCATACTGCATAGCTGTAAGCCACATGAATTGAATTTAGTCATTTACTGCATGACCCTACCTCTGCTTCCTGGTTTCATGACCTGTAACGCTTGCCTTAGTAAGTCTTTTATGTAAATTTCTGAAGAAAAGCTAACATAAGCAATTATAGAATGTCTTTATCGAAATATTTGTGTTTTTTTCTAGAGAAGGGTAACTTTTTTTACGATTGGAAAAGGACAAACATTATGTATTGTTAGGAATGGAGGTCGGGTGATAATCGAAGGGTTTGATGGTGAAAGACTGACCGGGAGAAACCTAACATAAAGCGGTGATGTTGATCGGCTTGATTGGTCTCATTGATCGATCAAGGATACCGATCGGACGATTGTTATGAGTCTATTTGATACGGTCTGATTAGATTTGGATAATGATTCGATAGTATCATGGGAAAATATATTTCCTTAATTGACGCATTAAATATATGGAATAATATATTGAGATATATTTTATTGGTTGCATATATGGAAGAAGATATTGAGATATATCTTGTTAGTTATATATGTATAGAAGAAGATATTAAGATATATTATGTTGGCAATATATATAGAAGAAGATATAAAGATATATTCTGAAGATATATATATAAAAATATATGCAAATATATCTTGTTATATATATATATGGAAGATACGGTCAAAGATATGGAAAGAGAATATTATAGAATATCCGGTAGAATATTTCTCAGATTAGATCCTAGTTAGACTTTATAAATAGAGACCTCATGAAGACAATTGTAATCAATCAATCATATTCTTCTTGTGATAGTGAGTTCACGGCTGAGGTTTATTGGTCACCTGGTTTTTTCCGATTTTGGGTTTCCACGCTAAAACTTATGTCTTTTACCTTTCTTCATTTACATTCGATTCTTATCACATTAATTCGATCCGATCCCGGATAACGGGAATTCTTTTCTTCTATGGGAAGAGGGAATTTTCCCAACATGTATTCCTTCATATCTTGGCTTTATTGTGACAAAAATGAAATGAAACACATGGGGTTGGTTAGATTCTTGTATTCTTATACCCGGTTGAAAAATAATGCTCTGTATATTGTGTTTCAAAAGTGACAACTGGATTATCTCTGTGCCTCTTTTTCAACACACCATTCTTAACAAATTTGGTTATGAATTTTTCTAGGTTGTGACATGAAATGCTATGTTTTTATACATTTCTACATGTTTCTAGTAATTCGAAATTATTATATCGTATTGCATCTCTATACATTTTTACCTGCATTATGTGAACATTCTTATAGGTAATTTATGACACATTTTTTTCTATCAAACTAGATACTGGGAAGAGCAGTAGGAGGAAAAGTTGGGCGTGCAAGTGCAGGATGGGACATTGGAACCACTGAAGTTCATTTAAACTCCTCCCGGTTCTTCGCTTCTTCGAACTTGCCGACTTTTCTCAATGTCTTCCAATTCCACCACGACGAGGTTACCAATACCATACACACAAAACATACATCACACGATTAGATATATTCATCACTAAATGCTCTTGATTTCCCAGATTTTGGAACTTCCAGATTCAGCAGAGGTTTTGGGATGGTCATCTCATACTGGGATTGAGATGTTTAGATATGGGAATCACGTTATGGGTATTCAGGGTCACCCTGAATACAGCAAAGACATTCTAATGAACATTATCAATCGTCTCTCGAACGAAGCGATAATCGAAGTATGTTGTTTATGCGTTTTGTAAAAGATGAGATGATAGAAAGGGTTATTTATTTGCAGGAATCTGTTGCTGAGGGAGCTAAGGCAAGAATGGAAGCTTCAAGAATTGCAGACAGTGAAGTTTGGACAAAACTTTGCACAAACTTCTTGAAAGCAAGGCTTTAGTGGTGTTTGTACCTTGAATAAAGTTTAATTAAGGCAAGTGCAAAATTCTCATATGAAACAAATTTTGTATATATGTTATTTAATTTGCAATGAAATACAATTTCAAGTTTTTTTAGAGGATTATTGCAATTAGACCTGTTTTTATTTGTCCAAATTCACGCATTTTGAGAATATGTTCATGAAAATTATGAGACCATTATTGAGATAATCAAATATTAAAGATATGTTGTCATTTTCGGTATTACATTTATCAAATTTTAATATACCAAAATATGTAAAGTTTGGGATAAAATTTGTAATTCCAAATTATGAGAATTAAATTCTATATTGTAATGCCGAATTCCATAATCTCAATATTATCATTATCAATTGGAGGAGAGTGTTAGAACTTAGAGTATATATTAAGTTTGTATAGTTCAATTTTTAAAAATTGAGATGCAATGAGATATGATTATTGTTAATTTTTAAATATATTAGATAAAATTATGATATTACTCATGATTTATATAAAAAATATTAATATACATTTATATATAAAAATTAATAATATAATCATATTTATTACATCAATATGATTTGATTTGACAATATTGTAAAAATTGAATTTTTGATTTGTTGGATTTAAATAAAATAACATTAAATAAAAATAAAATAGATAAATAAATTTTATAATTTATCGAGTGTTTTATAAACTCTAATTCTACAATTATAATTTTTTTCTCAATTTATTCTACAATAAATTTTAGTTTTATTAAAAATGAGTGTGATAATGGTAATTTGAGTCATAGTTTTTGAAACAGGTTAGACCGGTAAACCGGAAATATCTTCAGTTGGTCAAACCGAATGGTTAGATCGGTTTAAACCGGTTTCAGAATTATTTATTTAAAATATTAAGATAAATGCATATAATTCAAAATAGAAAATCTAAAAATTATTCTTTAAATATGAATTAAGATGTAAACAAATGAAATATATATAAATTTATAAATCATTATACAAATGAGAGTTTAAATTTTAAATTCAAAAGACAAATCAAACATATTTCATATAAAAAATGAAACTTTAAATCAAAAGACAACTAAAACAAGCAATAAGCCAACAACATCTGAGAAAAAAATTGAATTATATCTTATATGCTGTAAGAAATACATATACTTACAAATTATATTAATTATCAAAGAGATGCTTCCAAATTCTCATTGTTTTGTATACCAATGATCATTGAATCAATACTAAAAAAGAAACTAAAATAAGAATTGGGCAACAAAACTTTGAATATAGAAAAAAAATATGAAAAATAATAAGAAACCCAAACTTTTTTTTATTAAATGGGTCAAAAAATTTCTGACCAATCATATTTTAATAGGTTCGATCGGATTAAACCGATTTATTTATGACGTGACACGGTTCTGAAATTAAACATTAAGTCGAATTGGATCGAAAATGTTACGGGTTCATGGTAGTAGCCGTCCAACCCATTGGTCGAGATCGGTTTAAAAATTTTTGATTTGAGTAGTTGAAAAATTAAGCTTTTTATTCACTGGAATATCCTTCATTTGCATTTGTGAATTATTGAATTTGAGATAATGAACGTGGAAGAAGAGGTGGGTCGGCTGAAAGAAGAGATCTTGCGCCTCGGCAAACCTCAAGATGATGGCTCCTGTCAGGTAATCCACTTCATATTTCATTCAATAATTAATCTTCCTATTCTGCGTTCGCCAATGCTTTTAGGGTTCGCCACTCGTTATTTCAGTGATTGTTAAAATCGATTGAGGGATATGTATAGATTTTCAGGAGGGAGCGTATTTGAAATGAGAGAATGTTTGGGCTTGATCCTTTTGAGCTTGGATTATTATGAAGATCGAGTGATGCAATTAATTAATAGATCATTTCCATATTTACAAGGGATTTGAAATGGCTACAGTCTGAAATGGGAGAACGTATTTTTTATCTGGGATGAAATTGCATATGTATCCATGAAAGGCTACTCTTCATCAGGAAGTATAAATCTGTGCCAATTTTCATATAAGGATCAATGAAGATCACTCTAAACCAATGGCCTTATGTCTAATGTTGGTAACCAGTAAAATATGTGCCGATTTTTCGTATAATGGAATGGTGCGGATCAATCTATCATCGGGTTTAATTTACTTAATGATGAGTTGAGAAACTTGCTCAATTCCCATAACCAGACAGATGTAATAACATATTCGAAGCTCTTGAACTCATGTGTTTTTACTTGATCTGATTGCACAGGTAACATTTGGTGTGCTGTTTAACGACGACAGATGTGCTAACATGTTCGAAGCTCTTGTGGGAACATTACGTGCTGCTAAGAAACGTAAACTTGTGACATATGATGGTGAACTATTGCTGCAGGGAGTTCATGATAATGTGGTAATTACTCTAAAATCACTTGCAGCTCCTTCTTCTGTTGCCTGACAACTTGACTTAAACAGCTTCCATTTCCTTTCTATTTCTTGTCGGATATTTGTCGGCAAGTTGTTTCAAATTTGATTTTTTTTTCTACGAATGTCGATGGTGTTACCGCTACCTCGTAACGGGATGGTGATTTTTGAACTATGAGTAAGCTTCAGCTTCAGCTTCATTCTGCAACTTCACAAATTCATCTTTTACCATTAGATCCTCCACAACGATGCCGAGACTGTATAGAAATATGGTTTTGGTCCCCACCTTTAGAGCCAACAACGGCCTTGGCCAATGGTCCGAGGAGAGAGAAATTTTTTGTTTTTTTTTTAAATTAATTATTTAATAAAAAATGTTTTCTAAATCCAATTTAATAATTAATAAAAGTTTTATCATAAAAATATAAGTTTTGAATGTAAAGTTTTATCAGTCGAATTTGGATCTTCTTGAATATCATCGTTATATTACGAATTTTAATATAAAATTTTATTTTTATATAATATTTATAATGAGAAAATTACATAAATAGCTCCCAATTTATGAGTTTTGTAAAAGATATGCCCTCCAATTTATGAAATTACAGGAATGACACCTCAAGTTATCAAAACTGTTTGTTTTTTACCCCTGGTATTTAACACATAATTTTCCGTTAAGTTTGCAAATATTTTTCGTTGGCATTATTCGTTCTCAATGTTTACAAATTATGAAAATAAAACTTTTATAGGAAAAATTATAAAAAATTGATACTTCAAGTTCGAGAAATGTGCATCCAGACGTAAAACAATAACAATGTCGTAGATGGTCAATATTAAACGGTATTGTTTATTTGAGGTATCTTACATGTATTTAATTAAAGTTGGGAGTGTCATATGTGCATATTTTTATTAACTTGAGTTGTCATATTTGCATATTTTTATTAACTTGAGTTGTCATATTTGCAATTTCGTAACTTGAAGGACATGCCTTTTACACCGTCCGAAAGTTAGAGGGTCACCGGCAAATGTCACCCTATTTATAACATATTTGATATAATTAATTTTGAGAAAATTGCATAAATAGCCCCCCAACTTACGAACTGTGTAAAGGCTATGCCCTCCAACTTATGAAATTGCAGGAATGACCCCTCAAGTTATCAAAATCGTTTGTTTTTTACCTCTGGTATTTAACACAAGATTTTCCGTTAAGTTTGTAAATATTTTTCGTTCGCAGTATTAGTTGTCAATGTTAACAAATTATGCAAATAAGTCTTTTATACGAAAAATTATACAAAATTGATACTTCAAGTTCGAGAAATGTGCATTTGGACGTAAAACAATAACAATGTCGTAGATGGTCAATATTAAACGATATTGTTTACTTGAGGTGTCGTACATGCATTTAATTAAAGTTGCAGGGTCATATGTGTGTATTTTTATTAACTTGAGGTGTCATATTTGCATATTTTTGGTAACTTGAGATGTCATATTTGCAATTTCGTAACTTGGAGTGCATGTTCTTTACACCACGCGAAAGTTGGAGGGTCACTGGCAAACGTCACCCAATTAATTTTAATGTTTTGAATATATATATTTATGATTTAAGTTAAATATTTAATTATTGTATTTAATTAGAATATGATTGAAATACATGTAATAAATTTTATTTAGAATGATGTGGATGAAAGATAATGAATAAAGTGATATGAATGAGAGATAAAATGATATATAGAAGTGAGAATGATGATATGTCAGGAGAGAAGTTTGATGTTAATAAATATGGCCACGAACACGGATGTAGATGGTATTAGGGTGTATATAACAGTGTATAATTGTGTGTTTTTTAAAAAAATAAATGAATATAATTTATTTATTTTGCAAAATTTATAATATTCTAATATAAGATGTATGCTGACAAGTTATAATCTATATTTCAAGCCTGATTGGCCGTAAGATATATAATAGAGTGGTGTTTCTAGTAGCTCTTAAACTTTATAATAGTGTAAATACGGTGTCCCTAAAATTTGTAAATTACATAGAAGTTAATTTAATGAGCAATGTTAGCTCATAACTTTTAAATGTTGTACGTCATACCTTCAAAGTTTAAGAATTGTGTGGTTGATCCCGAACTTCCAAAATCATTTATATTTTTCCATAATACTTTGTATTTGATCCATTAACCTTAAAAAGATCTAATGAGTATGTCTCCAAACTTTGAAAATTTAAAAAATAACGTATAAATTTTCAAAATTACCTATATGAAAAAAACCACTACTATTCACTCAATGACTATTCTTGAACGGTTTTGAAACTTTGAGATTTGTCATTCAATTTACAAATTTTGATGTCTGCCGTAATTTTATCATATATATTATAATATAAATTATAATATATATATTATATTATGAATGGTAACTAACTCGATTCGGCTTGTTAGGAATTTAAACTCTATAATTACTCGATTAAGCTCAAAAGATTCAAGAGCTATTCGATTCATTTACACTTATATTTGTGACAGATCACCAACGACAAAAAAATAATTTTAGAGAACATTAAATCAACAATAAAGAGTAAATATTATTTGACTGAATTGAGACATATGTTTCATATCGATCAATAAATTTGTATATATCGATCAGTATGTCAAGTACAAGGTAATATTCATATATTTTTTCGGTATCGCTCAATATCGGGTTTTGAGATTGGATTCAGAGTTTTTTGGATTTGATCTTAAAAATTAATTAAAGATTATTGTTATATTCTTTTAATATATAAAAAATGGTACGAAAGATATTCCGAATGAATATGGAAAATATTGGGGTAAATCCACATTCTACCCCATTTATTTCGCAACTTTTGTAATCTATGTTACTTCGCAAGCAGTAATTGCGAAAACAGAATACGCAACTACAAATTGCGAAAATTGTGTGCATGTCAGATTTCGCAACTACTAGTTGAGAAATCTGACTCATTCAATGTGACTGTCAGATTTCACAACTACTAGTTGAGAAATCTGATTCATTCAATTGACTATCAGATTTCGCAACTATTAGTTGAGAAATCTGTCATATTTAATTCCGATTTTTTTCTGTTTTGTGGTAAAAATTGAATGTGATTGAGTCTTTATAACCCACTCAATCAGACATTTTTTTACACATTTTCTTTCAATTTAGGTTTCTCCTTGGTTCTACTTATTCGGTCTTCTTAGTGATATTTTGGGTATCGACTTGAGTGCGGCCACTGTTCTCTTTTCTCATAAGTTTTGTTTTGAAATTGCTCTCATCGCCGATAACTTGCGTAAAACCCAATTTCCAATCGCAACAAGATTTATCAAAATTTGAGGTCCAAAACATATTCATCGAAGAGGTAATTTGTTTTGAAATTTGGATAACTCATTTTTTATATTTTTTGCAAGTATTAAGTTTGTATGAAATATGGAGAGTTTTGTTGAGGAATGTTTAGGGTTTGGCTTTCAAATATATCAAATTAGTATTTTAAAATTTGTAAGTTGTAATTAAGGTTAATTTTGTAAATCGAGAACTAATTATGATTTAAATCTTGAAATTTGAAACATATTAATGTATTAGCTTAAAATTTAAGTTTAGTAGTAATTGCTATTAATATGAAAAATAATTGATACATATTTCAGTTTGAGAATAAATAAAATTTCATATAAATTTATTTGAAAATTAGAAATTTTTAATAACATTTGTACGATAATTAAAAATATGTAATTTTAAAATTGATTGATATATATAATATTAAATATTAATATGTAAATTATTTTAAGTGATTATTAATTAGTTTTAGTAAATTGAGATTATTTAAAATCGGGAAACTAATTAATTAATTTCCAAATTTGATTTGATTAATATTTAGAATATGATATTATAAATTAAGATATAGATGGTATGTTTGATATTTGTTTTTGAAAACTAATACAAGTAATATTAATTTGCATTCAATTTTCATAATAATTGAATATTAATTTTATATACATTAAATTGAGTAATAAATATACTTTGAAAATTGCAATAAATTAATACTAAAATTTATTGAAATTAGGAATATTTAAATAAACTTTTTTTTATGAAATTTAATAATATCTAAAATACTAAATATTAAGATTCAAATTATTTTAAGTGATTAATAACTAGTTTTAGAAAATTGAATACCAATTTTGAAGTGATTAATATTTAGAATATTATATTATAAATTAAGATATATATAGTATATTTAAGACTAGTTTTTGAAAACTAATATTAAGTAGTATTAATTTGAATTCAATTTTCATAATAATTGAATAATAAATTTATGTACATTAAATTAAATAATAAATATAATTTGAAAATTGTAATAAATTAATACTAAAATTTATTGAAATTAGGAATATTTTAATATACATTTTTTACCAAACTTAATAATATATAAAACACTAAATATTTAAGATTCAAATTATTTTAAGTGATTATTAACTAGTTTTAGAATATGATATTATAAATTAAGATATAGAAGATACTAGTTTTTAAAAAATAATATTAAATAGTATTAATTTACATTCAATTTTCAAAATAATTGAATAATAGTTTTATATACATTAAATTGAGTAATAAATATTCTTTGAAAACTGTAGTAAATTTATACTAAAATTTATTTAAAATTATGAATATTTAATAAATTTTTTTAGGAAAATGATATATCTAATAATATTAGAATATTCAAAATTTTAAAACTAATTAATTATTTAAAATATGGAAAACAAATAATTTTATCCATTTTTAATTTTGAATTTTGTAAGATTTCGAAAAAATAATATTTTAGATTTGAATTTTGTTTTTTGCAGGTACAGGGAATGGCGAGACCATCAGATACAAGTGTTTTGGTATTGCATAATTTTCATTGCTCGAGTGAAATTTTATGGGGAGTACATTTGGAGGATAAATTGTGTTTCAAAAACTCAATTAAGCATATCCAAAACCTAAAAATCTCAACGAAAGTTGGAAGAATCATTGATAGATGGGGTTTTTATGGAGTGTTGAAAACCGCCCGTAATCGACTCGATCAACACTTGCTGACTGCCTTGATCAAACGATTGAAGCCAGAGACGCACACTTTCTTTTTTGTAGATGGAGATGTTTGTTTTTTTATTCGTAGTTTTTTATTCAAAATAATTGCTTATATTTTGTAATATGTTTCACATGCTACTATTACTCTTCAAGATGTTTATATTATATGTGGTTTTCGTGTAAACGGAGTACGAATTATTAGGAGACGGACAAGACGGACGCCTCTCGGTTGGTTGCATTTCATTCGTGATCGCTTTGGATGGATCCCCAACGTTGATGATGATTTTAATGGAAAATGCTTTAGGATTGCTCCGCTCGGGAAGTATTTACTTGAGAAGAGCAACTTATCACAGACGACGACCTAGATGAGAATTTGAACTAGTATG
>RWGZ01001395.1:0-82234 GCA_009725065.1 Utricularia reniformis
TCGTTACTTTAAACTACGATAATTCGTTTTTGAATGATCATGAATTCACAGAAGCATTTGGTTTGAAGCTGCTACTGTAGTTTCTGTTCCTCCACCTGTTGAAATACCTGCTGGTAGTGTTCTTAAATCAGCATTAGCTGGAGGACTTTCTTGTGCTCTTTCGACAGCATTGATGTATCCTGTCGACACGGTTAAGGTGATTTACAATGTCATTTTGTTATATATTTTGCATTTGGTTATCTTGATCTCTCTTTTTTACGCCACTTAGACACGAGTTCAAGCTTCAACATTTGGCTTCCCGGAGATTATATCTAAGCTTCCGGAAATCGGGGTAAATGGATTATATAGAGGGTCGATTCCAGCTATATTAGGCCAATTTTCAAGGTGATTTTTAGTGCAATTCTCCAAAGTATATAAATGTGTTAATCGTATTTCGAAACGCAGTCATGGTCTCAGAACCGGAATTTTCGAAGCAAGCAAGCTTGTTATGATCAATGTTGCCCCAACACTTCCAGAGTTGCAGGTTAAACACTTCTTTCGGTTTCAGATCGTGCTGATTTTTGAATCGGAATGCAATCTCGAGATGTTCATATTTAGTATGTTATTTCAGGTTCAATCTATGGCATCATTCTGCAGCACATTTCTTGGAACAGCAGTACGAATCCCATGCGAGGTGTTAAAGCAGAGATTGCAGGCTGGTTTATTTAACAATGCAGGGGAGGCTATTATCGGAACATGGCAACAAGACGGACTTCGAGGCTTTTTCCGAGGAACCGGTGCCACCCTCTTTCGTGAAGTTCCATTCTACGTCGTTGGAATGGGACTTTACGCCGAATCAAAGAAGGTAAAATGAAAGCTTCTCTTCTTTAATGAGCATCAACTCGATTATTCTCTCTATCGTTCAGGCTGTTCAGAAAATCCTTGGAAGAGAGCTAGAGCCTTGGGAAACTATCGCAGTCGGAGCTTTATCCGGTGGCTTAACAGCCGTGTTTACGACTCCATTCGATGTTATGAAGACGAGAATGATGACTTCTCGGGGTCGACAGGTAACTCTATCGATGATAACATTATCCATTCTTCGTCATGAAGGACCTCTCGGGCTTTTTAAAGGAGCCGTGCCTCGATTCTTTTGGATCGCACCATTAGGAGCTATGAATTTCGCTGGTTATGAGCTTGCAAGAAAGTCTATGAAAAATTAACTGACAAGTTATTCTATTTTGAGAACGAATAGTTTGTAGTAAAAGTAGCATGAAACTTATGGTACGACCATCACAATTAATCTTCGGGTTTTCTTTTGCTGCTAGTCCACCTTCGAGAAACCAAACCCGAGTATGCTCCGGCTGGCCACGAATATGGATACTTTTCGGACATCAGAACCTCTTGTGATGTGGCTTCAACCTACAAATTTTCACAATATTATGTATCACTTTTGCTTTCAATTATTCGATTCGAAACACAAAGTCGATATAACCTTAATACTCGGGCTTTGGAGCATTTCCATAGTCGGAATAGGAAAGCGTAAAGCTTTTGCAGCGCAGTTCGTAGGAGTAATATTTGAAGACAATGAAATTCCAAGGTTTAGATCAACATTGCTGCAACTGGCTGCATCTCTCCAAGCAACATTCATTTCCCTCATTTGTTTGTTATGATCTAAACCAGAAGCACCTTCTCTTCCATTGCAATGGATTGGTGTTTTATCATAAGCTCTGTGTAGAAACATTCTTTCGTGATCAGGCAAATGAAACTAAAGATCGATGTAGGAGATTCTTTCTTACTTATTCCCAAGTGGGAATTGGCGATTACTGGTTTTCCAGTGATCGGAGTTTTGCACTCTGTATTTGGAGTTTCCTTGAGAGAAGCGGGTGATTTGTCGACGAAGAATGTAAACGAATTCCTCTTTGGTGAAGTTCTTCATCTGTAAATACTCAAAAACCTTGACAAACTGAAGAGATATACGTACATACATACACCTGAAACTATGTAGATTCATTCACCTGTTTCATATCGTCTTCGTAATCACTGATACTGAAATTTATATCAGCATCAACTCCACGGAACTTAATGGCTGCTCGATCATAAGCTCTGAATTCCCATAAACTTATTTGATTTAGATATGTGTAAGAAGAACATTAAAGAAATGATCGATTTACCTAGCAGCTGAGTGAGCAGTGTCAAATCCACCTGAAATAATGAAACAGATGGTGAATTAGCTTAATGGAAGGGATGGAAAGAGATGGGGTAGGAGTTTTTACCTAAATACACTTGTTTTCCTGAATCCCTGAAGTTAAAGACGCAAGTTAAATATCAAGAACACAGAGATGAATGAAATTGCAGTGTACTGTACAATAAGGTTTTGGCTAGCAATGGTGAATCGGAAGAATTTCATCATTTTATGGACATGCATGTGATAGAACATTGATGGAGATTATACGATGAATTATGAACGAACCAGATGTGGGATTCCCATCTTCCAGTTCTCCGGTAAAACGTAACGCCGCGATACTGAGAGCTTCGTGACCTGGGACCGCGTCTGCTCTTCTTGGCCTGCGGTTGAGGTACTTGATTATTAATCGGTAACTGGGTATTGTAAATCCCTAATTGAACGCTTCCACCGGTGGAGATTTCCGGCGCCGATAAATTCAACCAATACTTTGCTCTCGCCGTAGAAGGAATAGACGATGGACCCACGGGGAAGAGCTGGAGCTCGTTAACGTTATCAGCGACTTGATTATTGAGATCATCGTCAATGTGAATCAAATCTTTCCTCAAGATTGAGAAATTTAGAGTAAAAAGAGAGCTGTTACAATTCACTTCATCTGCAGCCGCGTTCGATGTATTGTTGGTGTTAGATGTCGTCGTTGAAGCCACGGAATCCGCCTTAGCCGTCTTACCGTTTGCCGCTTCATAATCACCGGAGGCAAACTCGACTTCAAAGGCGGCATCAAAATTCAGATCCAACATAACTCCAATAAAAAACTCAGACCAAAAAATCGTCCACGTTTCGCAGATGGAGAAGAAAGTACCGAAAAACGGTTATCTTCTAAGTTTCCGTAGTACAACAAGCAGTTGAAAATGGTGAAATCGGCAGCACAATAATCGAAGGACCAGACGGTTTTACTTATACAACAAAAAAAGAAAAAGGGTTTTGTTTTCTTTCCCCCGCATAGCAGGGTTCCTAATTCCGATGAGTTAGCCGTGAACAAGAGAAAAACCAGAAAATGGGGAAGAAGAAGCAGCAAGAGAAGAGAAATGAAGCTAGCAATATAATAATACTATTTATTGAATGGATGAGCGGCAAGGTCTAAAATAAACTGTGAAATTTGATATGCTCGGAGAGTTATCACACGCCATTTCACACCCTTCCGCCGCCATCATCAGCCTTCATACGGTGGTTATTTCCTTGCCGGAATTACCGTATGTAACCCTAAATACACAACAATGCTAGAAGTTATTCCTATCTTTGGTTCTCCGATTTAAAGTGCAGTGAATATCATCAAATAGTGATTTTTTAATGTACATAAAGCATAAACAAATTTATAGTGTATTCATGGCTAAAAAATCACAATTTCATCACAACTGTTAAAAACAAATATGATCATCGTGATTTTATAAAATATTAATTTACTCTTACTTCTATTAACTATAATATGATTATTTATTATTTTTATATAAAAATATATATTATTATTTTTACATAAATAACGATCATAATACCATAATTTTATCAAACATATTTTAAAATTCACGAACATAATACCTCACCATACTCCATCACATCGATCATATGTCACCACACCTCAATTTCAAAAAGTTAAACTAAACAAACCCTATATAATATTATTTACAAATGTTTTACGAGTATTTTGGTAATTATNAAGAGAAGAGAAATGAAGCTAGCAATATAATAATACTATTTATTGAATGGATGAGCGGCAAGGTCTAAAATAAACTGTGAAATTTGATATGCTCGGAGAGTTATCACACGCCATTTCACACCCTTCCGCCGCCATCATCAGCCTTCATACGGTGGTTATTTCCTTGCCGGAATTACCGTATGTAACCCTAAATACACAACAATGCTAGAAGTTATTCCTATCTTTGGTTCTCCGATTTAAAGTGCAGTGAATATCATCAAATAGTGATTTTTTAATGTACATAAAGCATAAACAAATTTATAGTGTATTCATGGCTAAAAAATCACAATTTCATCACAACTGTTAAAAACAAATATGATCATCGTGATTTTATAAAATATTAATTTACTCTTACTTCTATTAACTATAATATGATTATTTATTATTTTTATATAAAAATATATATTATTATTTTTACATAAATAACGATCATAATACCATAATTTTATCAAACATATTTTAAAATTCACGAACATAATACCTCACCATACTCCATCACATCGATCATATGTCACCACACCTCAATTTCAAAAAGTTAAACTAAACAAACCCTATATAATATTATTTACAAATGTTTTACGAGTATTTTGGTAATTATGTACAAAATTGACATATTTCACTAATTATTCACAATTCAATGATAAAAAATTGAGATGCCAAAATTGAATTAAACATCATATATAAATTTATTTTTGAGGTATTAAATGTTTCCATTATTTTTTTTATATTTAAATCAAGACTGTACATAATATAATATAGATAGATACATAAATGAACAAGACGGTTTTTTATATCATTTTTAAGTAATATAATAATTAATTACATTTTATAGAAAAAAAATTAGGGCAAAGAAGAAGGGTTTGGGTTTGGGTTTGATTTGAGATTTAGGTGTAGAATATAGTAGGTGGAAAGATAGACCATTAATTGGGTGGGATGTTTGTTGGTAATAAATATATATTTATATCAATCAATCAATTATACTAATTATCATTTTTACTTTAACTTTGGTTACATCTATGAAAGATAATTTATTTATATATTATAAAAATAGTTATATTTAAAAATGAAATTCTCAATTAAAAAAACATCAAATTCTAGTCAAAATTTATTGAATCATCTTTTAAACATATGATAATATAATCATATGATCTAATAAACCCACAATAGTATTATACTCTTTTTACATATATATAAAAAGGACTTTAATGATTACATAGAAAAAATTCCTTCTTCTTATAGATTGTACTTAGATTCCCATAAATAATAATAATAAGGTACTGGTAAAGTTGTACCCACTTTTCCTAATACTTGCCGCAACATTTAGAGCTACCCTAACATTATATTCCATTTATAGGCCATCTCCAATTTAACAATAATATTATAATAATAGTGATAGTAAAAAAAAACATCTAGCCATATTTTTGTCTCTCTGCGGGACCAATGAAGTCATTGTATACGAGTAAACACCCATTGTGGAAATTACACTGAGACATGCATTTTATATAACAATATCTGAACTTATTTAAACTCGTGAAATATAACATTACTCTATCATGTGATTATTTACACAAATATGTATTTTCTTAAACAAAACTCACAAATCCTAAAGTATAAAGACATTGTACCATTATGTTTACATACACATGTAGTTTCTACAACAAAAATTGACAACTCAAAAATAAAAAATTACTATACTATGTATTTATATACACAAATATTTATTTTCTTCACCAAAAACTCGTATAGAAATGTCATATTTGTATATATAAAACATGGTAGATTGATAGATTTATAAATTTAAATAGGTTTAGATATATGTGTTTATTGAAAAAACAAATATTTGTGTATATAAACAAATGGTGGAGTTAGTTTTTTTGTATAATCTAAAAACTAATAAAGTTATATTGGTAGGTATATTGATCATACTAGCAAGTAACATTAGTCGTTGGTATATCGATACAATACCGACTTATGTGAGTAATTGGAGCAAGTTTTTGAATAAAATTTGTATATTAAAATTGTACCATTCAAAAATAATTATACGATATTAAATCCTTGTCTATAACTAGAACAATTAACTTCTTACATCAATTGTGTTTGTTATTACACCCATAGGACCACATATAAATAAATAAAATTCTTTACATTTATTGATTTAATCACAAAGTCTAGTCGAATATGGAATGCTATGCTATGCTATGTCAATATTATTCTTCCTTATTGTAAATTCTTCTTGCCCTAATTATATAATTCGATACTAGGGTTTGTCGATTATTCCATTTTTTGTAATGTGTAATTGATGATTCACGATTCAATTGAACTAGAGAGTGATTGTTATTCGTATGTTATGTAAGTCAACATATGTTTTTTATACCCACAGATTATTCAAGAAAATTCAGGCAACTGTAATTAATTTATTTATGGAATTTAAAGGCATGGGTTTTAAGTCAAATTAATAATATATAATGTGGCATTTGACTATTTAATAGCATACCATAGGTAACAAATTTATTTCATATTTAAATGAATTTCAAAGAAATAATAATATATGACGATGAAAAGGATACAAGAATTTATAAGATTTGTTTTATAAAATTGAGTAGTGTTTTTTGGGAACAAACAAATTCTAACATTATAAGTTGTTATAATTGCTCACATTTATATTAAAATTTTAAATTTCCTACCTTTAAATTTATATTTTCATATTTGACAATGATTATCTAAAATCATTCAGGTTTTGCTCTAAAGCTAGTTAATATTTTAAATACATCACAAATTTAAAAATAACACATAAGTTGTCAAATAACTTATTATTTGTTAATTCGAAAAATTATTTTTAAACGATTTTAAAAATTTGAAAGTTAAATATATAATTTTAAAACTTTAGAGAAATTGCCTCTACATGGTGTATCAATATATTTAACTTTATTTAATATTGAACAGTGATGAGATCCTCGGAACCCAATACCTCGAATATGATCAGAACCAAACTTGGTCAGAGGAGCCCAAATAACATAAGACGAACTTGGAGGCTTAGATCCAGCCCACGTGAATGAGTGGCCCAGCCAGGCCAGGCGGCCCGATCGGCCATTCATATCGATCGGTCCCGATAGATGGGGCCCATCTTTCTCCCGCGCACTTGGACCGATCGGTTCACACTTTATAGGCCCTGCTTCGGGCCATCCATATTCATCAACATGCGATGACAACCTCCGACAATCTTGTCAGAGGCGTGGTCCGGTGAAGTCGTACGAGCCTCCATTAGCATGGGAATAGCCGGCTAGTAGCGCCGAAAGGACTAGCATCGTGCAGCTCTATAAAGCCATTCCCGGCGGCTGTTCCGCTTGACACGAGCCGACCTAACCACAGATGACAAGTACAAAACGACACCTTACTGTTCACATAGCACAGTAGGCGTATAAAAAGGACATTTGGGGTGTGAAGAAAATGATCTCTTCCGATCTTGCTTACGAGCTTTCTTAAAAAACCTCATGTCGATTTATTTTCGATAACTCTTTTTCCCCTCTGTTGTCTAAAGAACAAATATGATCTTTGTGATTATTACTTTGTTTATTGAACCGACTAATGGTATTTTTTATAGCCCTTAGTCAAGTGGTTTTTTCCTCAACTTTGAGGTTTTCCACTCTAAAACTACCGTGTCCCTTTTGCATTTGGTTTATAATCGTTCTCCACATATTAAATAAATTATAACCGAGTTCGTCTTACTACGAATCGGTCGACTGCTGACACCCCCAATTTTCAAACCACAACAGTATTTTAACTTATAATAAATATTACATTATAATGGAAATATAAGCATAATTTTATTATATAAAAAATAAAAGAGGCTTAGGAGCTTACATGGTCAATCCAGAAAAGGCGCAATTGTGTACGGNGCTGAGATCGAATTGCTAAACACGATTTGCATCTCAAGCAACAATTACTTTTTTTAAAATAGCCCTTCCAATTTCATAAAATAATAGTATTTAATTATGATGTTGAAAGTGACAAGTAGTCTAAATATTTAAGTATTCTAAAGTAAACAATTACTTTTTTGAAAATAGCCATTCTAATTTCATAAAATAATAATATTTAATTATGAAGTTGAAAGTGCCAAGTAGTCTAAAATACCCAATTTCAATATTCACTAATATTCTAGAGTTATACACATCGAATATTATAAAGTAAGAAGAATTGATAAAGGTTGATGCATCTTAAAGAGGATGTAAATGAAGTTAGACGAACTTGATTTTGACGGGAAAAACAAAAAGGATTTTAGTTCTCTCAAAGACAAAACTAGTAGAATCCCAATGTCCTTTGTATGGAAGAAAAGCAATTTGGAAAAATTTAAAGAAAAAATCAACATTTTTTATTTTGGCAACTAAAGCAAATATAGTGGAAGTTATGTATAGCCTATGGAATTCGATTTCGCATAAAAAATGCAATAGCCGAAAGGATGTAAATTCAACCGAATATCATTTCGGAGGTATTCTAAGGACACTATAAGCATTGACATGAGAAGGTAAGCCAATTTTTCTTTCATCGCTCGCGTCACCAATTTTGGACACTATAAGCGTTGAATCGAATTTGAATTCGTGTCAAACCCTAAACGCGTTGACATGCGTTTCTCAAACGCGATTTCTAATTTTTGGGACAAATTGCCCACTCGCGTTTGGCAAACACGATTATTTTTCCCCAAAAATAAGTAATCGCGTTTCGAAAATCACTATATTTTTATATAATTGGTTTGTTAGATTTAACTTTTATAAATTGAGGTGTGGTGAGATGTGATAATCCTAAATTTTTAAATATGTTTGGTAAAATAGTGGTATTATAATTGTGATTTATGTAAAAATACTAATATATATTTATATAAAAAAATATTAAATATAATTATATTATAATTAATAGAAGTAAATGTAAATGAGTTTTTTCCAAAATCATGAATGAAATTGTGATTTTTAACGATTATCACATCGGAAATACGCTTGTGTTTTGTATACTATAAAAAAACCACGATCTTGACATCGCACCACACCTCACCAAGTTTTTAATTTGATTTCCAAACAAACCCAATATATTTTATGTTCCTATTCTAAATTACATTTTTTTGTATCACAATAAGTTACTTTATTGATTATGTTTTCAACATTTTGTAACTAATTAATTAATACTTTCTTTCATATTATTGTATCAGTATGCTATCTTCACCCTATAATAATAAATATTATATTTTATGATGTATTTGTAATTACGCAATATGAAGTATTGTACTGTAAAGTACTTGGATGATCCATAAGTGTTTTTATGTAATATGTTTGATGTAAGAGTTGGGAAGCCATATCAAATTACAAATCAATTCATAGACATATAATATGTCATTCAAAATAAAAGAGAAATCAAATAAAACACTTCTTGTCTTTGTAGCAAGAGATTTTCGCCCATCGGGAAGATGAGCCGAATATGAAGCATCATTGCAAATATAAATTTGTCATTCTAGACAACATGTCATGTCATGATTTGCTGCCGAATCAAGTAGGCAATGAATGAAAGAATACATACCTTAGAGTTTGTCTAACTCGTTTGAATTGGTGGATTTACGAAACTTCGCATCAATCTCCATTGCTCTTTAGATAGCCTGGGTATTACTGAAACCGAGTGGTTTTGGAGGCGTTCTTTATATTGTTTCTAAAATTCAATTTGACAGTATGAACACAAACACAATTTTACAAGGCCATTCCCGAAGTTTTCATCAAAGATTAGTAGATTACGATAAGATGTAATGTAGGTTTTCACCCCCTTAAATAACAACAGAAGCATTAATCGAGATAGTCGAAGGAGTGATATACCCTAACTCCGATACCATATCATAATAGAGAGAAATATGGAAAAAGATAAAATATGATTCTCAATTACTCATTAAAATACTATTACTTTCTTTAAATAAATAACAAAGTAATCAAATAAAGAAACACATATTAAATTCGATAGGTATGAGAATCTTGTTTCAGTCATTGTTTGAGAATCTTGAAATACCATAATCGTATAGAAATCTTGAAATTCAAATCCTAGAAGAAACAAATATGCAAAGTTGAGCATGGGCATCTAATATTAAAAAGGAAAACATGTAGCATTGAAGAACGGTAGTGGCATATGTAGGAATGTCAATGGGTAGGGTTTGAGACGGGTTTGATCAAATCTACGTCCGTCCCACTACTTATAACTTCAAATTCATGTCCGTCTCAAATCCACATTGAGTTTTAATATTCAAATATGTGTCATACCCTTGCGAATACCCGCCCTACGGCGAATAATCCAACCCACGTAAAATTTCAAATAATAAAAAATATAAATAATTTATTTCAAATATTACATTAAGTTTGGCGGGTATGATGGGAATGAGTTTGGGTTTGAGTAAAAAACTATATCCACCTCGCCCCACGGCGAATTTATCATTTTTAAACATTTGCCCTCCCCATACCTACAAAAAATTCAATCTTCACGGGTATGATAAGATATCCACCGGATTGAGTTTTTTGGCCATTCCGCACATGTTACTATGAAGCATACATTTTTTTAGCTTTTCAAGGCATAAACAATACTATTTTATATTAATTATTTATTCCACCACATCCGCAAGTTATTAATTAACTTAATAACCAGACAAATAAATACCTAAAGTTGTACTCTAACTGCTGTGAATAAGGAACTTGAGATCATAGTTGCCTGGTCCAACGTTTCATGAATTTGTTCTTGTACTCTTTTTTGAAGCTTCACGTTCCTCATAGAGTAATTTTTGAATATCATAAGCATTTCGAGTCATGTTCTAATTCAGGCTGAGGATAGCATAAAGAAGGAATATAATTTATGAGGATCTATTAAAATTCGTAGAGATAATTTTTGATTAAAAAACTCTGAGACGGCGAATGTTCACAAATACATATTTATAACCTGATGTACGGAATTAACCTAACGTACGGAACAACTATCTAAATGACATAGGTCGGTCGACACTGACAGATCAATTCAAAACTGTCATAAAATGTCGATCGGCATAAACCTACCGATCGACAGTGACCGATTAGTACAAATGAAGAGAGAGAATGTCGATCAACAATATTCACCGTTCGACATCCCCCCTCAAGTCGGAGAGTACATGTCTGGCATTTCCGACTTGTTCAGCAAATACTGGAGGCGATCGGAGCAAAGGGCTTTAGTCATCATGTCTGACAATTGAATTTCACTCTTCACGTATCACGTTTTGTTTTTATTTTATCATTTCCTAATCCTTATGTATTTGTTTTGCAGACTCAACTGAGACGATGCCTAGCTCGATGTTCAAACGTATGGCGGCTGCTTCGGTCCGTCCTTCTGAAGGACAACGCGAAGCATCGGGGAGTGCTGATGAAAGTGAATCAGCAACGGGGGTATGCTGGTCCCATCGGGGTCTGGGAACCCCCCGATCCAAACTACCAGCGCGGGCACATTGACCCTGCGCTGCACAGGGCAGCATTCGACTGGGGTCGGGCCTGCGTTTCGAGTATTTGGAGTGGTAGAGAAGGTGATAACGGCTCGGATTCGTTCTTTGAGCTTATCCAGCCTCTATCAGATCGGAAACAACTCCTGTATTAATGCTAATAATGTTGCTTTATTGCTGCAGGGAGCCGTTCCCGTGGAGAAGGTTCTCCCCGGTCCTCACCTTAAGGCGAACGTCTCCCTGCTGCCGATCCCCTTGGGAAAAGGGCGACCAGAGCAGAAGCCCCTAGGGATCCCAAAAGACTGAAGAAAGGGGAGAGCGCTTCGGTCCCTACTAAGGGGATCGTTTTGAAGGAGCCTGCATCGGGCCCTAAGACTAACTCCGACTGGGGAGTTGCCTTAGGCCTGCTAGACAGGTTCAGTAAGGGGAGGAAACTAACCTCTTGGAGAAGTGCTTTCCTGAAGGATTTCCGCCTTTATTGAGAGCAAAACACAGACAACGTCCAAGCGGACATGTATGGGGAAGAGATCATTGAGAGCTTCCTCTACCTCACCACCCATGTAGTTTTCTTTTATATTAAGGCCCGAAGCTTTACTTTTTTGACCTTGTTATCTTATGCAGATGCTGAGGAAGGCCTTCACAACTGCCATCACCGTGGAGAAGAACCAGGGTGGCAGTGTTGTGTCCCAACAAGTCGAAGATCAACTTGACCTTGCGAAAAGGCAAGTTGAAATCAAACATGGTGATTTTTTTACGGTACGGGAGGACCTGGACCGACTGGATAGTGAGCTGCTAAGAGTTGGGACGGAGGTCTCACTTTTAGCAGATAAAGTCTATGAGCTGGAGAAGATAGGGAAAACAGCTCAGGGGCGAATTTCTGACCTGGAGGCCAAGCTGCGGGCCATGGAAGAAGAGGTCAACCAAGTTCAAGGTCGGGCCCAGAAGAAGAGAAATAAGTTGAACGAACTTCTCCTTCTGGCCCAAGCAGAGAAGGCGAACTTGGAAGAGGAGTTGACAAGAACCCGCACTTCGGCCGAAGGTTCGGTCCGGGAAACATTCCTAGGCTTCGCTCGGTCCCCCTGTTATTCGCTTTGGCAGATAACTTATGTAATAGCTGAGAAAAAGGTATGACAAAACAAATAGTAGGGAATGTAGCGGTAAAGTCTAGACGAGAGATAATGAGAGATACGGGAACGAAAGAACGTAAAAGGGAACGAAAAATAGAAGAGTAAAGAAAAGTAAAGAAAAAGATAAAAGAGGGGTCAAAAGCAAAAGAAGGAGGGGTCAAAGTGCGAATTAGAAAAGTTAGGATGTCTATAAATAGGGGTGAGGAGGCCCAAAAACGAGTTAATCATCATTAAGACCCGAAAATTCGAAAATACCCGCAAAGAAGGAAATTATCGCGAATTTTTCCCATGCATGCAGTTTATCGCGGATTTTTGGATGAGCATATTGTCGCGGATTTTCGTTGAAGAGTAAATTGTCGCGGAAATTGAACGTGTGTAAATTATCGCGAAAATCGTGATCAGTGCAGTATTATCGCGGATTTGATGATGAAGAGAATTATCGCGGGTTTTCTTGATGAAGAGAATTGTCGCGGAATTTGGTTCCAAGAGTAAAATTATCGCGGATTTGGAGTTTCAGCATAGAATTATCACGAATTTCGAGGAAAGAAGTAAATTGTCGCGGAAATACTAAGTTTAAGTGTTTCCGTCGCGTCGCGACGTCGGATCGTGGGAGGAAAGGAACACGTAAAGTCTACGGTAACCATATAGTTAACAATAGGATAATAACGTCGAAATTCGAGTAACCGAAACCTATTACGAAATGCAGGAAAGCGCGGAAAGACTATAGCAAGCGAAAGTAAACGGTAAGCGGAGTGAACGCAATATAGTAAGGGAAGGTTCAGACTTAGGGAACAAGATTGAGTTAATAAAGAAGGAAGTAAGGATACGAATGAACGAGATAAATGATAATAAGACTCGGGGTAAGGAAGGATGGACCGTCCGACCGAACCCGGCATCGTGCCTAGTACACGATTCGCCAAAGGAAGGGCATGCCTGATGAAGGGAACGGTAAGTTCCAAAAAGGAAAAGATACGTACGAAGAGGGCAGAACGGATCCGGGTGGAAAAAGGGGTAGCGCCTAAGTACCCACCCGGGGAAGGGAAGCATATGGCCCGTCGAGTCATCCAACAGCTAACGGTTGGCTTGGGCGGGACATGCACCGAGCATGTNAATCTCTTAGCCCAAACTTCTATTTTTCTGGCTTCAGACTTATCTTCAGGGAGATAGCCGTTTGAAAGGTATTTAACAAAGGGGTCTATCCAATTGGGTTCCCCAAGAGATTCAGTAGCGTTAATATTCAAGCCCTGGAGTTCATGGCATAGAGCTCCGATCTCTTCAATAGATTGTTCGGTCACTGATATCTCGACCGAAGTTCGGTCCTGGATGTGGACCGAAATAGTGCTCGGCTCTATGTCAGGTATACCCGCGGCCAATCTGGCGAGTGCGTCGGCAACCTTATTTTGCTCTCGTGGCACGTGGTCAAGAGAAAACTCACTGATTTTTTTGGATAATTCTAGGACTTTGGCACAATATAACCTCATCATCGGGTCATGAGTTTCAAATCTCCCTGCGAACTGTTCCACTACTAACTTTGAGTCTGAGAACATTCGCACTCTGCTAACTTCCATTTTTCGAGCCAAGGTCATTCCCGATAATACAGTCTAATATTCTACCACATTATTTGTTCCAGCAAAGGAAAATTTGACTGCGGAATGAATAAGGTCACTTTGTGCTGTTGTTAGGGTAATGTATGCTCCTCTTCCTCTGGAGGTCGACCCATCTACGTGGATCGTCCATCGATCATCCTCTTGGTTAAGATATATGGCCGATCGGGTCATTTCAACCACAAAGTCAGCTAGGACCTGAGCTTTGATCGCCCTTCGGGGCAAGAATTCCAGATACATAGAGCGGAGTTTGATAGCCCATTTTGCCAATCTCTCATTCAAATCCTTTTGTTTAAGGAACACCTTCATAGGTTGATCCGTGTAAACATAGACCGTTCGGCCTTCAAAATAATGTTTCATCTTGGATACAGCTTTTTTCAAAGCCAGCATGAACTTCTCCAAGGTGGAATATCTGGTTTCGGTAGATACCAGAGAATGACTTACATAATAAACAGGTCTATGAATGTCGTCTCGGATGCTCACCAGAGCTGCGCTGACGGCAACTTCTAATACAACAAGATACAACTCCAAAGGTTCATCACAAGTTGGACTCACCATCACCGGGGGAGTGCTTAAATAAGTCTTTAGCTCGGAGAAGGCTCGGTCGCATTCTTCGGTCCAATCTAGATGGCTTGCTTTTCTTAGCACTCTGAAAAAAGGTAGAGCCCGGTCTGTAGATTTTGAAATAAACCTGGTTAGTGCGGCGAGTCGGCCAGTAAGTCTCTGAAATTCTCTTTTGTTTCTTGGATGTTGCATATCAATAATAGCTGCACCTTTTCAGGGTTGACTTCTATGCCTTTTTCTTAAACGTAATATCCTAGAAATTTTCCACTTCGGATCCCGAAGCATCATTTGTTTGGATTTAGTTTAAGCTTATATTTTCGGCATACTTCGAAACAACGAGACAAATAAGAAAGGTAGTTTTCATCATTCATAGATTTAACAATCATATCATCAACATAAACTTCCATCATATGGCCGATCAATTCTCTAAAGATTTTGTTGACCAACCTTTGATATGTTGCTCCAGCATTTTTGAGACCGAATGGCATAACCACATAACAGTAAACGCCATCTTCGGTCATGAATGATGACTTCTTTTGATCTTCTTCAGCTAGGAAGATCTGATGGTACCCAGAATAAGCATCCATGGTACTCATCATGGTGCTACCAGACACAGAGTCTACCAGTCGGTCGATATGCGGCAAGGGGATAGGTGAAGTCGATGCACATTCGTCGTTTCCCATCCGGTTTGGAGACCACTACTGGGTTTGCAACACATTCAGTATAGTGGATTTCTCTTATGAATCCCGACTGCAGCAATTTATTCACCTCAGCCCGGATAATCTCGATTTTTTCGGGAGAATAGTGTCTCCTCTTCTGCCTAACAGGCTTCGTTCCAGGCTCGGTGTTGATCCGATGTTCACTATCGGATTGGTCAATCCCCGGAACATCGTCCGGGGTCCATGCGAATATATCCACGTGGCTTCTCAGCAAGTGGATAAGTTCTTTTTCAAAAGCAGAGGTAAGTGTGCCCCGATGCAAGTTGTTTTGGATTAGTCATCCTCCACCAGATTAATATACTTGAACCCTACGGGTTCCATTGCTTGCCTCGGGTGCGGCGGCTCTTCCAGCAGATCGACCCGGGCCCTTTGGATAGGTCCCAATGTTCGGCACGAGCTCATGTAGCATTGTCTAGCTACTTTCCGATCCCCCTTGACAGAAATAACTCCATTAATGGAGGGGAATTTGAGCATCATATGATAGGTTGATGGGACCGCCTCGAACTTACTAAGGCCGGTCCGTCCGATAATGGCATTGTAAGCCAAGTCGACTTCAACGACAATGAATTTAATCCTCCTATCGGTCCTTGGACGGTTCTCCAAAGGTGACTGGGAATAAAATCTTCCCGCATGGAATAACGCTTCTCTAGTCGAACGACCAAAGATTTATATTAGCGATCGGGAGGTCATGAGCAGCAGCTACAAACATTTCGGCGACTTCAAGCTTCATTAGATTGCACGAAGCCCCGGTTTCCAATAGGATCCTGTGGGCACGACGATTTCCGATGACTCCAGTGATGGTAAGGGGATCATCGCATGGATCGATGATCCCTTCCCGATCAGCCATAGTGCAAGTGATATCCTCCCCGAAGGGAGGGGATCGTTCCGCTGGATCATATTTAACCAGCGCCACAGATTCGGAGCTCTCAGCAGAGTCTCCGCGCGCAGTTCTCTTTCTGTCCCAGATCGATTCATTTATTCTCAGACCACCGGAGCTAACATAAATATCTCCGGCTACTTCTCTGGGTGCCGCCTCATTTTGAGGAGGTTGGGCACCTGTTTCCGCAGGTGGAGGAGCGGCCTGCTCCTGTCTTCCACCCTCGTTCTACGGGGCTCTACCCCCACGGCCCCTCCATCTTCTTCTTCTACCCTGACCACGGTTCTCTCGCCCGTGTTGGCCACTATCTTGTTCTGGCGGAGGAGACCGTCGGTCCTCCGTCCGATCATTATAATTTCGGGGTTCTCCCCGATTATCCCTTCCCCGCGGCCTGTGACGATCGTCACCCTGGTGGCCCTTTCGGGGGGATTCCGCTCGCTTGCCCTTTTGACCATTCCGGTTGGGCTTCTCTTTATTCATTGCCGCTACTGTCTCTTTCAACAACGGACACTTCAGGGTCGTTTGATCGCGATTATGATGTAGTTCGCAATACACCCGATTGTCCTCCTGCTTCGGGGGGACATATTTTTCGCCCACAGCTGCTACTTCTCGCGACTGCTTCTTAGGGTAGGAAACCCTATGATCACCTGCGGGCTCAGAATTCCCGCTAGGTTTCCGATAGCCTAGCCGCAGCGCTTCATCCACCTTAATATACTTGTTGATTTTCTGAAGAAGTTTTCCCAAGGTGAATGGTGGGCTTTTTACCAAACTGGCCGAAAGGCCGCACGGTCCCAAGACCTGCTGTAGAATATCAATCTTATCTCGGAGCTCAAGCTTGATGCCCCGGGCGGTCCTATTGAATTTCTCCATGAAGGACCGAAGACTCATTTTTGTCGGGATATATTTTAACTGATATAGTTCCTGCCTACTTCGGGGCGGTCCAACATTTGGAGCAAATTGTTCTGAGAGAGCCAAAATAAATCCGTCATACGACTGTATGTATCGGGTCGGCAAATTTTTGAACCATGGTCAGGCGTCGCCTTGTAATTCTGCCGCGATGATGTGGCACTTTAGTGAATCTGAAGCCCGAACCATTCCCATGCGTAATTCAAAATCGGCAAAGTGATCGATCGGATAACCGTCACCACGAAATATCGGCAACCCCTCGGGGTTGCGATAATGCCGATCTGGGACTGCTGCCCAGATCTCTTCTGAGAAGGGGAGCATCAAGTCTCCCAAGGCGGCTGATACGCCTTCAGATTGTTGGGACGATGTCTGGACCGTTTGCAGATTATGTCACCAGTCATCATCCTTATTTCGCCTGATTGGGGCCGCCATGGCCCTGTTGAATAAACCAGGATTGCGTCACAGATTAGGTTCGCAATCCTTCAACGCACGCATGCTCTCAAACTCCCTAGTGAGCTCGTCAATTCGTCGATGCATCTGCTCCTGATCATTTCCAGGAGCGGGAGTTAGAGCCCTGGCCGGGGAAGGAGGAGTAGACCGATATCTGGGCCTCCTCATTGTTACACCACGCCTGATGGATTTCTTCGTCATCAGTGCTGCGCTCGTCAGGATCACTCTCGTATCCTCTGCTTTTGGGAACAGGGCTCGAAACAGCCGGTGGTTCTGTTCCACTTCTCTCCTACGTAATCTCCAGTACCACATTCCTAACGACAACTTCTAGATCCTGCAAAGTGAATGTTGGTGCTGGGAGACTGTCGGGAAGCACGCCACTTTCATTTGTCGAAGTTCCAATCGTCATGTCTTTGATTATCCTATCCCTGGTAGAAAACTCAAATGGGATTAGAGAATCGTCCCCACGGACGGCGCCAAACTGTTATGGTCCCTTTTTAGGGGGTACCAACAGTCACCCGATTCGTCAACCAACGAACTCGGTTTGATTTGTTTTTTATGGGGAAAACGATTAAAACTAGAAACAATAAAGAGGCGCAGCAATTTATAGTAGAAACCCCAGGAATTTGGGAGAAAACCACTTGACTAAGAGCGAATTACGCTCATAGCCTGTTCACTAATCAAACAATCCATACATAATACAACAGAGGTTTATTGAAAAGGACAATGAATAAGAAAGCAGTAAGAAATTCGGCAGGTTAATGGCCTGTTCTTACGCGTCCAAAAGATCCTTCTATTTCCATCGTCGCACTCTGTATTTATAGAGTTAGTGGCGTGTTTAAATCACGCTCTGTAACCGCCTCTGACAGGTTTGTTAGAGGTTGTTATCGCGCGATGTAAAACGAGGTTGGGACCGAGGCGTGGTCAGAGTGATCGGGCCCGAGGTGTGGTAAACGTGTGAAGGCCCGAAGCGTGGAAAGCGCGGGTTTGTAACCGTTTGGACCGTGCCACGGAGCCAGTTACCAGAAAACGCTTTTTTTCGCCAAGGTTATCTTCGGTCCTCTCGCAGAACATCGGGCCGCTTTTCGTTAAGTGTATTAATGGGCTGCACAAATTCGCTTCCACCATACGGATCGGCCCAATCGTTACTGGGACTCATCCGTTGCAGGGTGCCCGGTCCTAGAGTTCTCATCAATATTGAAATGATTTTGGAAGACCTAAATGGATTGGAGACCTTGCTTAGAAATTCCGAAAAGAAAAATGTTATAAACTAATGATGTAAAATATAACTATTCTTTGATAGTGATAAAAATTGTCCAAAAATCATAAAGTATTTGATATATTTGTTAATTTTAGTATTCAAAGTAAACATGGTTAATTTTAGTCATGGTAGAGAAAATATGGTTAGCATAAATTATGTAAATTTAATTTTGGACAGAACATGGTCATTTTATTCAAATAAATTATGTAAATTTTAAAATATAAAATATTAGATGACTAAATATCATTATTACCGTAATACTTAGTTTTTCAGAAAATATACAAATCAGATACTGAATGATTTGTGATTCACGAATCATGTTTGGAATGTGAATAGCGAATCATATCAAGTATCGTGATAACATTACTAAATATGAAATAACTATGGCTAGAAATGTTTATTGGTATAAAATATTTTAAAAACGGAAAAATTTCACTTTAGGTACCTTAAGTTTCTATTAAAATCAATTTTGATAACTTATTTTAAAAAAACTCAATTTATATCATTTTATTTTTAATTTTTATCAATTTTCATCATTATTAACTAAAATATCCCTAATAATATCAAATACCTTCTTTTGTTAACCATTGTTAAATTTTTTCACCTATTTCAAAAAATCAAGTTGTTACATTTTACCCATTTCACTTCTTTTGTTAACCATGCCGCCGAGTCCAATCTTGTTTAGGGTTTCAACTTTAGAGTATTGTGTGAATGAGGCAGAGAGCTTGGATAGAGGTTCCAGATACTACGTTGCTCATGCTCATTCTTTACTTAGTTGTGCTTACTGTGTTAAGTAGCCACACGGTTGCTTCTTTCGGTGAGTTTAATTCAAAGAAACATGTCTAAATTTGCAATAATACGCTCTCGTGGGGTGATTGTACGTCATGGTGGGTATATGTAGGGGTGTGCGTGGATCGAGTAACCGATCCGATCATCACTTTTTTTATCTGATCCGATGGATACAGATCATAAATATCATGATCCGAAACCGATCCGCAATAGTGTATCGGGTTGCAGATCGGTTTACGGATTGATTTGCTGATACCCTAATATTTATTTTTTAATTATAATTGATTATAAGAAATTATCACTAATCACCAAAAAATGTTACTTATTTGATAAATATACAAATTATAAAACAACCAAAAAAACGTATATTCAGAATTTTCAAACATCCATAAAGTAAAACTTGAATTCAATATAGAAATTGAATTAAAACAAATGTACGTAAGCAATGAATTATATTTTTCTTCTAAGTACATTAATTTGCAAAAAATAAACATAATTTATTTAGATATTCGTAATCACAACCTATAAAAATAAAATCAATTGTAAAATTAAGAATATTTTAAATGATAATATAATATATCCGAAGAATTATCTAACTTACTAAAAACTTGAATTTCAAAAATCAATCTTCAATATTGATGATTTGATATTCTTCAAATCATAAAATATTTTTGAAAAATAAGAATAAAAAATAAAAAAATTAATATTAATGGAAAAACAAATATTTATAATAAGGAAAAAATATAATACCATATATAACGTTTTAAATTTACAAAATTAGAAAAAAATATTTAATATAATATATTTTAATATAATATAATAAAAATATCGGATCGGATATGAATTTTGAAAAACCGTATTCAATCCGAAACCGCATCCGATCTGATTAAGTATTTGCGGTTCGGATAACCGAAAAATCGGTTCGGTTACCTCGGTTTTTCGGATCACCGGATTTTCATGCATCGTTTAAGGTATATGCTCTGCTGCACCGACTCTCCAATTTTCCTCACGCATCCGTGTCGGACCGCGTCCGACTCTTCCACTAGCTACGACTCTTTACACTTGACACAAAACGACGTCGTTTTTATTTTTTCATTAATTATATTTTTTCTTCGTTAGAAAAATGACTTATATGCATTCACGACTTTGTCATATAATTTATCTACCTGTGAATTAATCGTGTAAACGTTAATGGACCGAAATATGGTTGCTTTTGGGGAGACATGAAATAGAACAACTATATTCATTTTTTATAAAGTTGAATTATCTTACATAATAAATTGATAAACTATTTGTAATTTAAAAAATAAAGTTTATGTAACTCTCAACAAATTTTAACATTCTTTAATATTATTATTTAAAAATAATAGCCGAGTCGAAAATACTACTCCTATACTATTGTCTAGTCGGTGCCACATAGGGTATATGATAATGGGTGAGCAGTGGAGATATACCAGTAAGGGATGCATTTCATTTTAGTAGTGGCCGATTTGAGTTGAATATGGATCTTTTGTACAAATGCGTCATAACTGTCGGGTATAATGACCAAAATAGTATTCGATATTTGATTTGAGTCATTGTGGAAGAAGATGAGAAATATGTAAGGCTCAATAAATAAAAAGATTGTGTTGATGGGTGGTTTATATTTGTGTGTTGTATGTGTGTTTTATATTTGTTGAAACAACTTATATTTGGTTTTATATTTGTTGAAGTATTAAAAATGTAATTTATCCCTAAATTTCCAGTACAATGGAAAAATTGAGCCAGAAATTTGTGAAATTGACACTATTGGATCATAAGACTTTGAAATAACTTGTTCGGTCCAAAATGACTACACAATTAGTAGTTTTGTCGAATTAAAATTTGATTGAATGAATATTAACGAAAACATATTTTGGATAAATTTGTCTAAAATGATTAATAGGATTGAATTATCACTTTGATATATTTTCTCAACAAATTTTGCAACATATATTATTTTGAAGTAACAGTTGTGGAATAAATTTACTAAACTTTTCAATATTTGAAGTCAATGTGCAATTTGTATTCTTTAGAATATTTCAAAGAAAACGAATATTGTTCTCACTAATTGTTACAAAACATAGTTTAACTTTTTATACTCGTGTGTCAAGTTGACACTGTCCACACAACAATCCCGTAGCCTAGACAAATCAGCATGCAAGGTTCCGAAAATACGAATGATTTTATTTTCATACTAAATGACATTGTTATAAGATTTATATCAAAAAACAATCACACGTAGAAAACCCGAATATTGTTACAATGCAATTAACTTACATTTTTTTGAATGGTTAAGCGGTGGTTTGAATTGTTAAAGATTGTAGAAATAAATGGCAAGAAAAATTGACATCGTTGATGTTTGATGATTAGAAAGAATACAAAAAAAATTATTTGGTCCTCGCCCATTCATACTTTTTAGTTAAAACATTGACAGTGAGATCAGAAAAATAGTAAATACCATCTGGCTTAGCAATCCAATGATGCTTGGTGTCTTCGTCACTAAATTCACTAGCATTATATGCATCGAAGATTGCTTCTTCATTTCCATGCCAGAAATGACAGAAGAACAATGTGCTTGTAAAAACATTTGGACAAAATTGCCAGTTGAAACCTTCGCCCTTTTTAAGATTACGAAACCCTAAATCTGTATTCTTTGATTGGCAGTGAACTCTCAGGATTGGACCGTTGTTTGGGATATCGCTACTCACATAAACTGTTTGCAATACTCCGCCGAGGCAGAACTTTGCTTCTGCGTTGAGAACTTCTTCATGGACTACTGCGAGAACGATGAGGGCCAGGAGAAGGAAATTCTTTGACATGTTGTTGATGGTTTTTGTTTGTAAGAGGAGTTATTTTTATAGAATTTTAATGTCCTTGGATTATTAAATATTATTTACCATATTATAAAATGTATTTAAGTAATATTCTATAAAAGGTTAATATTTCATTTATGGAAATAAGATTTTTGAAATACACATGCAATAAATTAGATTTTTTAATTATTTAGAGCATTCATTTTCTCTTTCCATATATCATTATTATCTATTGTTAATATTAATTTAATATTTAAATAAACTAATTATCCTTTCATATCTAATAACTATATCTTTATCTGAATACTTATATTTTATTCATTTTAATAAATTATTAAAGAGCATATATTTATAAGTATAAGACACTTTGTATTCATCCTTGAATTCAATGGAAAATAAGAAAAAAAAATAGAAATCATATCATGAATAATAAATGAACATTAAAGTTTGTAATTTGCAATATCGGTTCATACATAAACACTTAAACCTCACTCAACATTTGGAATGAAAAAAGGGAGAAAAGTGATGAAAATAGATTAAAATTAATGAAAATGAATAAATTATGGGAAATAATTAATTAATGTTAATACAAATGAATAAAAATGATGGGTGACAGAGAAATACTCTCTCTTGGCAATATTGCCATATTACCAAGTTGGAGGACAAACGGATAAATTAAATTACTTCGACCTTGGGTGGACAGATGTGTGGACGTCACGTCAAAGCATCTGATCAGGACTCTAGATACCCTTACGGATTTATAAGGGTATTTACATCATTGTTTGTCCGGACACTAATTTCTCTATATGTATATCATATTTTCTTTTTCTACATTATCCATCTCTTTCCTAAATATTAATTAAATATTTAAATGAATCAACTTTAATTTCCTCATTACATCTGTATGTCCGGACATTTATATTTTGATTATTTTATTTTTATAATTAATTATCAAACAAATATTAATAAGTAAGATAAAATTTTATCTACAAAAATTGAAATAATACAATTAATAAGCGAATTCAAAAACTAATATATTTAATAATACATTTTCTATATTTAAGAAAAAATACAAGTAAAAACAACGTAATAATAATAAATAAATAAAACGATATATAATATTATATTTTATAAATAATAAAAATTTATTTTTTAACAAAAAAGTGGAGAAAGAGAGAATTAGCAAAATAGCATTCTCCAATTTTCTATTTGCAAAATAACATTAATTAATAAATCATTAGTAAAATAGCCTATATTTTTGTATTCTTTGCTAAATAACCTCCATTAGGAGAGAGAAAATGTTATATATTTATATTTTTCGTAAATAAATTAAATTAATTAAAGAAATGTATTATTTATTACTTTTTATTAAAAATAAATGTATTAAAAACAATTTTCTATAAGTTAGTTAAAAAATATATTTTTAAAATTTGATTAAAAATAAATATATAACTCAAATTATCAAAATATTTTTATATATTTTAATCAAAAATAAATTAAAACATTCATATATAATTTATTAAGATATAATCTTCCAATACTAATAAAATTCGATGTAACACAAATTAAATTCGATTTAAAAAAATATTATTTAAAAAAACGAATAAGATATAATAATATCGAGTACATGTGATTAATTGAACAAATGAAATAATATAAACTAAATATATTGATGTGATAATTTTATTTATTGTCAAAAAATCAAATATGTATAAACAACGAACAATAAATTAATAGTACAAAAATAACAAAACATGTATAAAAATAATATTTTAAAGTTAAAAACATTATATTATACTTTGGATAAAAAAAATTATTATTTATCATTTTTTGATTAAAAATAAATATATAAATCCAATTATCAAAATATTTTTTATTAATTATAATTTAAAATAGATTAAATAAATTTAAATACATAAAATATCATATATTATTATTAGCATATAATTTTATAGGTTCAAGTGTTTAATAAACTAATAAGTTTTGATGTAAAACAAATGAAATTCGATTACTAAAATAATATTTCAAAAAATCGAATTATATATAATAATATAGAATAGAAGCAATGAATTGTACAAAAGAAACAATATAAACTAAAATAAATTGATATGATAATTATATATTTAAAATTTTATGAAATAAGTGAATATAAGTTAAATATCATAAATTACTGTAAAACAATTTATAAATCATTTAACTTAATTATATTTGAACCAACTAATTAAATATATAATATTAAGTGAAATACACACACATGATTATATGCATTAAACAAATAAAATAAAATATATTCAATATGATAATTAAAAATAATACATTGAATTAGTAAAGAAAATTTATTTTTCCTTAAATGATTGGAAAATAATTTTGCATACATTCAATGAGATGAAAGTTAAACACGACAAAATTGTTGTCATTTAAATATTACATTGCGAAACAAGATTTAGTATACTCAATATAGTTAATTTAGTATGAGGACGAGACTTGAGATTTTGTGGAATTTAATATACCGAGCATATGCATTGTACAATGTAATGATTGACGTTCTTTTTTACTACATGTACTCATTGTTGCTTGTATTGAATGATATATTGAATTATAACATGAATTATGTGGTCTTAGATTAGACATACTCTCATAATCTATTCTTGTAAATCATGCAATACCGAGGTAATTTGAATGTCAAAATTTACATCTTGATGATATCAAACTATAGTCCATTTTTCCGATCATTCGAGTTGTCCTATCCCAACTAGCATGAATGTGTTCACATCGTCTACTAGGATATGATTCTAATAAGAAAGATGTTTCATTCCACTGACTCTAATTTCGAAGATGGTGACAATTATAAGAATAAATAGCAAATAGAGTCTTGACTGAATAAAGAGTATCGATGATATTCCTAGAAGTTATAAAAAGATGAAATACTTGTATAAATTGATGATTAATAATAGTATTTGATAAAACAGATAAATAGATTAATACCATGTTGATGAGAACATCGGGACCTGTTATCCTGAACGAGGACCCATAACTTGTCAGGTCCATAACTTGACAGAAAACGAACATACACATGTCACAGAAAACGAACATACACATGTCAGGTCCTTAACTTGACAGTGATCTATTTCCGGAAGTGTTGGGGAGGCACGATTGGTCGCATGGGCTCACGAAGTCAAAGGAGGACCGCTTGTATCAGTCCTCTGAGTGTGATCGGGGGAAGGATCAATCATCAGACTAATTCGGTCAAGTTAGTGGTTACGAACTTACGATCGGGCGGAAACTAACGAGGTGAGCATCAGTTATTCTGTTAGAACATTTTTGTGACAATTTCTTCTCTCCATCTATATAATGGAGGTAAATTCACAAGCTTATGAGAACATTTTGCGAGCATGCAAGCACCTTGTTAGGTGTAAAAATCGTTAAATCATTTTATTCTAGCTTTATTTTGATCTATTTCCCTTGTTATTTTCTTATATGCTCAGATTGTATTCTTTTTTAGAATAAATTGACTATAAGAGTATTCTTACTCTTAGTCCTTTGATTTTCTCCATATTTTTTGAGGGTTTTTCAAGTTAAATCGTTTTATTCACGCCTTGTTTTGATCTATTAAATTGTCTCAAAAGCAATACAAATCAAAAACATATTTCGGATAATTCAGATCTATGACTGTTGATACCCCAGTCCTAACGAACGCAACATATGTTTTGTTACTTGTTGTACGTGAGAGTGCGAAACTTTGAAACTCTCCCAAAACTACAAATATCTATTAATTTATTTATTGTTGTTTATACATATTTGATTTTTCGAATATAAACAAAATTAGTGCGTCCTTTTTGTATTATTAATTTATTGTTTATTGTTTATACATATTTGAGTTTTCGATAATAAATAAAATTATCACGTCGATATATTTAGTTTATATTATTTCATTTGTACAATCAATTGCTTGTACTCATATTATTATTAATGTTTTAAAAATCGATATCGGCCCTTTTACTTGACAAGTTCATTATATCGGTATACCGGATATGTCTTGGACTATTGGGTATACTTGATATGTACCAGATCTATATATGAATATTAAAATAAATTAAATTACAAAATATTCATATTTTATTTTGTTAAATAAAATCCGACCCGACACATAAAAACTTGTACCGACTGGTATTTTGACAAAATACAGCCCGAAGCCGGTACGATAGAAATATCCGGTATGGAGGAAATTTATAAAATTGATCATTATATTTTATTCGATTTTTTTGAAACAAGATTTTTATTAACCGAATTTAATTTGTTGTACATCAAAATTTATTAGTAAATACTTAAACTTGGGATATTAGATCTTAATAAATTAGATATGAATGTTTTAATTTATTTTTAATTAAAATATATAAAAAATATTTTGATAATTTGAGTTATATATTTTTTTTAATCAAATTTAAAAATATATATATTTTAACTCATTTATAGAAAATTGTTTTTAATATATTTATTTTTAATAAAAAGTAATGAATAATACATTTTTTAATTAATTTAATTTATTTACTAATAATATAAATATATAAATTTTCTCTCTCCTAATGGAGGTTATTTAACAAAGAATACAAAAATATAGACTATTTTACTAATGATTTATTAACCAATGTTATTTTGCAAATAGAAAATTGACAGAATGCTATTTTGCTAATTCTCCCGAGGAAACTATCTCTTCTTGGCTGCCACTTTGGCAAGGAAAGTGTACCACCACGATACATCCTTATCCAGATTATCCCGCCAACACAGTAATTTCTCATTTTTTTTAAAAAAAATTAATTTTAAAATAATTATAAGATGTAAACATTTATAATAAATTGATATAATAATTTTATCGATAATATTTTGATTGATATATATTAGATGTGCAAAAACAATCAGTTTACTTATTTATTTTTATAGTTTTTAATCGATTTGATTAAATGATTTTTAATTATAATTTCAATAACCAAAACCGAACTAACTACCTATCAAATTTATTAACATTCGGTTACCGGGTTAGTATTTGCATAAAAAACATGAGATACAAAAAATAAAAAAATAAAATTATAAGTATCCCAATATTGTTGTATGATGAAAGAAAAGATATTTATAAAAATATTGATATAAATATTAAAAATAGAGAATGATGATGTATGCCAAAAGAAAGCTGATGTAAAGAGATAATAAAGTTTTCTGAACGGACAAAGTTGAGATTGTCTAAATATAGCTTGGGATGCCGACTTCAGCGTCCGTTAGCACTTGGCTCATCAGGTCAAGCCATTCAAGGGCAATGTTTTTTATGGTAAATAACAATTCATTAGAATAACCAAATCAACATCACGAACCATGGTAATCCATCAAACAGTTAGCTAAGACATATATGGAAACTCCTTGAGCGATTTTTACTATTAACTGTTGTAATCAATCAGAATGCAAGTGTGATGCCTAGACCATGGTCGAGGCATGCGTAGAATGTTAGAGTGTTGCATTGACCATGGTTAAGGCATAGCTAGAGTCTAAGCGTGCTTCCTTGATCACGGTCGAGGCATGTACATGGTAAGTTGGTAACGAGAGATACCTCGACTATGGTCAAGGCATGCATAGAGAGTATAGGTGGCACGGTGTAGAGAGTGGCCAATGGAAAACAAGGCTCGACCTCATCGGTCCTATTGTAATACCATGACTCATGAATAACACATAAGGAAAGACCTCATCCGGGCGAGACAATACTCGAGCCCACGTATTGGCGAATGGGACTGCAACTTAGGCCCATGACATAAATCTAGTGGTAATGTGATTGGATAACGATTGGAGCCAAAGCTTGTATGGTTGTAGGTATTCATGCCCTAAGGAATGACCTATGGCATCGTGGTATGAGACATCGAGTAGCCAACCTAACCCCGGGTTCCTCATGAAACTGGGAGCTCGGTTATGTTAGGGATAAGTTATTGGTGAGTTTTTATGCGAGACTTTATGGAAATTAAACAAATTGTGGTTATAATGTACTTGGAATGTCGTGTGGTCGAGGGATAACTAATAGCACGATTAGTAGGGTGACTAGGACTTGTTAATTAAGATGTAGACCTAGGCATGCCAACTGTAAGACCCCTCGGGGATGCTGAGGCAACTTAGGCGAATCCCAGCATCAGCTATAGACGGGAAACGATCAGAGATTTAGTATAGTGATTCGTCTTCCATTTCACGAGACCTTTTCCCTAGCAAAGTGGCAAGCCGAACGTTAGAACTGAAAAGTTAAGCGTGTTCACCCTAAAGCAATTCAGGGATGGGTGACCCACTGGGAAGTTTGGGTGCTAGGGAAAAAGTAAAGTCGTGAGAACTAGGTGGGTGTCATTAGGGTCAGTTTAGTCCAAATCGGACAATATCGTGCAAGCAAAAAGGTAGGTCGTTACATCCAACTGGCGAATATGACACGGTTATATCAGTAACCGTTACCCGTCCCGTCTAAAATAATGTCTACATGCTCCCTGCCCCCGCTTCATCCTTTTGTTATCCACCCATTGGGTTAACGATTATTCGATTAACCAACGGTTTTCAATTTTGATTTTATTTAAAAAATAGTAAAATGTTCATCTTTAATTAAATCAAAAGAATTTTAAAATAATAATATAAAATAAAATAATTTTTTGAAGAATATAATTTGAACCTTTGATGGTTTCATCATCTATTCTCGGACAACATTCGAGCGTTTTACAAGTACCTAAATTATGTAAACAAATAATTATCATGTTAATATATATTAACAAATATAATTAATGAATAAATATTTAAAATTATTAACTCACTTTTGATTGAAGTCCACAACCACCTTTTAGTACACATTAACATTTCTAAAGTTGTCAGATGTAGTCTACTAGGATGAGAACTTGGAATTAGGCCACTTGTGCTAAATGCAGACTAAGAACCAACAGTTGAAACACCCAAAAAATTGAAAAAACAAAGGAAAACGAAAACCCAAAAACAAGATCTATATAGCAAGAATTCGGACCTTGAAAAAGACAGACAAAATAATGGGCAAGAATCAATTTGAAATAGAGATGAAAAAATCAAAATGAATTTAAAAAAAGAAAAAATTGGTTGATTTGGTAATAATTGAATCTCGTAATTAAGGTTATGTAATTAAGACAAAGCTTTTAAAAATATTAAATATATTTAATAAGTATAAGTAGGGCGGATACGGTTATTTAAATTGATAACCGAACGAGTAACGAGACGGTTATGTATCAAATCATTACAATGTAGATATATAATTTTCTTCCCGTCCCGTTCCAGTACCTATTTAATTATCCAATAGTACTTTAAACGGGGTAGATATTCGTCTGGTAGTGGGGTAAATAATCTAAATCGCCATCCCTATGTAGACCCCTTAGTGAGTTTACCAACTCATTGTGTATTATGTTATCATTTCAGCGGTAGAAGTTCTGGGGCCTTATGGTGGTGATGCAGAATGTGGGCGATTAACCATGGTGTTCCAGGCGGTTGAAGATGCTTTTCTTATGTTTCAATAAATGGTTTCTATTGAACTATGAATTAGAGTTGCATTTCTATTAAATAAAGCCCTGACCTTTATTTTGGGTTATCACGAGGATTTGATTAAGTTGGTTTCGGGTGCCTCAGCACTCTGCCAACTGTCTCGACCAGACTGCACTGAGAGTGGGTCTGTGGCATGACAGATAACATCGTCATATTAGATTGCCATCACCTAACTTCAATTATGATCTAATGTGTTGGTCGTTTTGCAAGTGCACTTAAAAACACCTAAATGTAAATATCCTTACTTACATACCATATGAAAAAATATCCTTTGATAGGACACGATGAGAAGTCATCTAAAAATTAAAGGTTTTTTTTTACTTTGAGTTCAACATAAATATTATCTAGCATGTCCTAAAGGTTGAATATTATTCTAAGGTACTAGAACTAGGTGAGGCTACATGTGATTGTAAAATGAACTTTGCAAACACACTTGCATGTAAGTTTTCAAAACATTTGTCAAAATTTGCTAATCTTAGTAGAATAGTTGTTTGGATATGCGAACATGACTACATATCTAGCTCTATATAGAAGGATATGTTATCATAGCGTAGTTCAAGACTCCTAATTATCATATATAATGAAATATTCATATATTGAAACTCTAAGCATGTGTTCTGCACAAATTATGAAAATGAATTGAAACAGAACACTATCTATTTTAAATTCTAATTATAAATTTTGATCATAATGCATTCTGATTTTTCAACTATAATGCATAAGGGTGTGCGTGGATGGGGTAACCAATTCGATCATCACTTTTTTTATCTGATCCGATGGATACGGATCAAAAAAATCATGATCCAAAACCGATCCGCAATAGTGGATCAGAATGCGGATCGGTTTACGGATCGATTTGCGGATACCATAGTATTTATTTTTAAATTATAATTGATTATAAGAAATTATCACTAATCACCAAAAAATGTTACTTATTTGATAAATATACAGATTATAAAACAACCAAAAAAATGTATATTCAAAATTTTCAAACATCCCAGAATGTATTTATAGAATGTGAATCTGTTTAAGTGTTCTGCATGGTAAATAATGAATAATGAAATAAGAATGATGTTCTGTAAAAAATGATTATGAGAATGCATTATGAATACTAAAGTAATATTTTGCCCTTATAATTATAGAAAATAAGATTTATTTAATTAGTAATAAGTAGCGGTGTTCATTCGGTATATATCGAACAGAATAGAATTTCAATTACCGAATATCGAATAAGTCAAAAATTAGCTACCGAATACCGAACCGAATTTTGTCGGTTCAGTAAATACCAAATTGTTTCGGTTTCGGTATTTACCGAAATACCAAATTTTTCGAAATTTAATCAAATTAATCATAATAATATATTTAATTATATAATTAAATACAAAAATATTAGTTTTAAATTAAAGAAAATGTTAAATTCGGTATTCAGTAAATTATCGAATACTGATTTTTTTTACCGAACTGAAACTGAAACAGAAATGACCGAAATTTAAAAACCAAATACCGAACCGATTTTATTAGTCGATATCAGTTCGGTAAAAAAAATCGCTAAGCAGTTCGGTATTCGGTTTTTACCGAATAGTGAACACCCATAGAAATAAGAAATTCAGTCACAAAGATAGTTTAGTAATAGATTTTTTAAAATGCATTCCAAGAATTCAAAATGAACGGTTCAGATCATTTTGCGTTGAACAACGCATTCTGACAATGCAATCAGAAGACGCACTGTCAAAATGCGTTGTTATTTTTAAAATGCATTTTGGATTCGTTTACAGAACGCCCCAACTTTTTCATTCTCATTCTGACAATGTATTTTCAAAACACGTTATGAGTTTCATTCTTCAACGCAAAATGACCTGAACCGCTCATTTTGAATTCCTAGAATGCATTTTAAAAAACATCTTACCAAACTACCCTTATGATTTTTACTCTTAAACATTGTTCTTCCTTTTTGTTAGGGTTCGTAAATCTGTCGCTTTCTTTCAACCCTCGACCGAAAACATAAGCTCTACTTCCATTGGGATTTGGTAATGCATGTTTTTAGCTTTTTTTGTATTCTTGGAGATTCTCCTTTCTCGGGACATTGACAAAATGAATAGATTTATTCATTCTCGATAGTTAGTTCTTGAGTGGAATTTCCGACGAGCGCCCGACTATAAAGGACCAAATGAGTTATTCAATCACAATCATTCATCTCTTCGTACGGTGATTGAAAAAACATTTGGAGTTTGAAATAAAAGATTTCATATTTTAGTTGATATGCACCCATCTTCAAATTCAAACATTGGATGGCTTTGATTCTAGCCACAATGTCTATACATAATTTTCTTCGTCATTAAAATGTTTCTGACGATGGCTCCCAGTTGGATAAATCTGAAACAAATCAAGAAAAAAATACTTAACAAGACAACGAAGGTAATGAGGAGCCCGTGAAAAATCAAACTGATATTACAATGGATACACTGAGTGATAAAATCACCGAATAGATGTGAAGGATGTACATCTGTTCTGCTAGACCATCAAGACGACATTGAAATTGAAGTATGATACTTCTGTTTAATATGAGTTTGATGTATTTCTAATTAAATAAATCTTCTTTTCTATAACTATAAGAACAAAATAGTAGTTTAGTATTCATAATTGATGAGATCCCCGGTACCCGATACCCCAGACAGGGTCAGGGCCAAGCTTGGCCAAAGAAGCCCAAACAACGTAAACCGAACATGGAGGCCCAGAGCCAGCCCACGTGAGTGAATGGCTCATTCAGATCCTGTGGCCCAATCAATCATCTATGGCGATCGGTCCCGATGTGTAGGGCCCATCATCTCCTACGCGCCGGACCGATCGGTCCACATATTACAGGCGTTGCTTCGGGCCATTTTCACTCAACCCATGCAACGACAACCCTCGACAGCCCTGTCAGAAGCGTGTTCCGGCGAAGGCGTACGAACCACCAATGGCCAGAAAGTAGCCGGCTAGTAGCGCCGAAAGGTCTACCGCCATGCAACTCTGTGAGGCCGTTTCCGGCGGCTGCTCCGCCTGACATTAGCCGACCTAGCAGCAAAGGACAGACACAAAACGACACCCTACTGTACACAGTACAGTGGGAGTATAAAAAGGATACTTAGAGTGTGAGAAAAGGACATTCTTCCGTTTTCTCTACAGAGCTTTCGCATAGAGGAGTTGTTCGCGATTTATTTTCGATTCTCCTTTTTCTCTTTGTTGTCTAAAGAACAAACATGTCTTGTATGATCATGAATTTGCTTATTGAAACGACTCAGGGTACTTCTTTTAGCCCTTAGTCAAGTGGTTTTTTCCTCGTTTCGAGGTTTTCCACTCTAAAATCCTCGCGTCTTTTTGCCTTTGATTCATAACTGTTCTCCACATATCAAATAAATAATAACCGAGTTCGTCTTGCAACGAACCGGTCGACTTTTGATACCCCTGGTTTTCAAACCACAACAGTTTGGCGCCGTCCGTGGGGACGAGTTTTTAATCCCCATTTGAGGTCTTTACCTGGAATAGGATAATCAAAGGCATGGCGACTGGAACTTCGACGAACGATAGTGACACGCTTCCCAGCAGTGTTCCAGCTTCAACGTTCTCTTTACAGGACCTGGAAGCTGTTGTTAGGAAAGTTATATTGGAAGTTACGTCGGAGAGGAGTGGAACAGAACCACCGGCTATCACAAGCCCTGTTCCAGCCAACAGAGGGTACGAAAGCGACCTAGAAGCGCCGAGCTCCGATGAAGAGGAGATTATCAGGCGCGGAATAACAATGAGGAGGCCGATATACCAATCTACTCCGCCTCCTTCAATTAGAACTCCAACTTCTGTTCCTGGGACGGACCAGGAGCAGATGCAGAGACGCATCGACGAGCTTACCAGGGACTTGGAGATCCTGCCAACGCAGAGGGATTGCGATCCTAATCTAGATCGTAATCCTGGTCTATTCGATCGGGCCATGGATGCCCCGATCGGGCGGAGCGAGGATGATGACTGGTGGCACAATCTGCATGTGGCCTAGGCGTCATCCCAACAATCTGGAGGCGTCTCCGCCGCACTGGTTGATGCTCCCGTTTTCTGAAGAGATCTGGGCGGCAGTCCCCGATCGATACTATCGTAACCCCGAAGGGTTACCAGTATTTCGAGGCGACGGTGATCCGATCGATCACGTCGCGGATTTCGAGCTGAGGATGGGGACCGTTCGGGCCTCTGACTCATTGAAGTGCCGCATCTTCGCGGCAGGGTTGCAGGGCGATGCCCGAACCTGGTTTAAGAACTTGCCAGCCCGATCCATACAGTCTTATGGCGGATTCATCCTGGCTTTCTCGGAGCAGTTCGCTCCAAATGTAGGACCGCCTCGTAGCAGGCATGAACTATATGACATGAAGTATATCCCGGCAAAGATGAGTCTCCGTTCTTTTATGGAGAAGTTCAATCGAACTGCCCGAGGTATCAAGTTGGAGCTCCGAGACAAAATCGATATCTTGCAGCAGGTCTTAGGACCTTGTGGCCTTTCGGTCAGCCTTGTGAAGAGCCCACCATCCACCTTGGGGAAGCTCCTTCAGAAAATCAACAAGTATATCAATGTGGATGAAGCGCTGGGAGCGGGATATCGAAAGTCTGGCGGGAATTCTGATCCCGCAGGTGACCATAGGGTATCTTACCCTAAGAGACAGCCGCGAGAAGTTGCGGCTGTGGCTAAAAAGGTCGCTCCTCCGAAGAAGGAGGACAATCAGGTTTACTGCGAGTTGCATCACAACCGCGATCACCCGACGCTGAAATACCCGCTACTGCGAGAGACAGTAGCGGCGATGAACAAGGAAAAGCCCGATCATGATGATCGGAGGGGCAAGCGGGCTGATTCCCCCCGAGCGAGCCATCAAGGTGACGATCGTCACAGGCCAAGGGGAAGAGACAATCGGGGTTAGCCCCGACATTACAACGACCGGGCGGAAGATCAAAGATCTCCCCAACCCGAACAGGATAGAGGCCAGCACGGTCAAGAGAACCGTGGCCAGGGCCGCAGGAGGAGATGGCGGGGACGTGGCGGCAGGGCCCCGTGAAATGTAGGAGATAGGAGGGAGCAGCCAGCTCCCCCACCTGCCGAAGTGGGCACCCAACCTCCCCCAAATGAGGAGGTGCCCAGGGAGAGAGAGGTCGCCGGAGATATTTATGTTATCTCCGGCGGAATAAGGATTAATGAGTCGGTCAGGGACCGAAAGAGAGCAGTGCGTGAGGAGTTCCCCGAGAGCTCCGAATCTGTGGCGCTGGTAAAGTACGAATCGGCTGAGCGGTCCTCAACCTTTGAGGGAGAAATCATTTTTACCGCAGCCGATCGTGAGGGGGTCACCGATCCATGTGATGATCCTCTTATCATCACTGGAATTATCGTCGATCGATGGGTCCATAGGATTCTGGTGGACACCGGGGCTTCATGCAACTTGATAAAGCGTGAAGTGGCGGAGATGCTCGGAGCCGCGGCCCATGATCTCCCGATTGTAAATATAATCCTCTGGTCGTTCGACCAGAGAAGTGTTATCCCGTGCGGAAAATTATTTTCCCAGTCACACTAGGAGAACTGGGCAGGGACCGATTGGAGACTCTGGAATTCATAGTCGTTGAAGTCGATCTGGCTTACAACGCTATCATTGGACGGACCGGCCTCAGTAAGTTTGAGGCGGTCCCTTCCACGTACTATATGATGCTCAAGTTCCCCTCCACTCATGGAGTGGTTTCTATTAAGAGGAACCAGAAAGTAGCAAGACAGTGCTACATGAGCTCGTGCTGAACCTTGGCACCCATCAAGAGAACTCGGGTGGATTTGCTCGAATAGTCCCCGCACCCGAGGCAAGCTATGGAACCCATTGGTTTCAAGCTTATCAACTTGGTTGAGGATGACTCAACCAAGACCACTCGCATCGAGGCGCATCTAGCCCATACCTTCGAAGAAGAGCTGGTCAGCTTGCTGAGAAGCAATGTGGACATCTTCGATTGGACCCCGGACGATGTTCCGGGAATTGACCGATCTGAAAGTGAGCATCGGATCAACACCGAACCTGGAACCAAGCCGATAAGGCAAAAGAGGAGACGCTATTCTCCTGAGAAGATTGAGATCATCCGGGTAGAGGTGAACATGTTGCGGTCGGGCTTCATAAGGGAGATTTACTACACTGAGTAGGTCGCGAACCCCGTAGTAGTGTCCAAGGCAGACGGGAAATGGAGGATGTACGTGGACTTTATCGACGTTAACAAGAGCTATGAGTCGGACCCTTTCCCACTGCCACATATTGACCGATTGGTGGATGCTGTGGCGGGCAGCACAATGATGAGTACCATGGACGCTTACTACGGGTACCATCAGATCTTCCTTGCTAAGGAAGATCAAAAGAAGCATCATTCATGACAGAAGACGGCGTTTACTGCTACGAAGTTATGCCTTTTGGCTTAAAGAACGCCGGAGCAACATACCAAAGGCTGGTCAACAAGATCTTTAGGGAGTTGATAGACCATATTATGGAAGTGTATGTTGATGATATGATTGTCAAGTCCATGAATGATGAAGATCATATTCCTTACTTGTCTCGCTGTTTCGAAGTGTGCCGTAAATATAAACTCAAACTAAATCCAAACAAGTGTTGCTTCGGGATTTGAAGTGGCGAATTCCTTGGATATTACGTTTCTGAGAAAGGCATCGAGGTCAATCCGGTGAAAGTCCAGGCTATTATTGATATGCAGCCTCCAAGAAACAAGCGAGAATTCCAAAGGCTGACTGGCCGATTGGCGGCATTGAGAATGTTTATTTCTAGATCCACTGACCGGGCTCTACCTTTTTTCAGGACATTGAGAAAAGCTAGCCATATTGGCTGGACCGAGGAGTGCGATCGGGCATTTTCCGACTTGAAGACTTATTTGAGCACTCCTCCTATCATGGTGAGCCCGACGTGCCACGAACCCTTAGGGTTGTATTTGGCCGTGTCAGAAGCCACAGTCAGCGCAGCCCTGGTGACCATCGGGGATGATATTCATTGACCCGTTTACTACGTTAGCCATTCCCGGGTACCAGCCGAAACCAGATACACAACCTTGAAAAAATTCATGTTGGCCTTGCAGAAAGCTATATCAAATCTTAAGCACTATTTTGAAGGCCGCAAGATTTATGTGTATACTGATCAGCCTTTGAAGGTTGTTTTGAGTCAGACGGATTCTAATGAGATGTTGGCCAAGTGGAAGATCAAGATCAGCTCCATGTATCTGGAGTTCGTTCCCCGAAGGGCGATCAAAGCTCAAGTCCTCGCGGATTTCGTGGTCGAGAGGACCCGATCGCTCATATTTCTGAACCAAGTGGACGACCGGTGGGTCATTTATGTTGATGGATCAACCTTCGGGGGAAATGGAGCGGGCATCACCCTTACTACACTTCAAGGCGACGTTATCCATTCCGCCGTCAAGTTCTTGTTCACTGGAACGAATAACGTGGTGGAATACGAAGCTGTTTTTTCGGGGATGACTTTAGCCCAAAAGATGGGAGTTGCTAAAGTGTGAATGTTCTCGGACTCCAAGTTGGTGGTGGAGCAATTCGCAGGACGATTCGATACACATGAGCCAACCATGAAATTATATCATGCGAAGGTCTTGGAGATGGCAAAGAAGTTTCGTGAGTTCTCAGTTGATCACGTGCCTAGAGAACAAAACAAGGTGGCCGATGCATTAGCCAGATTGGCTGCAGGCTTACCAGAAGTTGGACCAGACACGGTATCGGTCCATATTCAGGATCGACCTTCGGTCGAAGTTTCTGTGACCGAACAGTCGTTTGAGGAGGTAGGAGCTTTATGTCATGAACTCCAAGACCTAAAGATTAACGCCGTTGACTCCCCAGAAGACACCACGTGGATGACTCCTTTTGTCAGATATCTGACCAACGGCCATCTACCGGAAAACGCATCAGAGGCCAGGAAAATTGAAACCCGGGCGACACGATATGTGCTTAATGACAGGCACCTGTTCAAGAAAAGCTTTGAGGGACCGCTCCTGCGATGCTATCCCCTTTGGAGGCTGAGGCCGTCATGATTTATGTTCATGAAGGGATGTGCGGGATATATTCTGGGGCCCGATCGCTACATAATCGTGTCGTTAGAACCGGTTATTTCTGGCCAACGCTCCTTGAAGATGCTAAGAAGTACACAAGACGCTGCGCTGCTTGTCAACACCATTCTCCAGTTCCCCAATTGCCAGGGGCGTCGTTGTCGATGAACCCACTTCCTTGTCCGTTTGACAAATGGGGGATTGATATTTTGGGACCGTTTCCTCGATCGGTCCAGCAGCGGAAGTTTTGCATAGTTGCGGTTGAATATTACACAAAGTAGATCAAGGCTGAAGCGGTGGCTATTATTTCCGAAAAGGTGGTGAAACACTTCCTATGGAGAAACATCATAAGCCGCTTTGGAGTACCTCGAGCCTTTGTATCCGATAATGGACTTCAATTCCGCGGAAAAGCCGTTCGGGATCTTTGTGTCAAATTGGGTATCGCTCAACACTTCTCATCTGTAGCTCATCCCCAGACCAACGGATTAACGGAGGTCTCCAACAAAGTTATCCTGAAGGGATTAAAAACTAAGTTGAAGGATTTGGGGGGAAAGTGGTCCGATCACATCTACGAGGTATTATGGGCTTACCGCACCACTCCCCGTTCAACGACCCAGGAATCTCCATTTTATTTGGTATATGGGTCCGAAGCGGTCAGTCTAGTGGAGGTAGCCATAAGATCACCTCGGATAACCCAGTATGACGAACATTTGAATGATGAGCGAAGATCCTTGGACTTGGAGATGATTGAAGAGAAAAGAAACGTCATCTATGCGCGCATGTGTGCTTATCAATAAACAATGGAGCGAGCTCATAACAAACGAGTTGGGCCCAGGGAATTCTCAGAATGCGACCTCGTTCTCAGGAATGTGAGAGTTCAGAGAAATGTTGGGAAGCTGGACAGAAATTTGGAAGGGCCCTATCGGGTCATGAAGAACCTGGGCGCTGGGGCTTATAAGCTTGAGAATCTGGATGGAAGTGAGATCCCCTGAACTTGGAATGTTATGAACTTAAGGCGTTATTTTATATAAAGTATTTGACATATTTGGTAACTTTGAACTTTAAAACGTTTCTTATGCATGAATAAGTTACAATGGATGCAATACAAAGTATTTCTAGCTAAGTGAGTGACCGATCTTGGAGTTGGATTTTCTAGACGAGTTTGGACTGGTGACTGTAGCGATCATGCATAAGGCTCCCAAGTAATGTGACCGCTCTGACGAGTCAGTTGCTTACACGCTTGCTGAGTACTTAGATAAATCGCATACTCGCAGAACTCACTACGAACTCAATTCACTCTTCAAACGGCACTCATCACCTAGAGGTAGCCCTTGCTTCATTACGCTTAGTCCATAAGCAAGAAACCAGGACATAGTTAACCTGTCAAATGGCAAGCCAAAGCCCGCCATGAGACTATTTTAAGAACCGGGGCTTCGGCTAAAAATTTGTCACGGGACTCATGGAGAACCATGGCAACGCCGCCAATGTCATGATATTTTATTGGACGGATTCAAGTGTGATCTCCTTGTATAGTTGGAGTCCCCTAACTTACTAAACTTAGCATGATTCAAAGTTAATTGGTGAAGACCGTTCGATCCATATTTGGCTTAAGCCCCGACCTTATACTTGGAGTTAACTAATGCAAGTTGTGCAAAATGAAGAAATTTCATTCAAAACAGAGTTTACAAATGCAGAAAAGAAAGGACTAGGAAATTTGAATCCTAATATATTTGTCATTCTTCCTTATCTGCAGCGCCGGACTTCTCTGCAATCCATGCCTTGAGATCCTCCACATTCTTCCCCCTTTCCTCAACTATCTCGTTGACCGATCTCTCCATCAGGTCAAAGAGGGGATAGTTGGGATCATTCTCCAACGGGGGTTCATCTAGTTCGGGGATCTCGCGGAAGTTTCCGTCCTTGGTCAAAGGGTCAAGCGTCTCCCAACGATCTTCGGGATCCAGACCAAACTTGCTAACTATTCGGTCATTCATATTGTCCATGTATTGGGAGACATTCGGTCCGTAGACGTTTGCCGCTAAAGCAAACATTAGGGGCGATCGGGCAAACCCCAATAGGGCTTCCCGAAATGCGCCCTCAGTCGATCCTTGGACCCTAACCAAGTCTTCTTTGAGCGCTTCCCGCTCTTCCTTCAAGGCATTCTTTCGTCTTGGGATTGCAAGAGAAGCCTGTTGCTTTGTCAGATATTTCCTGTATCTGACGCTCCAACTCCAAAACTCGGGCCGTGGCGGAGTTTGCTGCTGCTTGGGCCTCTCCCTCCTTAGAAGCGGCTAGGGACAACTCAGTACCCGCTCCAAGCAGCTCTCCATTCAAACGGTCCCGATCGGCTCTGACCACTTCCAGCTCCTTCTGTTTGATTTCAACTTGCCGCTGAGCTAAGGCAAGTTGACATTCCAGCTCTTCTGATGCCGAGGAGATGCTTCGGCTGAGCTGGACTGCGGAAGCAAGGTCTAAGGCCATTCTATATGCCTGCAAGAGCCAAATTGGATTAAGAACATGTGCCCGATCGGGGCAGCATTGGTTGAAAATGACTTACCACAGCTTGGGACTCCAGATATGCTGACACAAAGTCAGGCAGCGCGCCATCAATACCGGGCAGGTTTTTCTTCCTCAAGAGCCGGTATTCTTCGAGGGTGGCGTCCTTCCATGAAGGGGGGACTCTTTTCGGTCCCCGGGCCTTGAAAACGGAGACTACCATCTCCTGGATGGCCCCGCGAATTGCCTTAGGGTTGGACGAGGACGGGGCTACCCTTTCCCTGATGGTGACCCCTTTCGTCGGGATCGGGACTGCGGGCCTACTCACAGTTGACCGCAGCCTCTTATATTGCTTCGGGGCTTCCTCTTTGGGGCCCCGTTTGCTTGTTGACGCTGAGACTGAAGGTCTCTGCGCCCTATCTCCTAAACTGGACGAGGGGCGAACGTCTTCCACCCGCATTGACCCCTGCAGCAATAACCGCACGACATTAAGATCCAGAGGGAAATTATTCTCGATTCTGTACATGGCAGGAAGGCCTAATGAGCGTATCTTCTTATAGATAACCTCATCCACCTCTGTGGTTGTGGCTGCTGGAACTCCCCGATGATCGTGAAGGCCCAGCTGCTGCGCTAGGCTTCGGTTTTGATGATTGCAGCTGTGCCTCCTTCTTGGCTTTTGAAGCAGCAACCACTGCAGCAAGTCGGTTCCCATACATTGTTTCAGTGGAATCTGCAAAAGGAAAATAATGAGGATCAGGAAATATGATTTAAAGCAAGCAAAGTCGTACCCGACCCTTCTGACTCAGAGGAGTCAGATCTTGAGAAGATACCCTTTGGGGCAGAGGCTCCTTTTCTTCCTGCTACCCCGATCTCTAAGAGCTTCTTCTCCCGAAGGATGTCAATTCTTTTCAGACGCCGTTCGGGAGGAGGAAGCATTGCCAAGGTGTTGGCAATATCAGGGTGGGATGGGTTGAACCGGCTTCGGTCCAACCTCCCGATGTCGGAGTGTGTGGTTTGGAAGGTAACTTTCAGCAAGTCCTCCCTCGGGATGTCTATCTAGACATAACAAGATTCTCATTCATGTAGGGAATCTTCCTTGTCCACGATAGCACACTCCTTCGTTCGGGTAGCTATATAATATAGCTTGCGACCTCCTAACAACCTTCTGCCCCAACGGGATCCCACCAGGAACAGGTTGAAAAAATGTCTAAGGGTTGGCTCTACCCTCTGTTTATGACAATAATAGATAAAAGCGGTAATATATATATAACTGCTCGGAAAAAGAGCAAAAGTCGGGCAGTGAATCTCCCGAAGAACGGCTGCGACGAAAGGATGAAGGGGAAATCGCAAGCCAGATCTAAGGGAGGCATAGCTAACGGGTATAGCGCTTGCCGGAACGTTCATCTCAGCGGGAAGGAAGCATGGAACGTCTTCCTTCCCCCTCCAGATGGGATAATGGGCTGGAATAGAAAACTTGACCCGAAACGCTTCAAGGTCCATGGTAGCGATATCAGGGTACCTAGACCTACGGGGTGTCATGGATGATTACCTTAAAGTTTGAAGAAGATTTGAAGGTGAGCAAAGGTTGAACGAAATCACCGGAGGATTCCAAGGTTGAGCAGTATGTTGCAAAGAGTGATAATGGCTGCACAAAGGAAAAATCATGACTTTTATATCAAGTACTGCTCAATCACAGGGTGACACGTCATCTCTGCAGGCGGCTGCAGTCTGCCCCCCATTTGGAATATGGAAAGGCGTTAGCTATTGCAGAGCCTGGAATTACACTCCTACCCTCAACTGTTAGGGATTTCAAATTTGAAAGTCCACATCATGAAATTTCTAAGTGCAGGATCGGTTCACAAGGACGCCGTTACAACCAGTTTGGGTACAGGTTTCCGTCGTTGCGATCGAGCACTTATGCATAAACGATCTCAATCGGTTGATCGGGCACTAATATTTGAAATAATATAAAGGTGATGCCCTAATAGTTTTAAAATTACGTACGAAGCACCTAAAGTTTACATAATGTGTGTGGTTGACCCCCTAACTTTCTAAATTTGTAAACACCATGCCCTCAAATTTTAAAAATTGCATGGTTGGCTCCCAAAGTTTCAAAACCGTTTATATTTGAGCCTCACGTCGGTATTTTTTTGAGTTTTTTCGCAATTGACCTCGTTCTTTCCACATGTTGAAATTGATCGATTTTGTTTACTTATTTGATATTTATCCCCCGAATATATTAAAAAGTTCATAATTGACTCGGAGAAATATATACCGGAGAAATATGTAACATCCGCTTGCTAAAAGACTAATTTGTCTTACAATGTTTTGTTATTATATTTCATGGTAATTTTACTTTGTATATAAACTCAAAAAAATACCGGACGTAAGGGTCAAATATAAACGATTTTGAAACTTTGGGGGCCAACTATGCAATTTTCAAATTTTGAAAATATGTTGTTTACAAATTTAAAAAGTTAGAGGGTCAACCACACACATTATGTAAACTTTGGATGTTTCATACGCAATTTTGAAACTATAAGGGCACCACCTTTACACTATTTCAAAGATTGAGGGTCATCTTTGCAATTTTCTCATTCTATATATTCTTAGAAATTGTTGATTTAGTGGTATTGTTTTTTGAGGATTTCTTGAAAAATCTATAAATAAATCTTACATTTATGTGTTTTCTTTAATGTTGTGAACACAAGTAGATTTGATAATTCGAACCTATCAATTCATTGATGTAGATATCAAGAATCATCATTAATTCATGAAGGAATTGAAAATGCTCAATCTAGTTATATGAAGAAGAACATGTAATTTGTTCTAAGAGAATATTCAATGTGAATGGTGATTGTTCTGTTTTTAAATTAGTATCAGTAATTTAGTTTGCATTCAATATATTTCAGAAAATGATTGTTTATTGGCAAAATATATTTTTTTAAATCATCTCTATATATTGCATTTGAATTAAGACGTTTGTATGTTTTACTACTTAAAAATGGCTAATGCAGAAAGAGTAGTGAGACACGTGATAAAAAACATTGAGAAATAGTTTAATTCTCAATTATTAAACCTAGTCAAGCAAATGATTGGTGGTGACATAAAGTCTAGCTCAAAAGTCGATAGTAGATATCGAAGCTAAAGGGACCATANTGTGAGGTGTGGTGAGATATGATGATCGTGAATTTTTAAGTACGTTTGGTAAAATTACGGTATTATGATCGTTATTTATGTAAAAATAATAATATACCCTTATATATAATAATAATAATAATAAATATAATTATATTATAATTAATATAAGTAAAGGTAAATGAGTCTTTTCTAAAATAACGATGAAGTCACAGCTGGTTTTAACAGCTGTGATGATATCGCAATTTTTTAACGATTATCACATCGCAATTAAGCTTGTGTTTTGCGTGCATTAAAAAAATCACGATTGGACCATCTCACCGCACTTTTAATCGTGGTACCAAACAAATCCATTGTTTTTTTCTATCTATTGTTGTATAAATGACTCAGAATATTGTCTGTATCATCAGATACTACATGTAAAGTATCGAGGTTCTAGGGTTTTCAATATACTAATTGAAGAACTCATGGAGAAAGGAATGAAGAATGCTAAAGAAGTAATTTGTTCATTACTTTTCTACCATTCAACTTCAATCTCACGTTTCGATTAACAGGCTATACTTGCCGGAGGTTCAGCCGGTGGCTTAGCTACAATATTGAACTGTGATCGGTTCGCGAAGCGCTTTCGGAATGCCAAAAGAGTCAAATGTATATCCGATTCCGGTTTCTTCATCCATGGGTATAAAAAAAGCATTGTTTGTAATATCATTACTGTATTGTCTCAATCTAAATTCAATATATCTTATTTCAGTAAGAATCTCCCTGGAGCAAATGAGAGAAAGGAGTACTATAAAAAAGTTGTCGAATTACATGTAATCATCAACTCACAATCTATGTCGTATTTGTTAAAATGTTATCTCATATCGGTTCATAAGAAAGGTGATATCATGAGTAATTGGTTTAACCTAGAATTTTCAATATGATTCTTATGCACTGTATTATTCACACACTCTTTTGATCAATTGAGTCTTGAATTTTTAAATGATATCGGAGCTACATAGTGAGTTTTGTTTCAGTTTTTACTAGTTTAGACAAAAAAATCCTTGGTAGAAAAGTGCATCAGGCTTAGACGACAAAACATATCGACTTATGACTTTAACACTATCGAGTCTATTGAAATAAGTTTGAACTAAACCAATGTCAATTAGACTTGAAGGGAAGTGTTGAAATATTGTCCCAAACAAAAATATCGTAGATTATAAAAAGGACGGTATCATGAGTAATTAGTTTGATCTAATTTTTTCAAAGTGATTCACTTCTCTTATCGATTAAATTACACGAACACTCCTCCGACTCATTAAATCCTAAATTTCTATAGTATTTTGTCATTGTCTTAATCTCGGAGTGTCTTATTCACAGGGAATGAAGAAATTCTTACCAAAATCATGCACCTCAGCAATGGATCCAGCTCTGGTAAGAACTAAACAAACCCTAATTTTTATCTCTCAATTAACTTCTTGTTTTTCAGTGCCTTTTCCCAGAGAATTTGCTGAACCATATTAAAACCCCAATCTTTCTTGTGGAATCTGTTTACGATTCATACGGGGTAATCAGTATCACTCACTCCCTTATCTCTAAATCCAACAATTCAAGTTATATATAACGAATGTTATTACAGATAAATAATAGGTATGTGCCTTTTCTCGAAGATGCATCTCAATGGGAAGACTGCATGAAGAATATAACACTTTGCAGCCCTTGTCAAATTGAAAAGATCAAAGGTATTATTGTTAAATTTCTAGAGTCTAATCAATAATATGATCGGATATAAGTAAAGAGATCACATCGTAAAAGATTTAAACAAATCATTTACTATAACACATAATCTCTCTTATAAACCAATTCAATCAACTTTCCACTTTCAATGTGGGATACTTTTCATTATTTCAATATATTCTATTCATGTACAACTACTAGACAAATTTGACTTGAAAATTCAAATCTGTGAATTACCACAGTATTAACCCCCGGCAAAGTCACTCATGATTAGATTTTTCCGAATCCACTTTAATACTATGTTAGAATTATAGAATTTTGTCGAAATTATGAGGAGAGTGTGCATGGATATAAGGTATAAAGGGAAAAAACCACACCGTAAAAGATTTGAACAAATTTTTTAAATATGTAACATCCTCCTCTTAATCCCGGTCATTAACGCTCTCATATTGTAATTTCGGTCAAATTATATAATTGAAACAATTATAACTCTAAACCTTAATTACATAACATTTTGAATTGATTTTTGTAATAGAGTACGGGAGAACAGTTAAAGAAACACTGAAGAAACTGAGTCCTTCGTCTTCAAGAGGATTATTTGCTAACAATTGCGTTCTTCACGGGCACATTATATTTTTATCTCATTGGAGATGTAAATTGATAACTGAAAACACTGTAAGTAATTTGAAGTTATCAAATTTTGTGTATTTAGATAAAAATTTGTAATGATTGGAATTGCAGACTATTGAGAAGATGATCGGAGACTGGTATTATGATCGGAGTCAAGTTCATGTGATTATGGAAGATGAAAATCCAAGAGAATGCAGAACACCGTTACCGGCTGAAGTATTGGACAAAATATGTATCTAATAATTATTCCTATTAATATTATTGTAATATGATTTAAGAAATATTAACGAATGTTATATTCAAATCAATGTTTCCAATTTCTGGTATACTATATTCGATATCCTAAAATTTTGGTTGTATCTGTATCTGTATATAAATATAAATCTTTATTATATGAGTGACAAAATATCGTAATTTTACGAAAAGTATCACCGTTTTGAAGAGGATGACAATAGATGGAGTTTTGGTCTGGTTTGATGAAATTCACACCAACTTCACTATTTATACAGTGTCTTTGAATATTCAAATGAATTTTCCACCCTTATTATTCAAATAAATTCTCATGTTAATTCAAGTGTTCTCAAATATGATTCATTCGTTAAACCATAATTTTTATAATTTTAATTTAATAGTCAATTCTCATACATGATAAGGGATAGAGGTGGTACCATATTTTATCAAAAGGGTATTTTTCATGTACAACCCGATACATGATTATACAACGGGGCCCAAGATTTCGTTGGATTTTGAAATAGTCGTTATTTAATTTGATACAATTATAAATAATTATTTTAATAATTAATATATATAAATCAAAGTCAATATGAAAATATTAGTTCGAATTTTAAAATTCTAGTGAACAATATTATGATAAAGAAGATGGTTAATATATATATATCACTCACTTAATTGTGAGGTCAAAATTTATGTGGTCTCCTAAAATATTGTTTTTAGTATCGTGCCCAAAATTTTCGTAAATTAAAACATTGGTTTATAAATCATAAAACTTAATTTAACAATAATTATTATAAGAATTTTATTTTAAATATATTTAATTAAATTTAAATTTAAATTGATAATAAACTAAAATTTAATGATTTAATTTGAAGTTATTTGAATCAAATGATTATAATTGATTTTCTAACAAATTTGAATGACTAAAAATCAATTTCTTTTATAAATTATATACAAGTTGAGGAAAATTTGGAAATTCTTAAATATCGAAATATTATAAATACAATAATTTTCCGTTAAAAAATAAAAATAAAATGAAGGGTCGAAGGAAATGATGCCATTTAGTGTGAATATTTTGACTGGCATCCCGTATGTCACTGCGATTTTTGCTCCCCCATCTTCTGCATAATACCATTCCAAAACATTACAGAGAATGCGAAAATCATTTAGGATTTTCCTCAAACACCTTGTGATCAATACTTCATTCTTCGTGCTCAACGATTCACAGGCTCCAGAATTTCCACCATTTTTCCTTCAATTGATACTCAAAGTTCCGTTTGATCGGCGATTCTTCACCGATCCGATATTTCTCTAGTTTTTCAAATTTACCTTATCTATGTCGAAAATGGCTACATCAGAGCTACGTCGGGTATTCTCAATGTTCGATCGGAATGGTGACGGAAGAATCACCCGTAAGGAGCTCAACGAATCGATGGAGAAGCTAGGGATTCACATTCCGGACAAGGAACTGAAAATAATGATCGAGAAGATCGACGTGAACGGGGATGGATATGTGGATGTGGAGGAATTCGGCGCTTTGTATAAAGCGATTATGGAAGGCGATGACAGAGGAGACGAAGAGGACGATATTCGTGAAGCTTTCAAGGTATTCGATCAAAACGGAGATGGATTCATAACCGTTGATGAACTTTGGTCTGTACTTGCGTCTCTTGGATTGAAACAAGGAAGAACACTTGAGGATTGCCGATTGATGATCATGAAAGTTGACGTTGACGGCGACGGCCGTGTTAATTTCGATGAATTCCGGCAGATGATGAAGCACGGCGGATTTGCTGCTCTGAGTTAATCATTCATTTCTTCAGGTTTGATTCTTCAATTCAAATTTCTCTTCATTCTTCCCATTTCCTTCGTCCAGAGCATATTGACTCTATTGCCCCTCTATGGAATTCTCGGTTTGTATATGATTTTTTTTAAAATGGGCTAAAGAGACTTTGTACATTTAATCATTGTGAAACAAATCAAAGCACTAAAGAAACTTTGTACATGTAATATCCATATAAATCTATGAATGTTATCAAATATTGGGGAAACCTCTAAAAATATTACTGATTTTATTTAGAAATGTGTTTTTGCTATCAATCGCGATAGTCTATCTCGAATTGTAATTTGTGGGCAATTCATGATTGTCTATTGAGACTCGCAATTGGCTATAGAGAATCGCAATAGTCAATCTTGAATTACTATACTTGCAAGTATTACTATACTTGCAATTTCTTTAATTATTTTATCTAATATTCTTATTTTAAATTAATTACTGCCCGAATAAGAACAAAATGTACAAGTGATGAAATTAACTATTTAGAATATTTATTTTTGATATATGTTGCATATCAAAACCTATAATTGAGATATTCTCCTTACCAAATTTATTCTTTTCCACAAAGTCTTTAATACAAGATAATAATTTTGTTATTATTGACATATTTCATTTTTATGCATTAGACTAAAAAACATTAATTTAAATATTATCATAATATAAAAACACTAATACATTAATGTGACTTGATTTGCTAACCATAATATATATCGTATATACATAGTAGTTACCATAATATTATTTGATTTGTTAACTATAATATCTATCGTATATACATTATAGTTAATATAATATGCAACATATACCAAAAATAAATATTTTAAATATTTATTTTCCATTACATATACATTTCGTTACTTATTCGGGTAGTAATTAACATAAAATAAGAATATTAGATGAAATAATTAAAGAAACTGTGCAATAGACAATCGCGAATTGCCCAAAAATTCCAATTTAATTGGTACCAAATCACTCTGAATAAAATCGGTTATATTTGTAGAGGTTTCCCATCAAATAATACTTGTAGAATTATCATTACATTGTCGAACTGCGTTTGAAAATGCTCACTGAAAAATTGATGAAAAACTAAAAAATGTTTAATTTCTTTTCATTTATTAAACTTTTCAATTTTAACCAATACATTCTTTTTAAATTCAATTACAATAATACATTATATTTATTTTATCTATTTTTTAGTTAAAAGTTATTCATTTATTAATAAAATCAAAACTAATAAATGTTTTAACAATAAATAAATTAGATGGTTTACTCAAAAAGAATTTCATCCATCTTAATAATTACTCCAAAAATATATATATTATCTTTACGAAGTGTATTAATTTTTTCCCACTAAAACTTACAACATGGTAACAAAAAATAAGATGATAGAGGGAGTAACTCATCGATTTTTATTTATTCCTAAAACATATTTTAGCTTTGATTTTATTAATAAATGAATAATTTTTAATTAAAAAAATTATATAAATGTATTATTGTAAGTGAATTTTTAAAAAATGCATTTGTAAAAGTAGGAAAGTGTAATAGTATTTGTGTAAATTACCCGGATAAGGTAGGTCGATCATGCTCGACATTGGCAAATAGTGATTTTATGCCAATTGAGTGATTAGAGTTCAAATTTTATTTGTTAGAAATTGCGGCACAACCTGTACAAATGGGAAACATGTGGATCGATCAATGTTTTCATACCGGTCCAGCGTACCGTATCGATCAGGACTAGTATACCGTCGGTACGACCGGTATATCGGTATATTTTTTTTATTTGTAAAAAAAATTAAAAATTGTTTTTTTTATTTTTCCGGGTCGACCCGGAAACCCTGTACCGGTCGAAATACCGGTGTCGCCAGATATATCGACCTGTATGAAAACATTGTGTCGACCAATAAAAAATGAGTAGGTTAGACCCCAAAATTCAAAATTAGTTAATATGCACTAATCTTTTTATATGTTTTTAAGGTTAAATTTGAAAATTTTATCGACAATTTTTGATGGGTTGGAATGACAAGCAATAAATTTCCTAATTCATTTGATTTGATGGTTCAATACAAGTTGCTAACTAATTGGACAAGTAATCTACTCAACCTTAATAAAACTTTAAAATGTTTTGAATATTGAAAAAGTTATAACTGATTTATTTATAAATCCGGGGTAATAAAAAATTTTACCCCATTCGAAAAATATATATGTATTTTACGTATCTAGAAAGTCACATAAAAATAGATAAATGAACATAAAATAGAGAATGGGAGAGCCAGGGAAGAGGCAGTGCATGAGAAGGGCAACGACGAAACCACGACGTCGTTATTGTAGTCCTTCACATGCTCCGACTCGTCCCCGTCTCTCCCGTTTCGTTTCTCAAACTTTATACATAAATCGAAGTTAAATCTAAACAATTTAGAGAGAACAAACCTTTATTGTGTACATAAAAAGTTATATGTTTCATGGACCATTAAATAATAGTCTCCCAATTTCGTCAATGTACTATTGCTTCAACATGAAGTACAATTCAAAATTACGACATTTTGTACTTGTACTTCACTTCTTGTACTACGTCAATCCATCATTTATTTTTTTCAAAAAATCAATAAATATTTTTTTTAAAAGTAATTTGTGAAATTTTAATGAGTATGAGATTTACTACTGAAACAATTTAAATTGTTATATTTCAAGTATACCAAGTGTATATCGATAAAATGTTATATTATGCTAAATTTGAAAGTTTATTTGATGTATTAGATCAATTTTACAGAAAATATTTTTGGATAAATTTACTCAAAATAATTAATTTCTTAGAATAAAGTTGCCAAATTTAATAACATTTGAACAATTTTTTCAAATATATGAAACATTTTGGATTAATTTTACCAATAAATATTTTTCTGATTGATTTTGCTAACATATTTTTCATAAAAAATCATCCAACAAATTAGTAACTGGTTTTTTAGATAGAGAAAATTGCATAAGTAACTCCCCAACTTACGAGCTGTGTAAAGGCTATACTCTCCAACTTATGAAATTGCATGAATGACTTCTCAAGTTATCAAAATCGTTTATTTTTTTACCTCTGTTATTTAGCATATGATTTTCTGTTAAGTTTGCAAACATTTTTCGTTGGCAGTATTCGTTCTCAATGTTCACAAATTATGTAAATAAGTCTTTTATACGAAAAATTATACAAAATTGATACTTCAAGTTTGAGAAATGTGCATCCGGACGTAAAACAATAACAATGTCGTAAATGTTCAATATTAAACGGTATTGTTTAATTGAGGTGTCGTACATGCATTTAATTAAAGTTGGAGGGTCATGTGTGCATATTTTTATTAACTTGATGTGTCATATTTGCATATTTTTGTTAACTTGAGGTATCATATTCGTAATTTGGAAGACATACCCTTTACACCATCCAAAAGTTGGAGGGTTACCGGCAAACGTTACCCTTTTTAGATATTGGGAAATAATTGATTCTTATGGAACAAAATATTAACCAAAGATTTCAGTTTTTTAAATATAATTTACTTTTAAGTTTAGTTTTTAGTATTAATATTAATTATTACATATACATCTTGTATTATTTCTGGAAGAACTAGTAATTCCCTTCACAAATTTCAATATATAAATTTGGAGAAAATGGCACACTTACCACTTTGATAAAATTATTACATATACATCTTAGTGTCAAAAGTTTTTTTTGACATTTATAATCTCAAAATTTTGTTTATTTTGTATTATTCGTCTCTAAGGTTTATAAAATCAGACAAAATTGATTCTCAAAGTTCTTAATTAATTCTCAAATTTTTATTATTACAAAACATGTCTTCATAATATACACATAATGCATAATAAATTCCAAACTTTGTTAATTTAGCAAAATTAGTCCATATGATTTTTGCTCTATTAAGTAACGACGTAAATGTTTCATCTGTACAAAATGGCCAAATCGGGCCGAATTAGATAAAATTGAGCTCTTTACACAGAATTGAGTTGTTTAGCCTGATTTTTCTATAAATACAATTTCCTAAACATTAAAAAATGGTTCGGAATCAGAGATGGTGTTCAAGGACTCATTGCACATGCAATAGTGTATTCAGATTTACAAAATGCAACGAACACAAAGCTTGAATATATACATCATAGATTGATTTTGTCATTTAACTAGTATTTTGGAGATTGATTATATCAATTATCATTTTTTATATATCAATTATCATATTTTTACTACAATTACCTAAATGGAAAAACTTTGATAATTAATTTTACCATAACAATTAAGGGTGTGTTCTGTGGTATCATGAGAATGTAAATATGTTTTCAGAATGAATTGTCAAAATGTATTTATAGAATGTGAATCTGTTTAAGTGTTTTGCATGCTAAATAATAAATAATTAAATAAGAATAATGTTCTGTAAAAAATGGTTATAAGAATGCATTCTCAATATTAAAATATTATTTTGCCCTTATAATTATTTTGCCCTTATAATTAAAAATGGTTACCTAATACTGAACCGAATTTTATCGGTTCGGATCGGTAAATACCGAATTGTTTCGGTTCGGTTTCGGTATTTACCGAAATACCGAATTTTCTGAAATTTAATCAAATTAAACATAAAATTAATCATAATAATACATTTTAATTATATAATTAAATATAAAAATATTAGTTTTAAATTAAAGAAAATGTTAAATTCGATATTCGGTAAATTACTGAATACCGATTTTTTTTACCAAACCGAATACCGAAATGACCGATTCGGTATCGGTATTCGAGGGAAACTGAATACTGAACCGATTTTATAATTCAATATCGGTTCAATAAAAAACATCGGTAAATGGTTCGGTATTCAGTTTTTACGAATAGTGAACATCCCTAGAAATAAGAGATTTGGTCACAATGATAGTTTGGTCAAGAGATTTTTTTAAAATACATTACAGGAATTCAAAATGAGAAATTCGTATAATTTTGCAATGAAGAAGAAAACTCATAACGTTTTTTGAAAATAGATTGTCAGAATAAGAATGTTGGGATATTCTTTAAACGAATTCAAAATATATTTTAAAAATATTAACACATTCTGACAATATAATCAGAACACGCACTAAATATTGATGACTAATTTTGTCAAATATGACGAAATATAAGGAGTTTTACAAAACTTTGGGGACCAAATTTACCAAATCTCAAATTTTTACATGTAGCCATACATTTTATTCAGCGCAAATTCACTATAAACACCCCTTGCTCAAAACCGAATCTGCAAAAACTACATCTACAACTACAACCCAACTTGTTCATGTTAGATTCATCTCTCCGAGTTCGAACACACAATCGTCTCAGATTATTCGATCGAATCTGCTACTTATTTTTCTTAGCACTCATCCAACATAAACTCTTTACAAGTTGATTTGTTGTGTCCTGTCCCTTTACATCTACTACACTGAAGTTGTCTTCTTCCCACATCATGTGAACTAAATTTCCTTGTCGTCGGTCGCCCCGGTGTTCGGCGTGTAGGTGGTGGCATCACAGTAACAGCCAACGGAGAATTACCCTTTTCGTCCCATAAACAACCATCGTAGCTTAAAATCGGGTGTACCGATTCGGAGTACGTTATTCTGTAATTCTCCGTTGTAAAGAATCTCAAACAGTAATCGTAGTGATCTCGTCCGAGACAACTTATAACTGCGAGGGCATGACAGCAAGGGATTCCGGTGAGTTGCCAAATCTTACAAGAACAATTGAAGCTGTCTAAATCGACAGACTCTGCCTTAACGCCACGAACTTCGAATATATTCCCACCCGAAACAAGAACTTGAAGTGTTCTTACTTTAAGGCTCTCTTTCTCAAGCTTCTCTTCCATAGATGGTGTTAATCTTCCCATCCATTCGATCGATTCGGCTCTACGGGAATATATTAAATCCATTATCTTGCTCCCTATAGCTTCGACCATATGCGTTATAGGAAGTTCGTGAGCATCCGAGACCCAACTGTAGAAAATTTCTCCGAAATTCGATGCCATTATGTTGTATCTTGAGCCTTGGAAGAATGCATTCGACCAATGATCCGGCTCGCTATCCATTACCCAATTGTATGCTTCTACTGAAATATTCTTTATACTTTCGACACATCTCTGAAAGCTTTCGGGATTAGAGGCATGAGCTGCACTATAAAGATCTTCGACTAGAAGCCGTTTCACTTCATGCGAAAACTGCCCTTTTAAATCTCGAACGAGTTGCTCTGATAAGTATCGAAGACAGAATCCATGATGAACTTCTTCGTTACGAAAAATTTCAGCAATCGATTCTCGTAGTCCTTTCTCTCTATCTGCAACAAGCGTAAATTCATGGCATCTCAGGAGAGCGTTTTTCAATTGTTGTAAAAACCAATGCCAATTTTCATCAGATTCGACGTCAACAATAGCAAAAGCAACCGGGAAAAAACCATCATCACCATCAGCCGCAGTTGCTGAAAAAAGCGAGCCCTGATATTTCGACTTGAGAAATGTGCTATCCAAGAAAAGCAATGGACGGCAACCTTGCTCGAAACCATACAACGAAGCACGGAATGAAAAGAAAAGGCGGTGAAAACTGCAGTCTTCTTTAGTCGAGAACGTTGCAAGACTTCCCGGATTTGTTTCCATTATCTTCTCGATTAAAAACGGTAGCTGACTATACGCTTCTTTATAAGAACCTTGAAGCTGTTCCTTAGCAATCTCTTTTCCCCTCCATGCTTGAAAATAATTCAACTGAACTCCATATTCCTCTTTAATATCATTAACGATATCCTTCGGCTTATAGTTCGGGAAAACTTTAAGCTTCTCCTTGATAATACTAGCAACCCAACTTCTCGTTGCTTGATAACCCGTTGTTTCAACAGAACCTTCACATGTATGTGTTGAATCCATCTTTTTTATACAAATAAGTGGAGTTGTAGATAACCTCGAAGCATGAATCCTCCAAGGACAACCTTCCGCTTTGCATTTCACAGTCACACGATGACTATCATTTTTCTTGTACTTAAAGGCGAATCGATGAGCAATCGCATACTTTCGTAACGCTTCACGAAATTCATGTACACTATTAAACCTCTGCCCAACACCTGTTATATTATTTTGCCATTGCTGAGCAGCTTTCGCATTCTTTTCATCATACGATCCAGAGAAACCAACAGAGTCCGATAATTTGCCTTGTACCACCATTCCGTTCTGAGCATCCGTATCATCGACCAAACCAAAATTTGCATCTAAAATAAGGCTAGGTTTGTTTATATCATCGATAACATTTTCAATCATAGTTGTCGAAGTATCGAGATGAATCTCAGCTTCCGATATAGTCGTTCTACTAGACCTGAAAGATAAATTTCGACACATTTTACGTATGCTGAAAAACGAAACGAATGTATAAGATAGTGAGGATAAATAATACCTACTGCCCATCATGTGAGAAACATCAGTTGTAACCATTTGTTCTTCTGTCATAACATATATTTCGACAGTGTCGAAGTTATTATAAAACTTGATCATGCGTTTGAGATCTTTGTCGTTTGAAATGCAAATAAGTGTCTTCTTGTTCCCTGGAAGAAAATATTTGATAGCCATAGAACAAAAATCAATATTAAACATCTCAGCTATCTCCAATCTGAAATCTTTGTACTTTATTTTATCATCAATTTCCATAGCATGAGCATCACCGCCCTTGTACGAAAGAGTTCCATCCGAAATGGTTTCGAACTCACCGCCCAATTGACAAATTGCGATAATTTTCCTCCCGGACATGATTAACAATCTATACAATGAAAAAATGGACACTGATAGAAAAAAATCTAAACCAAATACTTGAAATTGATGTAGAAACACTTGATCTTAAGCATCAACAATGAAATACTTGCAGAGATGTAAAAAATCATGGAATCAAGAGGTAGTTTCAACTTCATAGGAACAGAATTAAGCTTGTACAACTAAATAAACAGGAAGAAACCAAAATCAGATAAACCTATCATAAATCCCGCTTTACTACTGTATAAATTGCATTAAAACGGTCACGAGAACAAGCATAGCCTAGCTTTCAACCATGAAGAACAATACAAGCTCCTCCAAACAAGAAATTGATATAAATATGGGATCGAAAAAAACCCAGAAATCCTAGAGCAAAAACATCAAGCGTGAATCCATCTAAGCGAACGAGAAATTCAAGAAAAATGGAAGAAGTCTGATATAACAAAAAAGGAAAGCGAAATTAGACCTCCCGAAAATGAACCTTTGAAAAAGGCGACAAACTCGGTAATTGGCCAAAGGGGTGAGGATGACGCGTGGGATGAAGCTGAACCCAAACAGTTGACGGGTGCTGAAGGTTGAAGAAGTTATTTGGGCTGTCTTTTCATCTGGGCCTTGTTTTTCACGGACCCTTTAGGGTTCCGACATTCAATCTTCGCCTGCGGTTGGTACAATGACATTGAACAGTACCCCAGAAGATCTTCAGGGACTGATTCGCAGAAAATGATAGAAAGAACGCGCTACCTGTTCTGTGTACACTGTACAGTTATAGAAGAATTTAATTTTTCCCGATCGTGACTAATTGACGGCAACGGCGGATACTCTACTCCGTTCTCCTTTATCCAGAACCCTTCTTTCCCAATATTCCAATTATTCAAATATATGTTTCAAAATAATGAATACTTAATTTTAAAATAAAATGAGATTTGGAGTAGGGGTGAAAATGAACCGGACATATTCACGAACCTCTCGAGCCGAGTTCCAATTCGTGGCAAACTTAACATCGAACTTTAAATTTTTAACCAACAAGTTTGCGAACTAATAATATTATAATATTTATGTATTAATAATATTTAATAATATTATTTATATTAAAATATATATTATAATATTAATTATATTGTTTATATTAAAATATTCATTATTTTAAATTAATTCGAACTCAAACATCAATCGAACTGAATCTCGAACTATATTTTTAGAGTTTCCGAAACCGAACTTAGAACCAAACCTTGTATATATCAAACTGAAACCGAACTTGAAAAAAACACAAAAGTTCGGTTCAATTCGATTCATTTACACCCCTAATTTGGAGTCTCTCTATTTTTCGAACAATTAAAAACATCAAAAATAATAACGGTTCACTTCAAAAGGATCCCTAATTATTATTTAATACCATATACTCAACATTTCAATGTTTAGATATTTATCATATAGTCAAAGTGTGAGTGCATTAACCAAAAATCAAAGAATAAATATGGGCGACACCTAATTTTGGTCCCCATAATTCATTATTTTGAATTTTGATCTCCAAGGTTTTATAATTGTGATCCCCAAAGTATAATAATGGTAAAATCCATCACATACTTCGTAAGTTTAGACAAAATCAATCATCAAAATATAATATTTATGGTATAATTGGTTCACAAAATTTTAAATTTTGGTAATTGTTTATTGTGATCAACCAAAATCAAATTTTGGGGATCTATTTTGACATTTTGAGGATCTGATTTACTAAATATTACAAACTTGAATAATCAAATTTGATAAAACTTTAATTTTGAGGACTAAATATACATTACAAATTATGTTAACTAAATTTGTTAAAACTATAAAAGTTTGGATATCGAATATTGCCAAAACTAGAAAATTTACCATATCTTGGTTTTTCATTGTGAGTGTTTAGAGACTTATTTAAATATGTTAATTTTAATCAAATTTTAAATATATGCAACATGTAAATTCAATATAATGAATGAGAAACCCATTTCATATATTTTTCTATTTAATATAAATGTTATATATATAAAGGAAAAAGTTATTTTACATACCTCAAATTTCTATAAAAATAAATTTTAATACCTAATTTAGAAAAAAAAAGTCAATTTATATCACTCGATTTATTTTGTCATATTTTATGTTGGTATAAAGGTGATAAAAGTCGATTTATTGATGTTGGGCTGACTTTGTAAATGGGCTGACTCCATGTAGTCCGTTATGCATTGCTGGACTTCAACACTGGACCTCCACGTGAAATAGTAAGGTGGTGTAACCCGCATATATAAGTCGGGGTTTACTCACTGTGCTCACAACCCTAAGGCTTGTGACGTTTCGGCTAGCTCTCTTGCGCCTTTTGAATTCCTTAGGATTATTGTGACTTGAGTTCTCTGAATCTCTCGCCCTGGTTATCTTGACCGTGAAAGCTTAACTTTGTGTGTGTGCTTGTGATACTTGTTCTCGCTGTGACACAAAAGACTAGATATTTTCTTGTTCACGTGTTGAACTTGAGAGATTTCTTGGTTCTTGAGGGCTAACTGCTTCCTTGAAACGATAGTCGACTACGTGAGCGTATTTGTTACAGATCAAAAACCACTCTGGTTGAGATATGTGAACATTCTTCGTGTAACTGCGCCAAGAACACTGAACGGTGAATTTGTGTCACTTATACTTGACATCTACTAACAGTTTCTTTGAGTTACAGGTTTCTAAACGCATGTCTGTTTAGAACAACCATATCTGAGAGAACTTTGAGTTCTAGTGACAGTAACAATTGTTTTCACAACTGTTGTTGGTAACATCACATTACGGTTAAACTGCGAGTTTACTGTTGTGTTATTACTTGCGCTTGCTATACGTTCTGTTCCTATTGTTGTGAACATAACTAAGTTTCTTGTGTTAATTGAAATTGTAAGTTGGATATTGGATTGCTGAAACGATTGTATCTTAGCTAAGATAACATGATCGGATACCACTTTAAATCTGTGTGTTTTTTACTTGCTTTACAACGAACTAGTTTAGATAAATTAATCATCTAATAAGATTAGGTTATAAAATTACAACAAGTGGTGGAGATGCGGGGTAGCTACTAAATAACTTGTTTTCTTATTATTGATTAACACTTTGAAATCTAAACTGCCTTTAATTCGTGTGTGCTTAGTATTTATCTGATTGCATCGTTTTAAATTAATTGTTGCTTGATTACTTGCTCTGCTAAGTGTTACTGCTTTCAATCTAATAAGCATGTCTAAGACTGGTGAGTCTAAGGAAGAAGCATCTAATGAAAGTAACCACCATAAAACTGGGTTGTTTTTAAATAAACCTCCTAAATTTAATGGTAAACACTTTGGTTACTGGAAGGCAAGCATGCTTACCTTCCTAAAACAAGATTTAAAAATTTACAGATGTGTCGTAAATGGTCAAGGTTTGCTATCTGATATGGATAGTGAACTGTTTACTGTACATAAGGATACTGCAATAGAGTTAAATGTTAGGTGTTCAGGTGTCATATTCTCTGCTCTAAGTGTGTTAGAATTTAATAAAATTTCTAGTTGCACCACTGCTCATGAAGCATGAACTAAACTAGAAATCATATATGAATGAACTTCCAAAATTAGGAAAACTAAACTAAACATGCTTAAACACGAATTTGAAATGTTTTCAATGTCAAATGATGAGTCCATGATTGACCTACAACAGCGTTTCATTCTCTTGGTGAATGAAATGGAACTGTTGGGTTATAAAATGTCTAATGAAGAAAAGAACTCTAAAGTATTTAGAAGTCTAGATAATTGGGACACTTTAACCGTGGATGAATAAACCATTGAATAAACCAAAGATTTAGACACTCTAACCGTGGATGAATTATTTGGGACACTTTTAACAAAAGAACTATACATTAGGAGTAGATAACAACTAGTTGAAAAATCATCTTCTCTTACTTTAAAAACAACAAACTCTATCATTAGCAAACATCCTAGAAAATCAACTAAATCTAAGAAGTCTGCTCCTTCTACATCTAATACCTCGGAAATCTCTGAGAAAACAACTTTATCTGAGTCCGAAAATGATTCAGATAAAGAAATTGTCCTGTTAGCAAAAAAAATTCAAAAACTTCTAAAACTAAGAAGACATTTAAAACAAATAATGAAAAATTAAAGAGCATTATCTGTTTTAACTGTAAAAAACCTAGTCACCTAAAATCTCCATCTTTGAAACAGGAAAAAGAAAAGACAACCTCAGTTTTGCAAGCTGATTCCGACAACTGTGGGTATGCTTCTCTCACTAAAGAGAATCTTGCCATAGTTGGAATGGATCGGATTGAATCTGACAGTGAGGTTAGTTCAAACAATTCCGATGAATGCAGTGATCTACTTATTGAGTTTGCAAAACTTGTTAAAAAATATTCAGAATTAGAAGAAAAATATGATATTTTAATAAGAGAAAAAAATGAAAATATTCAGAAACTAGATATACAAAATAATTTAAGTACACAATACCTAAACAAAATTTTAAGTGTGCAAAAGAATTTTTTTGACAAAACTAGTCTAGGATTCAATAACACAACTGAAAATTCTCCAAAACAATCTATGTGTTTTGATAAATCATCAATTCCTGAATGCTCTGATTGCTTACTGTCTCCTGCTAAACTTGATATTAAACCTGTTGTTCCAAATCCTGAATTTTCAAATATGAATAAATCTGCTTCCGTGACTAATAAAATAGCTGAAACTAAATTTGTAAAGGCTTCTACATCTTATAATGTGGAATGTTTAGAATCTGAATTTCCTTGTACTTCAAAGCATGATCAATGTGTTAAGTTCAAAATTACTCATGAATCTGTTAGACATGTAATAGGTTTTAATCTTAAACCCAAACAAGATAAGTGGCATGCACCTTGTAGGGAATTTAAACCTAGATCACTCAACCAATCTGTTATTACTCTGCCGAATAATATTAGACACTCAAATGAAAAATATGTGTATGTTTATATAATGATTAACCGATTAATTGCTTACATTAGGAAACATGAGCATCTTGGATTTTACAATATTAACCAGAAATGGATACCTAAAACTGCAGGCCTGGATCCTCGATAGTGGGTGTTCCCGACATATGACTGGAAACAAAGACTTGTTAATTAATTATAAAAGTTCTAGAATGGGTAGAGTTACTTACGGGGACAACTCTAACGTAAGGTAATATGTACGAGAACTTTTAAATATCAGTCTTTTGAAATTTATAATATTTTACATGTTGACAATTTGATGCATAACTTGATTAGTGTTAGCTAATTATGTGACTCTAAATATAATGTTTCATTTTGCAAGGATGCATGTTATGTGTACAAGCATGATAAACTTATCTTTAAAGCATGCAGATTTAAAAATGTCTATATCTTAAATAGAATTGACAGTATTGATGCATGTCTAATTTTCAAATGTGATTCTGCACTTGAATGACATAAAAAACTTGGACATGCTAGTTTAGATTTAATTTCGAAATTGCAAAAGCTTGAGTTAATTAGGGGTCTAGATAAAACCTTTAGTAAGATTAAATTTAATTGTGAAGTGTGTGTTAAGTCTAAGCAAACTAGAGCTAATTTTAAGAAAATTAATGAAATAAATTCAACTAGAAAATTAGAATGACTACATATAGACCTATTTGGGAAAATAAAACCATCTAGTATAGGAGAAAATGTTGGTGCCTTGTAATTGTAGATGATTACTCAAGATATACTTGAGTTTTCATTTTAAAACTCAAGTCTGAAACTGTATCATATTTTAAAAATTTTAAAAATGAATGGAAAAATAAAATGGAACTAAAAATAAAATTTTTAAAAAGTGATAATGGAGGCAAATTCAATAACTCTGAATTTACTTATTTGTGTCAAAACTCTGGAATTGAACATAACTTTACTTGCCCTCGAACTCCAGAACAAAATGGAGTAGTCGAACGAAAAAATAAAACACTTCATGAGATGGCTAGGTCAATGCTAATAGAACATAAGACCCCCAAATACCTTTGGACAGAAGCTGTAAACTTGGCATGTCATGTAATAAATAGAGTGCCCATTAGAGGTATACTTAAGAGAACCTCTTATGATCTCTTATTCGAAAAAACTCCAATTGTTGTATACTTTTCATGTATTTGGGTGTAAATGTTTTGTCTATAAAAATGATAAGATCAACTTAGGAAAATTTAACAGTAAGAGTAGTGAAGGAGTCTTTGTAAGATATTCCTCTAGTAGAAAAGTATTTAAGGTATTCCTAAAACAACAAAAAACTGTAATATAATCAATTCATGTAAAATTCTTTGATGAAACTTCAAAAAACCTTGATATTGACCAAACTGAAACTAAATCAGAATCTGATAGTGAGTGCGAACATTTTACTCTATCTAACGAAGAAAAAAATTCAGACCTTAAAATCAACGATTTAACAAAAATTGAACAAATATTTGAACATGTTTTAGGACCTAAACCTGCTTACATTCCGAATATGCCCAAGTGTCTTGATAAATCTAATATTCTAGGAAATGTAAATGAATCTATTTGTACTTGTAGATCATTTAATGTTTTTTGTGAATTACATGCATTTATTTCATTATCTAAACCTAAATGTGTCAAATATGTTATTTGTTATGCTAATTGGATTAATGCTATACAAGAGGAACTGTTATATTTTAAGAAAAACAGAGTTTGGGAGTTAGTTCCTCCTCCAAATAATCAAACTATAATAGACACTAAATGGATATTTAGAAATAAGTTAGATGAGCATGGTAACATAGTTAAAAACAAAGGTAGGATAGTGGCTCAGTATTATAGTCAAGAAGAAGACATAGATTATGGTGAGACATTTGCTCCCGTTGCCAGAATGAAATCTATTAGAATATTACTTGCATTTTCAGCTTACAAAGGTTTTAAATTATTTCAAATGGATGTTAAAACTGCCTTTTTGAACGGTTACATATCTGAAAATATTTTTGTTAAACAACATGTTGGTTTTGTTGATCCATCAAAACATGATTATGTGTTTAAATTGCATAAAGCTCTATACGGTTTTAAACAAGCTCGTAGAGCTTGGTACGAAAGATTAAGTTCATTTTTAATGTCTTGTGGATATAGGAAAGGTTGTGTAGACAAAACATTGTTCATAAAATGTGTGAAAATTGACTTAATTCTTGTTCAAGTGTATATGGATGATATTATATATGGCAGTACAAATCATGATTTAAATTCTGAATTTTGTGACTTTATGTCAAAAGAATTTGAGATGAGCATGATGGGTGAATTATCTTTTTGCCTAGGTATGCAGATTAAGCAAAATGAATATGGAATTTTTATTTCTCAGTCTAAATATGTAAAGGAATTCTTAAAGAAATATGAAATTTATAATGCTAAATCTATGAAAACACCTATGCAAACTCATCAAAATCTAATTAATGAGGAAACTGGAGAATGTGTAAGTGAAACTCTCTATAGAAGCATAATTGGTTCTTTACTATATGTTACATCGTCAAGACCCGATATAATGTTTGCTATGTGTATGTGTGCTAGATTTCAATCTAATCCCAAAGTGTCACATTTAAAAGCAATGAAGATAATTTTTGGATATTTGCTTGGAACTATTTATATTGGTCTATTTTATCCTAAATTTGATGAATTAAATGTTAGTGTTTATTGTGATGCTGATTATGATGGTTGTAAGATTGATCGAAAAAGTACTAGTGGTTCTTGTCACTTCTTTGGTCCGTGTCTAGTATCTTGGCTTTGTAAGAAACAAAACACAGTCGCACTTTCTTCGAGTGAAGCTGAATATGTGTCCGTAGCTAGTAGTTGCACTCAAATTCTATGGATGAAATCACAATTTTCTGATTATTCTATCTTAATTGATATTGCTCCGGTGTATTGTGATAACACAAGTGTTATAAATCTTGCAAAAAATCTAGTTTATCATTCTAGAAGTAAACATATCGAAATTAGGCATCACTTTGTTAGAGATTTAGTTGAAAACAACACAATTTGTCTGAACTTCATTCCGTCTTGTGAACAAATTGATGATATCTTTACGAAACCTTTGGAATTTGCTCAATTACGTAATGCTCTAGGTTTAATGCTTTGTCATGTTGTCTATCTAGTGGCTAATATGTTGCATGAGTAAGAATAACTGATGATGCATACTTCTTTGTAGTTATGTGACTACATTGTGCTTTCTGATCTATGTATGTAAGTGTATTAAACTGCATGTGATTTTTAGTACTAACCGTCTTCATTCCTGGAGCCTGGTGTACTCCCATTCGAGGAGCATACGCATCTGGACTCACGGGGAGAAATCCCAACCTGGAATTGGACATGTCTTGTAATTGTTCATCCCTCCCTTTCTGAATTAAGGAGAAGTTCATCGTCCTCTTAAGTGTGAGTGAGATTGAAACCCAAGAGGGTAGTAAATCTCGGGTGTTACATGTACAAACTACAAATCGACAAATATCAAGGGGTAGATTGTTGGTATAAAGATGATAAAAGTCTATTTATTGATGCTGGGCTGACTTTGTAAATGGGTTGACTCCATGTAGTCCATTATGCATTGCTGGACTTCAACACTGGGCCTCCACGTGAAATAGTAAGGTGGTGTAACCCGCATATATAAGTCGGGGTTTATTCACTGTGCTCACAACCCTAAGGCTTGTGACATTTCGGCTGGCTCTCTTGCGGCTTTTGAATTCCTTGCGATTACTGTGACTTGAGTTCTCTAAATCTCTCACCCTGGTTATCTTGACCGTGAAAGCTTAACTTTGTGTGTGTGCTTGTAATACTTGTTCTCGCTGTGACACAAAAGACTAGATATCTTCTTGTTCACGTGTTGAACTTGAGAGATTTCTTGGTTCTTGAGGGCTAACTGCTTCCTTGAAACGATAGTCGACTACGTGAGCATATTTGTTACAGATCAAAAACCACTCTGGTTGAGATATGTGAACATTCTTCGTGTAACTACGTCAAGAACACTGAACGGTAAATTTGTGTCACTTTTACTTGATATCTACTAACAGTTTCTTTGAGTTACATGTTTCTAGACGCCAGATCTGAGAGAACTTTGAGTTCTAGTGACAATAACAGTTGTTTTCACAACTGTTGTTGGTAACATCACATTACGGTTAAACTGCGGGTTTGTTGTTGTGTTATTACTTGCATATGCTATACGTTTTGTTCCTATTGTTGTGAACATAACTGAGTTTCTTTGTGTTAATTGAAACTGTAGGTTGGATAGTGAATTGCCGAAGCGATCGTATCTTAGCTAAGATAACATGATCGGATACCACTTTAAATATGTGTGTTTTTTACTTGCTTTACAACGAAACAGTTTATATAAATTAGTCATATAATAAGATTAGGTTATAAAATTACAACAATATTTAAGTTCTCTTCACAAAAAATCCTTATTTTTGTATACATGACGAATCGAATTTGAGTGCCTTTTCAATGTTCGATTTTTCACGAAATGTAATAAGTTCAAATTTGAACCTCAATGTTCGAGGTTCAATTCAATAAAAAACTAAGAAATGAATGATTCAGTGTGTGGTTCAATTGGGATTTGGGTTTAGCTCGAATTCTATTTTGATATTCCAATTCTTGAAAAATAATAATATATAAAGTTCAATGTCAATATACCATTTTGTAAGTTGTTCAAGTAATAAATTATATATCATAAAGTTTATTAAATAGAAATAAGAAATCAGCAATGAATTACCCAATAAAAATAATATTTATACAATATATAATAAATTAGGTTAATAAACATGTAACAATTGCTCGACATAAACCTAGTCCAATAGAATGCGTATTTTAATATGTGATGAGAACTCCGAAACCCGATATCCCAAACCAGACGAGGCCCAAGCAATTTTAGGCTGGTCCGGTGATGGAAACCGAACCTAAAGGTCTCAAATCCAACTCTTGACAAAGAGTTAACCCCACAACGATAACTGGACCCAAAGGCCCACTTGGGCTGAGTCTATCAATCAATAGCAGGACCAAAGGGTAGCACTGTGTGTTATCCATCGCTTCGAGGACCGATCTCAGACATTTACAGCCCACGTGTCTTGCGCTCCGAGCTTGGTCATGCTTTCCATGCTTCGGGCCTAATCACGCAGTCTACACTTCAGGCTCATCCACGTTTTCCGCAATGGGAAAACGACCTTGTCAGAGACAGTTAAAAGGCGTGGATCACATGCGCTTTCTACTTTATAAATACATGACTCGACGACGGAATAGAGGAGGATCTTTTGGACGCACAAGATCAGCAAACACTCTGCTGGTCTATCTCTTTGCGCTTTCTTATTTTCCCTCGTCATTTTCATAAGTCTTGCTGTTTGTAACAATGAACTGTTTTATTAGTGAATTGTCTAAGAGCGTTTTCAACTCTTAGTCAAGTGGTTTTTTCACTTCTCGCAAAGGGTTTTCCACTCTAAATTTGATGTGTCGATTGTTCCTTTCGTTTCTAATCGTTTCCCTCATTTTAAACAAATTCAAACCGAGTTCGTTTTATTACGAATTGGACGACTGTTAATATCCCGGTCTTTTGACTACAACAATATGAAAATAATAATTTTAAAAATATGAATTTAACTATGTTGCACCAACAAGGGTGCGTTGTGCAAGATTCGGGGTGCAAGATACATTAATTTTTTTACGAATTCGATTAGGATACGTTAATGATTCGTTGATTAACATAATATAAATATATTTTTTTTTTACAATTTAATCAATAATCCAATAATATTTTAAATTATTTCGATTACTAATATAATGCATTGTATAAAATTTTCATGTAAATTAATTAAAAATATATTTTTTTTCGTTTTCTTTATATTCTTTTAAATATTTATACACCCCATATGTACCATACACATCCCGCATCAGATGCACACGAGGTGCGTGGAGAATCGAAGGGAATAGTGGAACCTACTATTAATTAATAAAATAAAATAAATTAAATGTGAAGAATATGGAAGGGAATAGTGGAACCCGCATCAGATGCACACGATAGTATTAATTAATAAAATAAATTAAATGTGAAGAATATGAAAGTTGGCAATGGGAAAGGAATCCAGACGTCGAACGGTGACAACTGGAGAGGCGTTCATATGGATACTCGAGACTGATCTGGGATATTTTAACGAGGATATTTGTATATGGATACTCAAGACTGATCTGGGACTGGAGAGACGTTCATATTTTGGTAGTCTTCTGTTCGAAGACTTCAATTTAGTTTGATGCTTGACCCATTCTGGATTGATTCATGAGTATTTTTGCTACTTATCTGCTATGGGGGTTGCTTGTCTGCTAAAAGTAAAATACTCTCATAATGAAAATTATATTCACATTCGTTGTGGATGGTCGTAGTGAAAATGCTTGAGATTTGGCATAATCTTGCTTTTATTTTCATTCTTCTCCACGTTTAGTTCTTTATTCTGTTTACTTTTTTTTGTTCCCTCTCTTCAAATGCATAAAAATTACAATTTATGTGCTTCTACAATTCATAAGCTCGTGGGATGGCACCAGCGAATTTTAATGTGGATGTATTAGTTCTTTTGTTCTTTCTTTTCATTGTTGGGTTATCTGAGAAATCTAGACCTAAAGTTGTGAATATTGGGGCAATTTTTTCGTTTGATACCATCAACGGGCGTGTTGCTAAGATTGCTATGGATGCTGCGGTCCAAGATGTGAATTCCCAGAATTTTCTTGGAACTACTAAGCTTTCTCATACACTAAAGGATTCAAACTACAGTGACTTTCTTACCATTATTGAAGGTAATCTTTATCGTAGATTATCATTTTTTCTTATTGATGATATGGGAGTCAGTGAAATTGATAGAAAAATATATATAAACGATTTGGTGGTCTCCCAGCTCCGTAGCTCAATAGCTACGAGACCACCTTAAAGATTCACGAATACAAGAACAGAAACTGAAAAATCGAGGATGCAAAAGTCGGTTTCAAATTTGAAAATATGACACTTCAACTTACATCATAACCCTAACAACATATTTAAATACATAACTTTGGGTCTAAAGCCCACTATATAACTTTGGAAGTCCAACATCAAATCTAATACTCTCCTTGATGCTGTAATTTGGAAATCAATTATATCCTCGTTCTTCATATAGTATATTATCCGGCAAATTTTTTTTTTTTTTTAAAATCTGGTTGACTTGTCTAAACATCTAATATTTAGATGAGTTCCTTCGTCTCAACATCTAATCAATTGGGTTAACTTGTTCAAACATCATATTTTTTGTTAATCCAATCAGCTTGTCTAATCATTTATTGATCAGACGAGCTCTTATGTTTCAGTATCTAATCAATAGGTTAGTTTGTCTGAAGCATCAGATTTTTTTTTGTTAATCCGATCGGCTTGTCTAAACATCTTATGATTAAGTGAGTTCATACGTCTCAATATCTAATCATAGGTTACTTTGTCCGAGCATCATATTATTTTTATTTTTTTTCTTGGATGATTTCTATACCTTTTTCCGTTGTATTTTTTTGGAAGATTTCTCTTCTTCTCTTGAGCCTACCATGAATACATAACTTTGGGCCTAAAACCTACTATATAACTTCGGAAGTTCAGCATCAAATCCAACAGAAATGAGCTTAGTGTTAATTGAATTTATATTCTTAAGGAAACAGCTGCATTTTGAGTAGGTTTAAGGGCATAAATAATGCATTTTTTCTTGCTTTTGATCTCTAAAATGGTGTCAATGTATCCAGACCGTGAATTGTTGTAGTCGGATTAGTCGTTTAATATTTTATACACCTTGCGAGTTAATCTTGAACATATGTAGTTGTGAATAACGATTTGTTATTCTCGTATTAATGTTACGTATAAACGAAGCATTATGCATCTTTGTGGATGCTTGGAAATTGTACAGGATTAGAGTACATGGAGAAGGATATAGTTGCAATTATTGGACCAGAAACATCTAGAAGTTCTCATATTCTAGCACATCTTGCTAATGAACTTCACAAACCGATGCTTTCATTTACAGCGCTCGATCCAAGCCTTTCGTCTCTTCAATATCCATACTTTATACAAACAGCACCTAATGATCTTTTCCAGATGACTGCCATAGCCAATATGATAAGTTACTTCAGTTTTCGACATGTCGTAGCAATTTTTACAGATGATGAAGAAAGACGAGGTGGTATTTCTTCTTTAGATGACAAGCTTGCAGAGAGACGTTGTTCAATATCATATAAAGCTATTCTTTCTCCAAGTAATTTAAGTACAGATGAAGAAATCAGGATGCAGTTACTTAATATTATTGCAAGAAAATCCCGAGTTATCGTCTTACATGTACATGCCGTATTAGGACTTAACATTCTTGAGTTGGCAAATGAGCTTAAGATGTTAGAAAACGGTTATGTTTGGATTGCCACTACATGGCTATCTACTGTTCTTGATTCTACTCCTTGGTTAGTAGAGAATGCAACATATATTCATGGGATTCTTACACTCCGACCCTATATCCCCGATTCGGACAAGAAAACAGCATTTTTGTCTCGTTGGAGAAATTTAACAAATGGCTCAATTGGTTTGAATCCTTATGCTCTATATGCTTATGATACTGTCTGGATTTTAGCTAATGCTGTTAAAAAGCTTCTTGAACTTGGTGGCAACATCTCTTTTTCGGATAACAAATACTTGAATGGTTTACGAGGAGGCACTCTAAATCTCGGGGCTTTACGTACATTTGATAGCGGAAGAGAATTGCTTCAACATATTCTACAGACTAATATGACTGGTTTAACTGGAAAAATTGCATTTGATTCTGATAAATCAGTGATTTTTCCAGCATATGATATACTTAACATTGTTGTGATGAAGCTTAAAAAAATAGGGTACTGGTCTAGCTATTCAGGCTTATCGGTTATGAAACCCGACGAGAATTCTCCGAATCAGTCGAGCTCAAACCAGAAACTATATAGTGTAGTGTGGATTGGAAACACAAGTGTTAAGCCAAGAGGATGGGTTTTTCCTCAAAATGGAAGCAAGTTGAGAATTGGAGTACCAAATAGGTTCAGTTTTAAAGCTTTTGTTTATAACGAAGCGAATACGTCTCAGTATAATGGATACTCTATCGAAGTATTCAAATCTGCATTAAATTTACTTCCATATGATGTACCTTACATGTTCATTCCATTTGGAAACGGGCTCGAAAACCCTAATTACAGTGAACTAACACACAGCATTGCATCAGGTGTAAGTGCAGGTTTTTTGTTGTTTCATTAGCTCTTTTATTCAAGTAACTTGAAATTAGTTATATTTTTTATTAGGAGCTTGATGGTGGTGTTGGAGATATCGCAATAGTAACGAACCGGATTCGAATGGTCGATCTAACTCAGCCTTATATAGAATCTGGACTAGTTGTTGTTGCACCAGTGAGGAAAGTGGAACATGGAACTTGGGCTTTTTTACATCCATTTACTCCGACAATGTGGGCGGTAACAACTTTTCTTTCCATCGTAGTTGGATTCGTTATTTGGGTACTCGAATACCGGATAAACGATGAGTTTCGAGGCTCACCGAGGAAGCAAATCATCACCATTTTCTGGTGAGTATTCATTTTATTAGCTTCTTCAAATAGTGTAGTGGTAATAAAGTTGGTTGAGTTGTAGTGGATAGGAATGAATTTAGAATAATATGATTTTTAAAATTATTTTTTAAATTGAGTTTTATGTCAATATTAAATTATAGATAAAATTTATACTTTTTGAGTTATACATCAAAAACAAAAAATCATACTCAAAAAAAATTAGAGAAGATAAGATAGTCTCGCAAAAGTCTTTGGGAACGAGATATTTTATCGTTATGAGTAAATGTAATGTTTTCATATTGATAAAGACTATATATCTGTCGGTACCAAAATTTTGTTTTGTTTTGCTTTTTACTTAAAAATTTAAAATAATAATATTTTATTATTTTTTATGGTTGGACGAAAATCCCATGATCCAACCCCAAAACGTGATACCGGTCGGTATAACAACATGCGATAAATGTAATAGAATGAAAACTCTAAATGATATGTATAACTAATAAGGACATTTTAGTCTTTTACAAAATCACGTTTGAATGATAGCTGCTATTAATAGCGGTGACGAAAGCACAAAAAATAATAGTGAGCGCAACGCTATTTGTCTTATATTTTTGAAAATTGGATTGAACGCAATTTACTCTTTTATCACTAACCCAAACAAATCCATTGTTTTTAATTCCTCTTTCACAGGTTTGGAATCTCAAGCATGTTTTTTGTACACAGTAAGCAATCCAACTTTTTTTTGCTTGACATAGTGTATTGAAAGTTGTTATTATCAGGAGAAAATACAATCGGAACACTCGGTCGTATGGTTCTAATCATTTGGCTTTTCGTCATTCTGATAATAAATTCGAGTTATAAAGCAAGCTTGGGTTCAATACTTACGATCGAACAGTTAGCTCCGTCGATTAGTGGGATCGAGTCATTGATTATGAGTAATGATAAGATTGGATTCCAAGTTGGTTCTTTTTCTCAGTATTATTTGAACCAACAACTCAACATTGCTACAACAAGACTAGTTCCTCTTGGATCACCACAAGACTATGCAAATGCCTTAACTACGGGTAAAGTTGCTGCTATCGTCGACGAACTCCCTTACGTCGAGTTTTTTCTTGCAAACTATTGCTCCTTTCAAATCGTCGGAGAACAATTCACGAAAAGCGGATGGGCATTTGTGAGTTCTCTTAATGTTTGTTCTGCACAAATTATGAAAACGAATTAAGTATTATAGAATAGATAATCTGTTTTTGAAAATAAAGAGTATTTTAAATTATAATTACAAATTCTGATTTATAATGTATTTTAATTTTTCAACTAAGTTCAAATTTAATTCTAATTTTTTTTTATTATTCTACTTCTTATTTTTCACCTATATAATTTTTATCGTTGAAATTTTTCTTCTTCGACGATGCACTTTTTAACAGTTTTTATTATATGATTTTTTTATAAAAACATTATTAATTTATTTTATATTTACAAATATTATTTTAATTTAGAATTATAATTAATAAATATAATCATTTTCTAATTGTAACTCAATTCACATTCTATATTTATTCATAAAATTTTTACATTTTATAATTTAATATATTAAACATTTTACATATTATAATTATACATTATAATTTTACATTTTAATAATAAATTATGATTCTTCATTATATAATTTGTGTATAATACACTCTTAATTCATACACAAATACATTGTCCTATGTTTCTCCATTTTAATCAAAATGCTTTGTTTAGGCATTTCAACGAGATTCACCTCTTGCGGTAGATTTGTCGACTGCCATTTTAAACCTATCGGAAACGGGAAAGCTTGATGCCATAAGGGAAAAATGGCTAAACTCGACTACTTGTAATGCCGTGGCTCTGGTAACTAAAGGTCAGCTTAAGTATAAAAACTTTAAGGGTCTTTTTATCATATGTGGGATTGTTTTTGGTGCTGCAGTGATTATTTATATGTGTGTAATACTGCATAAGTTTATTAAGTATGCTGATAATGATGATCTGCATTCGGAGCAACATTCGAGCTCCATTTTGTCGTCTTTTTTCGTACGAATACGGAGATTTCTAGCGTTTATTGATGAGAAGGAAGACGACTTTGTTGAGAGAATGAGAATAAAGCAGGGGGCTCCAATTCATGAGCATGATCGTACTGCTTGTGAATGAATAATAGGTATGTTTGATTCAGTTTTTTAAAACTGACGTGTAGTGATGGTAAGATGTAGTGAGATATAATAATTGTGAATTTTAAATATGTTTGATGTAATTGTAGTATTATGACTCGTGATTTATTTAAAATACTACTATATTATTATATATAAAAATAATAAATATAATTGTATTATAATTAAGAATAAATTAATTATTTTTTAAATCATAATATATGAAATCCTTGAGTTTTTATCAATAAATACACCACAAATTTGTTTTTATTTTGACACGTGGATTCACAAGATTATGTTATTGTATAAATTAAATTGAGTTCATCATCACATGCATGTATAATCCATAAGTATATCGACTACCTAACAAAGTCGTGAAAACACATATGTAATTTCTTCAATGAATAACACATCGAATTAAGAAAAAAATCAAAACGACATCATTTTGCATCTGGTATCAAACGTCAAAGAAAGTTAGAGAATCCAATTCGATCCGACGCATGTACATGTATTTGATATCTACCAAACCGAACTAACAAAATTCGATTTCATATTTGGGATTTATTGAATGAACACTCAGGATTCATACAGATGGTGAAAAAGAGAAACAGTGGAAAATCAACATAACTGATATAAAAAGTACACCAAATAGACTTCACTTATATTAAAATCTACTAAGATTGAAGGGTTTTAGTATCAACAATTTAAGGATACTCACTGATCACCAACACCATCACCTCAGGAGAGTCATGCCCGGAATCGAAAAAAGTCGTCTTTCGTGATCCCGGAGACTCCCAGGTGCTCGCTCATGTCACTAACATAAAAAGGAAAAAAATGCACTCACAAGTCACAACTGAAGCCTGAGGGAGTCGAGTCTTTTCGACCACAGGCGAGGCCGGATTCACACTCGATACAAATCTTATCGTTCAGATGCGACGATGCTTATTATCATGGTATTATGGCATGAGGGAGTTCTTCATTCCTTCTGTTTAATGGAAAGTTTTGATAGCTGTTGGTCAAGATCTTTGCTCCTGGTTCGTCTATGCCCGGAAGGCGTCGACTGCTGTAATGCTAGTTGCTGATAAAGGCTTCGAAGCCGAGCTGCTTCTCTTTCCAATATATCATGCTCCACTACACAACATTCAGAGTCACAACTCTAGATTATGAGACACTAAGTAAGCAACATACTTACAGCACTTTATCATATGCTCTTGGGATAAGCTTTCTAGACGTTGCTTCAATGCTTTATTTTCCATGTTCAGTATTAAATTTTGCTGGTTGAGGAATTCGATTTCAGCTGAAAATTCCGATCCTTCAACCTGGGATTATAAATGACAAGAGTTGGTTTAATTAAAGGCCATCAGTTTTTGTCAAATAATAGCAACTCACATGTAGAGCTTGAACATTTCTCTCAAGCCCGGCTATGTATTGAAGTTTCCGAACCCGGGACCTCTGAGCGTATTGCCTGCAGTCAGTATCAAACAAATTTTTAGTTTCATGAACAATCAATTATAGCATATAAACGTAGAGAGCGAAAAATGGTGAATTCTATGAGCAATGTAAAAATAGTGTGTCACTTCAGTGAAACACTAAATAAGATAAATCAAATGCATTTCGAAGTAATCGGGATTAGAAAAAATGAGGAATGAGAAATAATATACTGTTTGGCACGTCTGGTATCTGGTTCTGGGATTGCAGAAATTCCATGAGAAGACTCGGATACAGAAACAGATTCCACATGATCCTGGTTAACAACCATTGCATTCCTATTTGTATCCGCATCATGAGAAATGGTAACAGGTTCACTATTTGGTATGAGAGCAGTCTCTCTAGGAGAAGTAAGTTGAGGTGCAATCAAGCTTTCCCATGGTTTATTCTTGTTTATTCCGGGATGATTCGGATACGCAGTGAATGAACTGCAGTTTGTATGTCCACTAATGTCCAAAACTTGAGATCCCCATATAGATAATTGAGATGCATCTCTGAACTTGCTGTCATCAGAATTCGATGTGTCAAAATATGTGAGGGAATCGCTAGAAGATCGTCGATGACCTCTTCGAACAGGTGTATCTGGCTCATCAAGAAGGTCATTAAGCCATGAAGGTGGTTCCTCTATCAAAATACTTTCAGATGAGGTTCTTTGATGCAAATTTCCTTCAATGGGTCTTCGAGGAACACTTCGTCCAATTGCAGAAACAGGAATATAGTCCGAAAACGAAGAGGAAATACCCGAACATGGAATTTTAGGAGGCAGCAACGAACTTTTGCCTTTGTAAACCATGCTTCCAATGCTAGATGTTGTTCCCCTTGAATTTTCCATGCCCGAAAATGCCAGTTTCTGCAAGTATCATTAAGGAAAATGAACTTCGAATATAGAAACCCGTGTAACTAAGCCATTTAACTTCCAAAAGAGAGAAAGCAAATAAAAAATTACCAAACAGAGTAATGAAAAAACAAAGGCAAACATTAAAAAAAAACTTGCTATAAGTTAGTAAACTGTCACTGAAAAGAAAACAACACAGAGTCTCTTACACATCAAACATGAAAATGAATTTTTGAAGCTACATTAAACCATCATTTCAGCAGAAAACATAACTGCTTACAACCAGCTTCTCTTTAATATCATGAACACACAGCCAATATCAAGAATACAAAACCAACTGCTTTTAATAATTAAAAAATATATATTTAATATGTACAGATTCATATCAGATTCTCTACATCGAAACTCCAGGTACTTAATATTACCTAAATTGACAGATTTACACAAAATATTTACTAAAATAGTATGCCATACAGACACTAAATTTCTACTTTTTATTAACGAAAACAGTAAAAGCGGATGCTTTCAATAAGGTACTGTAAACACCATTAAAACCTACAAAAATGAAGAATACTAAACTTTTAAAGTCATGCAAATTGATCAAATCCCCAAAAAGCTCGGAACTCCCCTCCTCTCCACAGAAACTGCCTAAATACAATAACAAAACGAGACCTATTTGCTAATCCACATTCCCAAGATCTCCAATCAGTACTAAATTCACGAAACATGAAAAAATGCGCAAAAATACACAGCGAAACAATGCAATCTCCGATCCATGAATTAGAGAAATAGTCATAAAAAAGCGTCACGCTAACCCTGAAATAGCTTGGAATTACGACGGCAAAGGGATACAACAAAAACCCAGAAAAAGAAGGAAGGAATCGAAATCCAAAGAGAAGAATCACTCTCGGCAGAAGGCAATGAATTGAAATCTTTATCAAAATTTCTCTTTCGGAACAACTTTCACGCAGCTGGCGCCTCGCACCTCGAAAATTACAGCAGTAGAAAAAATTAACGGAATTAAAACAACAAAATCAGATCAGAAAATGAAAATTCATTATCCATAGGTCCAGCCAGATATATATATAGCGACTCAAGATATATGCAATTACACTAAATATCAGGGACTGAAGTGAAAATCTGTAAACAAATAATCTATAATATTTTCTATATTTTAATAGGAGGAATTTCTTCATGTTTTGTGGTCTTTAAACTTTCATGATTATAAAAATTGTGATTCTCAAAATATGAAAATGACGAAATCGATCTTCATACTATGTACTAGGGCTATTACACGAACCGAACAGTTCGTGAACAATATGTGATCGGCTCGTATGTTATCGTATTCGTTCGTTCGAATAAAAATATGAATATTGTTCGAACATTATTTTTTGTTCGTTTATAAATTTGAACGAACACAAACATTTTCGTGAACAAATTCGAACGTTCGTGAACAAATATATTATTTTAATTAATTTTATATTAATATATTATTATAGTATTTAAGTTTAAAAATATTTACAAAACTTTCTTATCTTATTAGTGAGGTAATCTTCTTATTTGTTTTATTAAAGATAATTGTTTGATTATTTATTCAATACATTTATTTTTTTTATTTTTTTTCTAAAATAACAAAATTTGATTTTTTTTGGTGAAGTTCGCATAAATATTACAAACATGTTAGAACAAATCGTACGAACAATGTTCGAACAAGCTATTTGAACGAATATGAACATTCACTTAATAATTTGAACAATGTTCGAACATATTTTAACGTTCAAATAAAATATGAACAGACATGAACACGTTCGAATAAAAATATGAACGAACATAAACACGACGAGTTCGGTTGGTTCAGATCGAATAACAGTCATGCTCTGTACGTTTTAGAAAAATCAATTCCCAAATTTTAATGTATAATATAATTGGTCCCCAAATTTTTTTAACCTTCGCATTTAAGATTCTCGATCACACTCAAATTCCATATGCTAATTTTGCCAATTTGGAGATCTAGCTTGCCAAATGTTCCAAACTTTGAAGAACAAAATTTGTTAAAATCTTAAAATTTGGAGAATAAATATGACATTGCAAATTATGATAACCAAATGTGTCAAAACTATAAAATTTTTCGAAATAAATGCATTATTTTCTCATTTTAAAATATAGAAAATTGCATAATTAGCCTCAAATTTACGAGATGTGTAAATGACATGTCCTCCAACTTACGAAATTGTAAGAATGATACTTAAAGTAATCAATACCGTTTGTTTTTTACCCCTGATATCCTAGCACCTATTTTCCGTAAGTTGAAAATCTCTCACAGAGTACGCAAATAAGACTCTATTTGAAAAATTATACAAATTTTACCATTGATATTCGAGAATTGTGCATAAAATACTAAAAATTTAATTGCTAATGATAAACGGTATTGGAAACTTGAGGTGCCTTATGTGCAATTATTTGAAGTTTGAGAGTTACAAATGCATATTTTTTCTAAAAAATATAACATATTTATAATTTCGTAATTTGGAGGATATGTTCTTTACACAACACGTAAGTTGGGGAGTCGAGGGCAAACATCACCCTTTTAAAATAGGTTGAACTCCGTTTTGATTAGTTGAACCATGAAATTGTATATAATACAAAATTTTAAGGTAAATGACTTAACACAAAATTTTGGATTGGTCGTTGTTTCTTAGTTCCTCTTATTATTCTTTTCATTACATTTTTTCATTTCATATATGTATTATACATCATTTCAAATCATTGTATTTTATTTATTTATATTATAATTTAGTATACTTTATTTTATTACTATAAAAAATAGTTTAATATTTTCCTTCATAATTTGTATGTGTATATTATATACATAATTATATATAATAAAAATGTTTCGACAGTTACTAAGTTTATATAACAAATACAAGTATTATTAATAATAGATATAAAACATGATGTGGATATCTAAGAAAATTATGAGAGAAAAAGAGTTAGATGTGTGAGAACAATGATATGAATAGACAATTATACAGATGAAAATGGTTTTGGATGCGGCTACAATTATAGTTAATCTTATTTAGTCATTTTTGTATTTAGATTATCATATGTGTTTATGAATTATGATGTCATTAGCTATAAACATCTTCAAAAATGAAGAATTTGAGATCATTTATGTTTATTGTTCGTTCCGGTTTAACCTGTTGGTCAAATGGTACGGCCTGACCTAATGGTCTCTGATTCGATCTAAAATATCGGTTTAAAACATATATATTTAAAAAATATATTGTAATCATATAACACAAAAAGTTTAGTCATTGCATTAATTGTAAAGTTTAATGTAGTTTCTCATTTTTTGTACTAGATGTTATTTTTTTAATATGAAGTTTAAGAAGTATCTAACTAGTCATTAAATTATACAATTAATATGCATTTAGTCTTTGACTCTAATGTTCCATCCATTACGGAAATTCACAACTTCATATTAGATACCCACGGGGCTCGTCTGACGTAGCTAAATGATATTTTTGACATTTTATTATATTTATTGAGTATTGTGATTTTGGGGGTAGTATCGTAATTTGAGCATGACGGGCCCCCGTATGAGAGTTTTGATGGTGTTTTGAGATGTGTTTGGATGATGTTGATCGGAAATGATGCCAGTGGTATTTTCGTAATATGGCACCCGGAAAGCTCGTTGGCGACCTTAGACGATATTTTTGGCTACCTCCTAAGCATTTGGAGACGATGAACGGGTAAAGACTATTCTTGGGTATTTTCTCGGCATTATGTGTTATTAATGTTCGATCAAGGTGCATTTTTGAAGTTTCGGGATGCTGTGACACTTATTCCGGTTTCATTGGATATTTTCTAAGTAAGTTGGGCTAATTTGATTAAGACGGGGCTTTTGGACCCTAAGTTGATATATTGTGCCAAATTTTTCTATAAATATAAGACCCTAGGCCCTACAAAATGGTTCTGACTTTGGCACGCTTCCCAAAGCTCTCGGTTTTGCAAGTCTATGACACAGCGCGACATTTTGTCACAATGTCACGAGAGCCCTTGCTAAACCCCATGACTCGCAACTTTTTGCACAAAAAGTCGCGAGAAGTTGTACTCATGCCCGTAGTCGTGAGTTTTCGTCGCCTGACCCCCCTTACTCTCGAATATTGTTCCCCATCCAAGAGATTTCGCATATACTCGAGACATTTCGTATGTAGCCGTGCAGACTTGACTCACCACTCGCGACATTGTGTCGAGAAGTCGCGACCAGCACCCCATTCACGAGATTGTGCATGGATTCACGACATTTTGCATGGACTCGCGACATTGTGGCGAAAAGTCGCGAGTCCCCTCATTCCGGGCACGACGGAGTGAACTCGATCGTTTTTCGTATCGTTTTCATTCGGATTATCATTATCCATTGATTGTATTTGTATCATTCTATTATTATAGTGGAAACCAAGGTAGAGCTATGCTCTCCCGATAACGTAAGCTTACACATTGTGAGTCAAATCTCGTATATCGCTCGTGTTACCACAACAATTAAATTCCGAATAATTAAAAATTTGATTGATATAAAAATAAACACTCTAAAACATTTTTAGATGAGATCAAATATAATATCAATTTATATTTAAATTTTTTTAAAAAATTGGTTTGTTCAACCATGTTTTTAGTCTATTGAAGGGTTTTTAATGATTCAACCTAATGTTTAGGGGATTGAATTGGTTTTCTGATTTTAGGTTTTTTTTAAAATACCATGTTTTTTAACGAATCGATTGTGTGTTTCAACTTTCGATTTTATTGAGCTCTATGCATTATGATAAATGGAAAGTTAGCATCATTAATAAACCATGTGCCTAGTTTAATGGAATTTATTACAATTGCCAAACTCCTTTGCAAGTACAAGGAATTAGGTTGAAATATAATTTGGTCCGAATTTGAAGGATTAATGTACTCTTTGGGTTGAAATAGCAATTGTGAGATATACCGAATACGAGTTGAACTCAAACTCTCATTGAACTCTTATTGGAAAATTATGCATTTTTTAGTTATTTTTTTCAATTGAGTTTAACTAATTGTTTATGTTCTTTTGAAATACTAGAGTTAAATTTATAAATGTTAATTGTATTCAAATATTTTTGAATTTTTCTAATACATTTATTATATTTTGATATTTTTTTAAAAAAATTGTGTGTTTAATTAGGTTTATATAAGAAAAAATGTTATGTGCTTAATTTTGTCATTATACTTTATATATATTGTTTTGATTAATATAAATAGAAAAAATGTCATATTGTTCACTTAATTATTATTTAATATTTGATAATGGATTATTTGATTTAATTTTAAATAAATATATTCATATTACGATATGAATCCAATTCTTCGAGTTTGCTTATCATCGTGGTGATGTCGATTTAACATAGAATGTATTCGTGTTTTGCCCATACCTCATGGTATAGTGTCATAAAGTTGTAGAATGTAGGGTTTGAACTTGGAATAGATGTGCAAGCGAGTTGAGATGATTCGAAAAATCTTTCAAGTCGAGCCGATCAACATTCAAGTTCGAGTTTGATTTTTTTCCAACCGAGTTGAGTTGTTTTGTGAAAAATCAATCATTTTATTCAATTAGAAATAAAAAATTAAACACGAGCGGAACTCGAATCTCAATTGAACCAAACCTCAAATAATCAATTCCTTTGTTTTCGAAATCGACTCAACCTAGTATATTTAGAGCCAAAATCGAACATAAAAAAGACTTAAATTCGGATCTATTCGATTCTTTTGCAGCTCTAGATGGGAAGTTGAGGATTCTTCCAATAATTTAGTATAAGAAAATGTGTTGGACTATTTATAAAATGTATAGTGTTGGTAGATGACCCAAAAATGGGCTCACCATTATATTTTAAGCAATGTTGTAAAAATCGGTATAGCCGGTATTCTAGATTAGCTAATTGTATCGATATAATAGATCTGTATTGGTATAATGGATTTGTATCGAATCGGTACCGAAATAATAAATAAAATAAATTATTAAAATAGAGAAAATACACTATTTGTTTTCATTCTAAATTTATATTGTTATTAATTCTAAAAAATAAGAATACAAAAATTCTGCAAACGTCATGTATTTTTTTCCCTACATCGAAAAAGTTACATCAGATTCAATCCCCTCAAAATCCGTACCAGCCGGCAGATGAATAATCATATTGAATCTTTAATCGCTAATCATTTATAATTGATGGTATAATTCCTCTAAGGTTACAAGATTCCTCTAGGGTGATTCAACACCTAGAGGTATTAAATAAGGTACCAAAATTTGTGTAACTATTGATACTATTAAATGTGGTAAAAATAATAATGGTTCGATCTAAAGAACTAAAAAACATTATATTTTATATTTAACTTAAAGAATAGTTTTCCAATTATTTTCATTTTAATTTGAATTAATATGAATTCTATTGTTTTTAAAATAGGGTTTAGAAGGATTCACATTCTCGTAAGAAAGTCCCATGCGAGCTGTGGAGTTATTAGGAAGTACAAAAAGTTCATCAAGTTAAATTATTTGACTCATTCATGTTTGTATTTGTTCATTCAAATTTAAATATGAATATTGTTTGGATAATAAAACGAACTAGATTGAAAATTCGAACAAGCACCGACATGTGTACGAACAACATATATATATACATATATTATAAAATTTTAAATAATATGATGATAATTAGATATGAAAGAATTAGGTGGTAGATGGACTAGAGTAGACCCAATAAATCTTATTTCAAACCTCACATTGTACTATTTTTGCATAAACATAAATGAATAGATCCAAAAAGAAAATGGATGGATCTAAAAATAAACAAACATAAATACAAACATATGCTTGCAAAAAAGAATATGGATAAGAATACAAACACAAACATGTATACACAAACGAATACAAACACAAACATGTATACGAAAACGAGCACAAACAAATATTAATATCATTTTAAAAATATGAACAATGTTCGAACATATTTTAAGCTCGAATTATAATATTAATGAACAAGAAAATATCAAACTCCACTTATTTGGATCGAATAATATTCATGCAGATGGGGTGTTTGCCACATTTGACAAATCATAGAATCAAAT
>RWGZ01001395.1:82440-104573 GCA_009725065.1 Utricularia reniformis
TCATAGCTTTCCATAGATTTTTAAATGAATATGGTCCCAAAGAGAGTGATGAATCAGTCAAAGACGTATATGGTGCTCAGAGCGGGAATGATAAGGCTCGAGCTTATGCGGCAAATGCTATAGCTAGACTTCAAGCTCTTCAGTTCATGCGTAGGACCTTAGATGATCCTACGAAGTTGCTACCATTTTCATATTTGGAGAACGCACCGTACGGAGATATCGTTCTTCAAGCTCTTGCAGTTAACTTTTGGGGTGGACCTATGATCAAGAAACCATTGGCATTAGATGAAGTAACTCGACTCCAAGTCGGGTCTATTAGTGGTACATCCGATAGTAAAACTCATGTTTTCGATGTAGATGGGAGTGTCTATTTATGGAAATGGATGACGTCTTCATCATGGGATACGAATGCTTCTCTAGCTTTTTGGAAGAACATGCCAATAAAAAAGGGAGGTATTGTGTTTAGCAAGAATCTCGTCGTTGCGGATATGACTTTAGTCGAAAGAGCTTCAATGATATGCAAAGATAAATACCGAGTTGTTGAGAGAACTCAAGCCACTATCGACGCAGCAACGATTGAAGGAATTCCGAGTAACATTGACCTTTTCAAGGTTACAAAACATTTGTCTTCCTCCTTTAAGAAAAGTGATGTGATTTTTTCCCTAGTTCTTTTTCAGGAACTTTTACTTCCATTTACTATCATCGTCCGGACATTCGAACGACTAAAGCGCTGGGATGATCCCGTTGCAACGACATCTTTCTTAGGACTTACTTATCTGCTTATCTTCAGGTAATGCAAAATATGTTCAGACAATTTTTGTCAGTTTGTGATGAGTGAATTGTATCAGGAACTTGGTGTCATATATCTTGCCCGTGAGCTTGATATCCTTAGCCTGTGTAATGTTGTTGTTAAAAGGGCTTAAGGAACAAGGCCGACTCGGGCGATTTTTCGGTCGAATCACGATTTTCGATCAGCCTCCCTCAAACACAATCCAGAAAATCATTGCACTGAAAGAAGCAATGCGTGAAATGGAGAAGTATTTACAGAATGTTAATGTGATTCTTCTCAAAATTCGATCAATTCTTCTTGCAGGACATTCACAGGTACTTTACTCACTCATTCACAATCTACTTCTCTTTTGATTGTTACACTTGAAATAAATACAGGTAACAACTGAAGTTTCGGTTGCGTTGCTACTTGGAGCAACCGTTTTGATCGTGGTTCCTTTCAAGTACATTGCTGGTGTTGTGATATTTGATCTGTTCACGAGGGAGCTTGAGTTCAGGAGGAAGATGATTGTTTCTTTCAGGAGGCTTCTAAAGGACCGGTGGGACATGGTTCCGGCAGCCCCTGTCATCGTGCTTCCGTATGAGGACAAGAACTCGGACGATCAACAGAAGAATGAAAAACGGGACGCAAATCATAACAAGGCACCTAATTCATGATGCATTTTATTGTGAACATAAATATCGACGAAGATACATGACCTAAGAATCAGTCGAAAAGAGAGTGTTCGACCAAGATGAAGATTCACAAGTACACAAATCTTCACATCTAAATTCTACAAAATAAAACATTAAGTGTATGCAGATCGAATGATTCTAATGTCAATGTTACTTATCTGTGTTCTTGATTCGATCCTCGACGTCTTCTTCGCCTTCTTGAGCGACCAAGTAAGACCCGACCTTGACGTCGAAGGCGGCTGGCCAGGGAAGTTCCATTTGCATCAAGGCTTTCATCTTCTGTTTCATCTTGTTCAGAAGAATCGAGGGCGCCTAATGAACCTTCCCGATTCCATCTTGTCATGCCTCTATACAGATTATGGTTGTTATCTCGATCACCACCTCCGTGTGATCTCGGATTATTTGCAGAACCAAATGCCTGAAGGAAAAAAAATACGGACATCAAATTACGATCAATTCCCATATCGATTCCCTCGTTCTGTGGATCTCCATCAACAGAAAAATCATCGGAGTCCATACGATAACCTCCTTCGATCACATAATCACCAAAAAACACAGCCCCTGGAGTTGATGATCTTATGGTACTCATTACATCTTCCCTTTCCCGTTCACGTTCGAGCCTACTCCACTTTTGTTCGAGTGACGGATCCAATTCTCGTGGCTTTGCTAAAGGGTGCTCCACCTTCATATGTTTCCTTAGTTCATTGTACGTTCCAGAGAACGAGCAATTGTCTTGAACACAGCTTCGTTTCTTAGAATTGAGATCTTTCCTTGCTGCCTCGACCACCGTCCATCCTTTCACTTGACCCCTACAAAGAGGGCAAGCAAGTTTTGCAGCCTTGTCGGACAACGAACCTGTGGCTTGACTATCTACAGAATCACTAGTTGTAACTTTGGTGTATGCCTTCCTGTACATATCAAGGCAATTCGAATAACGGAAGCTAGTGCCGCACATGTAAGGTCGACATCCTTTCTCATGCGAAGAACACAATAGAAGAACAGCATTGTGTGGAAATTCCATACAAACTGAACATGTAGCATCTTTCCAGTCTTTCTTCTCAGATTTGTAGCCATTCTTCCTTTGCTTTCTCGTGAATCTTCGTGATTGCATGAGATACGGTGTCGGCCTGCACTGGCGTGAAGCAATACCGCGTCTTCCCCTGTTAGCCTTCGCCATTTCTGAACATTTGAAAGCAAATTAAAAAGAGAGCGATAAATGCCTCAAGTTAAACTACACAAAATCTTCAGGCCTCATCTAATGATCGAAAAAAATCATATAGCCATAACTCTGGAATTTAAAATATTCACTCGTACAAAGTTCATTCAGAAATCATGAAGATGTGCTTAAATCAAACAATAATTAACGCCAATACATGTTTCGACAATACGCAGTTTTCTATAAGCATCTCTTGATTCATATTCACGGAGCAGCTACATTCTGGCCAATTATTTATGAATATTTCTACCGATACATTTGAAAAATTGAAAGTACACGGAAAGAACAAGAGTTAAGCATTTGCATTCAGAACTAAATCTAAAAATGCCTCACAATTTTCACTAACTAGTGAAAGATCACACGTCTTCCATACCCATATTCTGATTTATTGAACTACAAAAGAAGATTCTAACATACACAAGACTGCCTTGATGTATTTTTCTGTGCCTCTTAAGGGCAGCAAATTTTAGCATGAATTGAACATCAGGAATGTAAATAATTACCACAAAGCTAAACATCCACAAATCAAAGCTTGAGTGACAAAACATGAAACTTGAAGCTATTCATTATCAAGTATTTGGAATTTCAAGTAGCGGCATATTGATATCGCCAACACCCAAAGAATCAAGCAATAAAAATTACAATACCATATAAATAAAGAAGGGTTTTTTCCTGTGCTTTGTATATAAACTAATTCCAGATTTACATTCAAATGAGCATAAAAATAACCCTAGCGGTAAAGAATCCTGAATGCGAAGCACCCAGAACCAAACAACAACTTGCCTGAAGCAAGGAATCACGTACGGATAAAGATCGAATTTAACCGAAGACCTAAGAACACAGCGCTGCACTCATGTAAACAAATCCAAATCCAAACAACCCATTATCGAGTGAGTGAAAACCCATATGTGCGGCGAAAAATAAATTATAAATCGGTGGGTCAAAATTGCTGCACAAAACGAAAGCTTTCACCTTCAACTTCAATCAGACAAGATCCTTTAATTAACCAAATAATTCACCAAAATTTCAGAAAAAAGAGAGATCCTATAAATGCAGCCGCTTACCAACGACTTCGCGATGAAATCTAGAGATGGAGTGAAGGAAAAAATAATGGCCCCGAAAGTAGATGAGGGAAGAAAGTACGGTGCGATGGAAGAATCAGGAAGCGGCTAATTTCAATGGAGCACGAAATCCAAATGGAAGCTAAAGCATCAACCGAACATTAATTAAATTTATTTTCAAATATTAAGTTTTAATTTTTTTAATAAATAATCAAATATATTAACAATATTATCAAAAAAGCATAAAACGGTTTAATATTTAATAATTTAATTAGAAGTTGAATGGAGTATAAATATATATTTTTTAATATAAATAGTAAGTCTTAGTTCCCTTCCCCGGTTTATAAAATTAACTCTCGAGTCCCCCCTTCAAAACTAATTATTTACATTTATTAATTTATATTAATCCATCAAGTGCTTAAGGTTCGAGTTATTTAATTCTAAACTAAAAAATCTATAATTAATTATAGATTGAGCTCGAATTAATTATATTATAATTGGCTTACATTACCAAATCAACCCAATTCATTAGAAACTTGACTTTAAAAAAATCAAACACAAATTTATACATTGAGAATTTGAACTCAGCCCGATTGGAAAAAATCGAACACAAATCCATGCATTGATGATTGAACAACCATAAACTATAAGTATATAAATTATTACATAGTATATTAATTATTAACTATTAATATATAGAGCTAAAGGCGAAAATATGAAATGGTAAAAGGGAGTTGATGCTACAACATATACAAACAAAGCATTCAAAGTTTCTACTACGTTTAACAGAACAAAGAGTCTAATGGTTAAGAAGCTGTTTTATTGGTGTCATCTTGAGGGACATTGACTTCGTCGTAGTAGATGTTACCGGCCATTTGCCAGATTTGAATAATGTTGTCATCGGCAACGCTAGCGATTAACCAATCCTCACATGGGTTCCATGAGAAGTCTGAGATTTTGTTTGTGTGACCACCGTGAATGAATAGTAACTCCGGTGGACCGTCTTCAGCGTCTTGAGGGCTCTGTTCCTCATCAATCCTGTCATCATCAATAATATACTTGTTATCTAGCACCAATACGATTTAACATGAAACAAAAAAGACGAAAACCGATACGATCTAACATGTGTTTTGAAGAAGATAATGTACAAGTGAATGGTCATAAAGCAGAGAAAATCGGTGAAGTGAAGGTTCGGAATAACCATGAGGAACTTGTACAAACATGGCATATAAAAAAAGGATTACAACGAAAAATGAAAACATGTAGCCAGTCTATATGGTTCATGACTTATAAAATACTTTATTTTTTCGTGTTTTATCGACATGAAATCACATAATTTTCATATCACAACAAACACATGAGATACATCATCATTCACAATCTCAAAAATATACTTGTTCTCTAGCACCAATACTGTTTAACAAGAAACAAAAAAGACAATCCAACATTTGTTTTGAAGAAGAATATCAATGTACAACTGAATGATCATAAAGCAGAGAAAGTCGGTGAAGTGAAGGTTTTATTCGACTTCAGAGCAGTTCAAATAACCACGAGGAACTTGTACAAACATGGCATATAAAAAAGGGATCACAATTAAAAATGAATACATGGAACCAATATATATGGTTCATGACTCATAAAATACATTATTTTTTCGTGTTTTATCGACATTATTTAATCTCAACAAACATGAAATAATAGTTGTGGTGAGATGCATCATGTATAATGCGAACAAGTCAGCACAAATGTAACAGCAGGTACGCACATCTTATGTGAAACTAAACGATAAATGCAGCAGGATTTCAAGATGGATAACAAATCGCATAACAAGGCCAATATATAATTTCAGAATGATAGANACCCACCACCACTGCTAACAAGCGATACATTGACATAGATACCGATTCGACGAAAGCTTTATGAATTATAACTCATTGTTCAAATAATTATATAAATGTTAATGTTCGTTGGAATATTATATTTAAATGACTTATTTAATTTTTTTTTGAATTAAATATTGAAATTCAATATCTTAAAATTAGATTACAAATTGAAAAAATTAAAAATATAAAAGAAAATAAGAGAAAAATTTATAATTCAATAAAAAATATGAAAATTGGAGAAGTGAAATATGATATATTAGAGTTTTAAAATTCTTATTTTTAATAGATATTTATATTAAATATAAATAAAATAGTATATTTGCGTTAACGTTTATATTTATTTACAAAAATATTTATATTTGTGTAAATTATAAGTGAATATTAAAAAATATTCGAACAAATTTCATATTTAATTTGAAAGAGCATGATTGTATACAAGTCGACATCTCCAAGTTAGTTAACAAATTGCTAATCATGAAATTAATCAAGTTTTTTATTATTAATTAAATTTGATGTGATTAGTTGTTATTCGATATTTATAAATTGCATTTGTGAATTTCTAATATAATTTCATTATATTAATCAAATTAACAAATGTATGACCATGATGTATAAATTGAATTTGGATGAGATTAATGAAAACTTAGGAGTTAACTAAGTCACATGGATAGTGATTAAATTATAAATGGTCAGCTTTTTATTTTTAAATTGCAATTATGTCAACTATAATTATTAATTTGTTTAAATAATCATTATAATTTCATTATCCTTGTTTACAAGTTATTACAATAACATTATTGTTTACAATAATCGAAGTGTGTATTTCCCACTTGACATTTATTAACATATCTATTCACGTGAAAACTGAAAAGGTTTTTATTACGTCTATTTTAGTTTAACTTATTATCACAAACAATATTGAAGATAAATTTGCGATTAAAAATGATGGTGGCATTTTGACTTTGCTATATATATTTTAAGGGGAAATTGGGCAAATAGCCCTCTGCAATATTTTATATTTTAAATTAAGAGAAATAGCATCCCCTACAGATGAATCTGCCCCGTTCAGTTTGGCGCGCAAGAAACTGATCCGACGGTCGTGATATTTTGATTCCTTTTGTATAAATAGAGGATGCCCCCAGCTGATTGAAGAAGCAGAAAACTTTCTGTAGGGATTTCAATATCCGCGTGAAGCTTTTGAGCATTCTTCAATGGGTTACGCTAGGGCTTTTTCGATTTTGATTGTGGCGATTCTGATCGGATTCACGGTGGCGCAGCCTTCTAGTGCTCCATCGCCGGCTCCTTGTCCCACGCATAGCCCTTCCCAGTCTCCGGCTGCTATTCAAAAGCCGAGCACTCCATCATCTACTACTCCTCATACGGTAACTCAGTCTCCTTCTCCATCACTGTCACGTTCTTCGCCTCCACCCAAGAGTACTTCGGCGCCACCGCCTTCCGCCGGTATCGTTGCTATTTACAGTTTCGGACTTGCCATCGCCGCAGGTTTCTTCCTTTCCGTGTCGATGACTTGATCGCCGGTCAAAATACACGTATCTGTTTCTGTGCATTACTGTTATCCTGGTTCTCATTTATTCTGAATTGGTTTTCTTAATCCTTTCAATGTTATACTTTTGAAAGATTAATTGCTTTTGATTATACAATTATAATAAATAAATAATTGTGTGTTCTGCACAAATTATATAATGTATAATCAGAATTTATAATTAGAATGTAAAATCAAAATGTATAATTAGAATCAGCGTAGTGTTCTGTGTAAACGTTCTGCAAAAATATTGTAATTGAAATGTAGAATTTTAATTGAGTTACATTATACGAAATAATTATCTCTATTTCTTATAAATTTGAAATTATAATTCTATATTAAAATAATATTTTTAATTACAAATAAATTAATAATATTTTTTTATTTAAAAATCATATAATAAAAAGAAAACAAAAATATTGAATAAGATATTGTCGAATAAGAAACTCAACAAGTGATAATATAAATACCAAATTTTAGAAAAAAAAAGAATTCATTATGATACAAAAGATGAAAATTTGATTCGGAAAAAAATGTATATATATGAAAAATATAGTTAACAATATAAGACGGTGCATCAAAATTTGTAAATTGCATAAAAGTCTCGAAGTTGATATAATGTGTGATTTTGGCTTCAATGTTTCAAAATTGCGTTGTTGATCCCCGAACTTCCAAAAACGTTTATNACCTTGGAAATGAATGATTGAAGCCCATGAAGAACTGAATTAATATACTGGTTTAGCTGAGGGTGTCTTGCTTTATGAACTACAACATTCATGTATCGCCTTCTCTCGAAAGCTCCTATAAGCGATTAAATTCGATTTTCGCAATAGATATTAAGAAAAATTAGAAGTCGAATTCAAATCAAACCATTTGGGTATACTCCTTTGAGAAAAACAACTGAAGTTACGGCAACTTCGAGGAATTCGACTAGAATCCGAGCAATTTCATCTGTGAAATTAGAATGGATTGTAAATATGAAACAACGGTGCGTACCCAGATGGAAATTTGCAGAAAAAAACATTATAAAATTCAGATTTTACACGACCTTGGGGGCGGGTTGGGTTTCGGATTCCCTTGCGTTGATCCATTAGCTTAAGAACTGGACTCTGGCCCTCAAAAGATTAACGCAGTTAGTCATAGGGCTAGTTGTCAAATTAATCACTATTAGACAAATCAGGTTAATTACATAGTTCGAGTTTTAGATTCGTAATTTATTTAATATGTGTAGTTAGAACTTAGAAGTATGATCATGATTTATGTTGTACATTTTGATGGGGGTGGAAAAACAATGATTTAAGGATTCTAATTAATTCGGATTGATTTGTCTGATTTTTAAAAAAATTATAACTGAAAATATACTAAAATCATGAAAATAATTTATGGCCATGGAAGAAATAATGATAGTGGTCGTGGAAGAGATGGAAATCTCAAATCTTCTGTGATGATGAAGAACAAGTTTCAATAATATATGAGACATGATGTTGCAAGAGAACAACGATGGGGATTCACTGATTCTCGTAAATATGATAAGTCTAATGTTGAATGTTATTCTTATTACAAGTCAAGTCATTTTGCTAGGGTAATTCAAATGATGAGAATTTATTTGGGAAAGTTAAACAAGACGAAGAAATATATGTTTTATAGATGATCTATAAAATGATGTGAATTTGAAGATTGGAATATAGAAATATACAGAGTTAAAGAAAAGCTTGGAATAAAGAGGAATTCAAATTTAGAGGAAGATATTGAAGTTTAAATTGGATTATATAATAAAATAATAAAATAAAATTTAGACAATGAAATGTAGTTTTATGAGATTGAAAGGTTATTTCTTATTATGAAAAGATGTGTTTTATATACTAATTGGTTAGGATTATGTTTTTCTATATATATGTGCTAATTGGTGTAATTTTTGGATGTGACGAGATCCATCCCGTATGTTTGACCTTTTTGAAAAGAGACTCGAATGTTTACATACTGGTCCAATCCCTTAATCGGTTATTTCGATGAGATTAGACTTAATAGAAGAGATGTCATAATTCAACATTTTTATATAACAATAGAAATTACTATTTTACCCTTGAAACTTTTATATATGTAATATCATTTTTCAATGAATATTATTATTATTAAATAATAATGATATGTACAGATAAAAAGTTGATATGAAGAACGAAAATGAAGTTTCCGAATAAACATGGTTGCAAATTACCAAAATGTGAAAGAAAGAAAATATAAAAAAACATTTTGATGGAAGATAAAATGATACTTATAAGTATACAAAATTATCAATGATAAAAGAGAAATTTAATACTGACAAATTTGACCATGATCACTATTAGATAAGGTTTTAGGATACATGTTCTCATATAGATTAGTAATAATTCATACATGAATTTATTTGGTCCAGATTGATTACTTGTGAAAAATTTATACATAACACTCTCAAAATATTTAGCATTTTTGTTAACTGTACTTTTAAAAATCATTTCTTAATAACACTGATAAAACATAATATCGCCAAAATAGCACTGAGAGCCTGACACCTGATATTAATTTGATTTAGTTAATCAATTTATAATATTCATTCGATTTCTAATAAGGCTCTTATAATATTCATTGTATTTTGATTAATTATATTCAATTGTTTTCTTATATATATTACTTTTTAATACAAATTACAATTTTAAAATTCAAATATTTTATTTTTTCGAATTCCTAGATTTATTAGTTTTATCGCATATCTATTATTGAGAAATTTTTACGAGAATTTTCTCCATCCGTGATTAGACTGGTTTACACGATGGAACAAATTGAAATTCAATATCGAGATAATCATGTGATCGATGAAATTTTTTCGTGAACTCATTATAACAAGAAAAAGAGGAAATTTGAAATGTTCGTCATTTAATTGTGTTCATTAAACTATTTATTTATAGGTTTTGGAGCATATAATTAGTGAATATATTTTAAATATTTTAAAATATTTGAATCATATATTCTAAAAATATAATATTTCTATAAAAGTAGTTAATAAGATATATCATTATATCTCATTTCATTATCGGAAAAGTCATTAAATATATGAATTTTAAAATAATAGCTATATAAAATTTGAAGTTGAAATTTTAGTAAAAAACATCACATTTTAGAATTCCATTTGAGTGATATTGTTTGAGATTTTTATTAAATTTGGAAAAGAATGAATTAATTATGCTATAATCAACAAAAAAAGTGATATATTATCATTTTTTAAAAAAAATATATATAAAATCTATTGAATATAACTATTTAAAATAAGTATTTGTGTTTATAATTAAATTTATGGGTTAATAATTCATATTAAATTATAATACTTTTATAATTATTGAAAGAAGCAAATAAACTTTATGTCAGTTATCAGTGCTATTTTAGTTAATTTAAATTGTATTAGTGTTATTAAAATAACAATTTTTAAATGATAATTAAAATTATATTGAAAATATTCTGACACTAGTATTCATATAAAAAACTCTTGATTATTTGTATTTGTTGGGAAACCCCATAAAATATTACTAATTTTATTCCTATTATGAATTTAGCTACCATTCCAGATTGGCTGTATTGAATGAAAACTGTATCATGACTCAATATTACGAAAAGCGACTTATGATTCTATGTTGTGAATCCCTCAATTCAAGGTCTCCAAGTCGAGTCCTAATTTTCAATCCCTCCCAAGTACAATTCTATTTTTGAGCACTTGGGTGCCCCAATTTGGAGTCCCTCCCAACCCCAATTTTCAATCCTCCGGTTCCCCAATATTCAGTCCTTCCCTTCCCAGCCCCCCAATTTCTCTCCATCATCCCCGTACAATTTCCTGACCTAACTCTTAAATTCGGCCATGAAAACAGATTTTATTGATCATGAACTCCTCGCTTCTTGGAGACCCCAATCATTGATTCAATGGCTTCGTTCTCATGAAGCAAAGCTTGATTTTTTGGAAAGGATAAGCCTCTACAACAATTTTGAATGGTGATGATTCGTTAGGTGCGAGTACTAACAAGTAATCTTAAGCACACAAGTTCATGTATTTCATAACTTTTTTTCGAACCCAGCTTCTGATTCAGAGATCAAATTTGGAGAATTGGGCAAAACATCAAAGAAATGAAAATTGAAAGAGTTTAAATTGAGTGAGGTGGCTGATTTTTTAGTCATAACAAATCGCCAGTCGAAAAAGGGGACGTAGATTTATCTATTCAACTCAGCCTATCTCGAACGGTAGTAACAACAATGGAAGGAATAAAATCATTAATATTTCATGGGGTTCCCCTGCACTTGTGGCCCTAAAACACAAGCCAAGTTTGTTATTACCGTAGTCTTTACTACTTACCAGGTTTGTTGGATTTCCACTTGTTGTGATCATGGGTAGATTTGACTTTAATTAAATCAATATTTTAATTTCAAATAAAATGGAAAAAAATGTTTTATCAATAAGTAGGTTTTTGTATTAATTCTTATAATCCATTTTCAGGTTCAAAATGCATTTTAAAAATTTATGCAGAACGGTAGACCATTTCAATTCTCGTTAGAATGAGAATGAGCAAAATGCGTTTTCAATTTTACATATAAATGCAAAATGAAGAGAAATGGACATTCTAATATTTTAAAATGCATTATTAATACAAAATTATCATTTAACCCTCCTAACCCTAATCCTTAAAAGAGACCAAATTTTCTTAAAATTCATTCATTTCACTTACGGCAACGGTTTTTTGTTCTAATTTGTGTGGTATTTGTCATGGGTTCTCTACTTTTGCTATTGTTCTTCAAATTTCGTTCTCATTTATGGGGTTTTTGTGTGCAATGAATGAGTTTCATCAAATTTTTGATATTTTGGGTTTAGCCGTAGACTTTTTTATGTGCATTATTATGTTGGCGAAATTTGTGAAAATGGGTGGGTGTGTAGCAATAGAGAAATTTTATATGATACACGATATAGAAATCGTGGATTTTGTCATCGATTTTATCCTTAATTTTTGTTGATTTTATACATTTTCCTTAACTTAGTCATAGATTTTGTTCCTAGGACAATTTTAAAGTTTCTAAAACATTCATTTTTTGTCTCTTAACCAATTAAAATAATAGTGAGCGTTTTGGTGTTACGTATGAAGGGGAAATTTTTAAATTGAGTAAAATTGGGACATAAACCATTAAACTTTTGCATATATATTCAATGTTGCTCACTTTGCAAAACAAAACATTATACTTTTTTTAGTTTAGGTATATTTAGGCATATGATTTTTGTGTTTTGTGTTTATTCGAGTTTATTGAGGCATTCGATTTGAACTTGTGTATATCATACATGATTATGCACATTATTATTTTTAGACTCTTTGTTAGATTATGCATTTTTTCTATCAAATATTTCAAATTCTTAGTACAATAAGTTCTTATTTGCACTGTTGATGATACCGTTATTGAGAAAATATGTTATTATTAAGGTGCATTGGTGCAATTGAAATTTTTGTGTAGCGGTTATGATTCATACGGATTGCTTCTTTTATTGTAGAATTATGTGTAAGAGTGAATTATGACTTATACGCGATTGTAAATTTGTTGTTTCTACTCATTAACGTTAATTTTATTCATGTTTTGATTGATTATTATATATTTATATCACTCATGTTTATATTTTCAGTTTGGATACAAATGACATCTAGTCTCCTAAAATCAAAGACAAATGAATCAACTCTTACGGAAAAGGCTATTTGGACGGATTCGCGTTTAGAGTTGTTTCTTAATATTTGTTTGCAGGAATTGATAGCTGGGAATAGGCCCAACACTTCATTTAATAAAGTTGGTTGAGATAATATTTTACTACAGTTCAATAAGGACACATGTTGTCAATACAATATGATGCAGATGAAGAACAAATATAGAGAGATTCGGAGTCAATGGACCTTATGGAACAAGTTGTATAATAGCACTGGTGTCGTATGGGATAAGGCGACGAATACACTTCGAGCTGATAAGGATTGGTGGGATGATAAAATCAAGGTACGAATAACTTGTTTCAAACTATTAATTATTATTTGATTTGTTTGAATTATATTAGTACACTAAATTAGTTAAATTATCTGTTAAAAATTCTCGCAGCAAAAACTTTTAGATATAAATGACCACTACTTCCAGATATCCAACAACAATTGTTTGTTGGTGTCATTGCTACTGGGGAGTTTTGCTACACGCCAAGTGCGGGTATATTACCAAATGTAGAGGACGAGAATGTAGAATTCGATGAAGACAATCACACTATGGAGCATCAACAAGAGGATGCATCACTAGATGATATTGACACGACGACGAGTTTTCAAGAGGAAGATAGTTCTTGTTGTCCAAAGAAAAAGTCAATTACCAAAAAACGGCGTCGTTCGAGTCAAGGTAGCAATAGCGATCGAATTACTGCTTCTGTTGAGCCTATAAAAGAGATTTCTGAATTGGAGTATGATGAAATCGTGCAATCAAAGGAGCATAGTATTATCCGTACTTTAAGGATGCTATAGGAGCTATTGATGAAACCCATATCGAGGCAACTTTGCCCGAAAAAGACAAAGTTTGTTTTATTGGGAGAAAAGGTATCCCAACGCAAAACGCTCTAGCTATATGTGACTTTGACATGAGTTTCATATTTGTAATGGCTGGTTCGAAATGTATCACACATGACAATATGATACTTTCTCGTTGCCTTGAAGACGATCGATATCAGTTTCCCAAACAACCACTAGGTTCGGGATGTATTACATTAATATAGTATTATAATGTTCCATATTTTTATTTTTATATTGTCATTAATGTTATTAAATTACATGCAAATACTATTTGGTTGATGCCGGATTTTCCAATACTGTGGGTTTTATGGCTCCTTATCGGTGTGTGCGATATCATATGCCTGATTTTCGACGTGCCCCAGGTTATAATGGTCAAAATGAATTATTCAACCACAACCATTCATCTCTTCGAACTGTCATTGAAAGGACATTTGGAGTTTGGAAGAAGCGCTTTCATATTTTTGTTGATATGCTGCCGAATCTAAAATTTAAACACCAGGTTCTCTTATTCCTACAACAATGGCTATACATAATTTTCTTCGACATATAGATGCTGCTGATGATGGTTCCAACTTAGACAAATATAAAAAAATGAATGAAGGTACAAATCAATCTAACTCAGAATGTGAGGAGCCAAATAATACCGATAGTGATATTACCATGGAGACACTGAGGGACAACATTACTGCAGAGATGTGGAGGATGCATTATGGTGTCCGCAGACCATCTAGATAAGATTATTTGACATGAATTATGAATCTTGAAAGCCTCGGTATTTATTATCGGCTAGAGTTTGAGTATGTATGATGTGTTTTGTATTCAATAAAAGTGAGATTTAATGTTTTAATATTGTAAAGAGTATGTTCTGTATGTATTATGAGAAGGGTACATCGGTATTCACTATAGGTAAATAGGTCTATTCTAAGACTTGGAGTGGGCCAGGACAATGCTCTCACACGATGTCGTAAAAAATAAATATGTTATATCACATAGGGATGAGATTGACTCATGAAGTGTATGGCGTCCCATGAGCACGAAACAAGAAATGAAGATACTTCTAAGTAACAGAACGGTCACTGTAGGTTTTGAAATTGTTCGATCCTCACGGACTAAGAGCGGGTGTAATAGGGTCAACCTGTTTCTCAAATTTTAAGGAACCCGACAACCGTTATAATATGTAGGCATTCATTGTAGACGTTATTAGATTTGTGGATTAATAGCTAATGGAGACAACGAATAGCGGGTGAGTAAAAGAAGATTCGACCATTGGGAGGATGTATAAATATGAGATCATGAGGTTGAGAAAAGTCTTCGATTTCGACCTGTACTTCGATTCTGAAAACCCTGACTGGTCGACCTTGACAACAGTTTTGCTACCCTTTTTTTGTTGATCTATTGTCGCTCGTTTTGCGTCGTTGTATTCTTTGTTCCTTATGCATTATCATTATATTTCATTATGACAATTACGAATTTTTGGAACGCTTAATTTTAAATATTTTATTTTTCCTAAATAATGCATATATATCCAATTATTTATATAATTACACACCAATTATTTCATTATTCGGCATCGGTTCCTTTTATTTATTAATTTACAAGAAACCTAATATTTTTAGTTATTTTTATAATTACAACTAGGCCGGTCTCTATTAAACAGAAACCAATCTTACATTAGTTTTTAAAAATAAGATTAATAAAATAAATGGTGTCAATAATGACCACAATATCCCCTCAAAAGTTAAAATTATATCATCAGTGTCAATCAGTATTATACAACTTAAATAAATTATGTCACTCCTAATTCACAAAAGTTTAAAATTTCATTGTTATTTTAATATTTTACCATCAATATTACTATTCATTTCCCCCCATTATTAATGGTAATTAAATTCCCTTTAATTGAAATAGACACATACATACATGAAAAATTAATAAAGACAATTTGAAATAGAGGTATATTTCAATAAACTCATATTGCGAATATTTGGAGTCAAGTTAAATAAAATTCAAGTTCCAGCTTGATTTTTACGAATCAATTCTAGATGAACCGATTCTCAAACCAATAATATTATAATATTTATATATATTAATAATATTATATACATTATAATATCAAATTTATATTATATATATTAATTTACATATCATTTTTAATTTATTCAAATCTTAGATTTGAATGCGAGCTGAACGGTTCAACCTCGAATCCTAATTTTTTTAGTTTTGGAACCGCAACGGAACCTGGCATAGTGGAGCCAAACTTATACATGAAACACAATATAATTTCTGCTAGTTTACACCCCTACTTTGAAACAACTATTAAAAAAGTAAGGTGTGAAAAAGTTGGATGACATATACTGAATGATGATTGTTAAAGAAGATATAAGATAATCGTGAATTTGTTTAAATAATTGGTAATAATGTGATTTTATCATTGTGATTTATATAAAAATATTAATAGAACATTATATTTATGATTAAATATATTCATATTTTAGATAAAGAACCAAAGTATATTTGAGTATGGGTTTAGATAAAGAAAGGATACATTTCTTTTTTAGTCCTTCAAGTTTTCTAAATTCGTAATTTAGATCCTTCATCTAAATTAGAAACATAGGTTTGGTCAATTTCATAATTCAAAATAATCAAAATAATAATAAAATTTTGATTATTTAATTGTATTGATAATTTGATATAATAATAAATTTATATTTTAGGTGTAAGACTCTGAATTTTTATGACACCATTTAAATACAAGATGTATTAAGAATGGGCATACATATGATATACTTTAATTAAATAGGTGATTAACAATACTATTGATATTATGTGTTTTTATGTGGGTATTGGTGGCATGGGGGAATACCCTAGGTGACTACCACGTGTGTTTAACATCTTAAATGTCCTTTTTATCCACAAAACAAAGGCAAGAACCATGATCTAAGATAGAACAACCTAAAATTGTGTGTAAGTTTGTGGAATCTGTGTTGTATGTAGGTTAGAAGTGTATTTTAGTACTAAGAATGGTTTTACGAAAGGTATAACTCAGTTTTGAAAATTATACATGAGTGAAATCATGAATAAATCGAAGATAAATGGAATGATTGAGAGCAACATATATTCATGTTACTGCTTGATATTATGAATTTTATTGTTATTTCTATTGATGTCGTATTATTATGATTTGTATATGTATCGAAATTCTCTCTGTCTAGTTTCAGACGAATTTTATATTTTAAGAAAATTAAAAGCTGATCAACAAATTATTTTACGTTTTACAGAAATAGTACAGTTTTATCCCTTCATACATGGTAGGAGGTTGTTGGTCTCTTTTCTCATATTTAGAGAACTTTTTTGAAAATGGTCTCTTTTATTGGTTTTTATAAAATTAAATTAGCTTTCAAATGAGTCTTTTTATTGGATTTTTGGATGTAGTTTGAGCTCTAAAAATGTATGTTATTTCAGTATCGACAGATTATTGTACAGTTTTTCAGTTTTCAATATATGTATATATTTATATGATGTTATGTGAAAATTTTGACAATGTACCAGGATCATGGTTTGAATCACGTTATGATCTAGATCATTAGTCTAGTTATGTGATCAAATCAGATCATGTTATGTTAAAGAGTGAGGTATGTATGAAAGTTGGAAATATCGATGGATTGAATACACTTTCTGTCTATTTCTGGCGACTCATAGCTTATGTTCTTTGATTCTTAATGATGCCTAAGACAATGATTAAGGCAGGGATATGACTGTTATACTGGTAAATTTAACATGATAAAAACAACGGTCGATAAATTATGTGTTTATATTATTTGTTATGTTTCATGTTTATATTATACTACTTGTTGCATTATTATACTGTTTGGTTGTTCACATTACTCTCATGACCACTCAATGAAATATTGTTATATATGTAGTGAAGACGGAAATTATAATAGACACTGTCAAGATCCGAGACAAGATAAGAAGAAAGTGTCATAGTTTATTTTGTAATAACTAAGTTATGTTTATGATGTATGCATATTTAGAATTCTAAATTATGACCAAGTTTGTTAGCTTCCACTATATATTAAATAAGAATTGATATTATAGTTTATGCAGAGCTTTCGTTCTATATGTTAGAGAAAGATATCATGCCATTGCATTAGGTAAATTAGATGTAATAAATTAAGACAACAAATTGATTAGATGTATAAGGGCATGACATTAGGTACCAACCGATATAACGTTTAATATCTTACACTTATTGACATGCACAAATGCAAAATTGTAGGCCACTATAAAAACATGATATTTAATTCTTTCATAATTTGATATTTTTAATTTATATATCTAATATGAAAGCATAATAAATCAAAATTTAAAAGTTAATATTGCTAATTTTAGTCATTTTATATGAATACATGCATCAATAATCAAATAAAATGTGTAAATTGAAATATCTCTAAAACAAAAAAAACTATATACATGACATATGGAACACAAGACATAAAATATATTTACAATTTAAGAGTTAATTTTGTTCATAAGGACCAAAATTTACAATAATACAAAGTTGAAGTACTTTATTTATATTTTTTAGATGATTGGTGTAAATTGTGATTTAAAAAACTTGAAGGAGATAAAATGAAAATTATCTGATAAATAACTATAGAAGAAAATGGAAAGAAAACAATGAGACAGTAAATAAATATAGTTTACCAAATTGATAATTATAAATATAATAATTCTATCTCTATAAAATCCTATATAATTTATTAGATGTGCTAAATTATAACCCTGAGCCAATGTTTTTAAAACCAGTACTTAACATCGATATAGTGGATATGTACCCGAGTGGTCGGTCATCTATCTCAGTCTCTCAATCATTTTGGTATGATTAGAAGTGCGGATGTACCGGATATGTACTAGAATAATTAAATAAAATATTTTATTAACTTATAAAAAATGTATAATTTTTTAACAATTCTCAATTTATATTATTTGTAATTTGAAAATAAGAATAAAAAAAATCTAAAACTATGTATCTATTTTTTTTCTAAATCCAACTAGTTAGATCGGACCGGACCTGCTCAAAACTCGTATCGACTATTATTTTGTCAAAAAATCGACTAGAAGGATAAGTTTGAAATTTGTGCTAAACCGAAAACTTAAAAGAATGCCTTGAATGTTATAATTTTTTGTCCCAAATCCCAATTACTACGGTAATAAATGCTTAAACACATCACGTTACTTAATAAAATTCAAGGACCAAACTCAAATGTTGTCCAACATTTATAGGTAGGCTTGTTAAGGAATATAGACATTTTAGTTAACAAAACTTTATTAGCCCAAATAACTTTTAACTTTATAAATTAGCAAACATAATAATCAAAATCGACCAGTATACGGCACGGCTGGTACATCAAATATCGAGCGTATCCCTACAAATTAGCCTTACTACAAGCTTTAGCAATATAATAATCATATTTTCACGTTGACCAATATACATCAGTATATAGGTTGGTACGTTAAATATCGAGCAATTCTGATATTTTTACGATACTACCCGATACAGGATTTTAAAGTTGAATTATGAGTTTTTCAATGTGACACTAAAAATATAATTTAATTTTATTTTAATTTTTTTTAAAAAAATTGTAAAGTCTAATCCAGTATCATATAATAACCGATATAAAAACATAGACATTTCTATGTATATATAAATATAATCTTATAAAAATAAGTAATATTAAATAGTTCAAAACACGAAAACATTTATTTATAAATGTTACATCAACCCAATGAACAAGTTCACAAAAATTGCACACACAACACTTCCCTAATCACACAAAGCTGAATCATCTTCCATGTCCCGGATTCGCATAAGACGGCATCGTATCCACATTACTAGAAGTTGTTCCACTCGAACTAGCAATAGTAGCAACATTTGACATCGAACTACTCGTATTATCCGTCATAAATGATGTCGTATCATCAAACTTCCAATCAATTAAGTATCCCGGACGAGACGTCACCGGAGCAACCTCAATATCACCAGATAACATAGCAATCACACGCGACATTTGCGGACGTAACGAAGGAGATGCTTGTGTACATAAAAGAGCAACACCAATTACCCGTTTTACTTCCTCCGAGTTGTAGTCTTCCAATATGGGATCAACTAACTCGAGTTCCTCGTCGTTTTCGTGTAGTTTCCATGCCTATAGAACAACCAAAACAAGCTTAGTTTCTTATGTTTCTTCTTAGGGTGAATATAAATGAGACGACGTACCCATTCGAGAAGATAAATACGACTATGTTCCAAGTTCTTATCTGCATTAGGCCTCCCACTAACGATCTCCATAGCCACAACTCCGAAGCTGAATATATCCGCTTTTTAGGTGAGATGTCCTCGCATTGCGTATTCGGGTGCAAGGTACCCACCCTCTATAAGAAAGAAAGACCATACTTAAACAGAAACCAATCTTACAATAGTTTTTAAAAATAAAATTAATAAAGACAATTTGAAATAGAGGTATATTTCAATAAACTCATATTGCGAATCTTTCGAGTAAAGTTAATTAAAGTTCAAGTTCTAGCTTGATTTTTACGAATCAATTCTAGATGAGTCGATTCGCAAACCAATAATATTATAATATTTATATATATTAATAATATTATATACATTATAATATCAAATTTATATTATATATATTAATTTACATATCATTTTTAATTTATTCAAATCTTAGATTTGAATGCGAGCTGAACGGTTCAACCTCGAATCCTAATTTTTTTAGTTTTGGAACCGCAACGGAACCTGGCATAGTGGAGCCAAACTTATACATGAAACACAATATAATTTCTGCTAGTTTACACCCCTACTTTGAAACAACTATTAAAAAAGTAAGGTGTGAAAAAGTTGGATGAGATATACTGAATGATGATTGTTAAATAAGATATAAGATAATCGTGAATTTGTTTAAATAATTGGTAATAGTGTGATATTATCATCGTGATTTATATAAAAATATTAATATAACATTATATTTATGAATAAATATATTCATATTTTAGATAAAGAACCAAAGTATATTTGAGTATGGNAGTTGATCAGTCCAAACGTTTCTTTGATAATCATTTTTAAACATGTTGACACAAACCATTTCTAAAATCGGATGGAAAATATTTTTGACACAACCATGTATTTTTTGGACATGCTAAGTTTACACAGTCGAATCTATTTCATAGGGAAATATGCTTAGATATAACGTATAAGAAAGAGGATACCACATAATAAAAAACTTAAACAAATTAATTACTATGAGTCTCAATATTCTTATAAAACAATCCAAACTACATCGCATTTATGATGTGGGACAATTGTCATATTTCATGAATGACATTTCTAGGGTTCATCCAACTTAATAAAATTAATCGATTGGTAATCCACAAATTTAAACTGTCGAGAGTGTGTTAAAATATGCAACAATTGTCCCAATGAGATATAATTTGGATTGGTCTATAAAGAGATTATGAAAAAATATAATTGACTTATTCAAATCTTTTACAACATGATCTCTTCCCTTTTATAAATTATATCAATGCACACTTAATATGTAAATTAACAAAATTTTATACTCAATCACATATTTTGATCATTTTCACACGTACAAGAATCAAACAAATATAATCCATTCATAGAAAGAAGCACATAAATTTGAACAAACCTACATTTCAATCTCTCTAGTTGTTTGGTTATGAGAGATTGGGGTGTTCAACATAGAGCTGCAAGCTTAAAGGATCACTTGACATGGACTTTATAGGTGTTATCAATGGTGGTTTCCCCCATTGCTTTGCATCTGCTGGGATCCACAATTCTTCATCTTTCCTTATGCTTATAAAATCAGGTAAACGTAGAAAGTAGCCAATTATTTCCCACCTGCAACCTGCAAAATACCAATATTTTCACCAAGTAAATATCCTCTTTTGATCACTCAAAACTTATCTTTTTCAATATCAGATGATTCGAAACGCTATAATAGTGACGAATTCCTTTAGATTCATCCCTTGTTGTTTGTTTAAAAGCATTCATTCATTGGTCTTGTAGGCTTAAAGACTCATACGAATCAAATCTCTGATACTATACATGTTAAATTTCTAAAGTCGGGTCAATTTACGTGAGGAGTGTGCTCTGATATAAAGTATAAGAGGGAAGAGACCACATCGTAAAAAACTTGTATAAGTCATTTATTATGGTCCACATTCCCTCTTATAAACCAATCCAATCCACGGGACAATTGCTCTCATATTTCAACACACCCTCAAGTCCAACCACCTGAGAAATTGGGCTTGATCGTTTGTCAACTGCACCCGGTGGATTATCAA
>RWGZ01001395.1:108970-132011 GCA_009725065.1 Utricularia reniformis
TATAGACACTAAACTGTCCATGGATCCTTCGAATAATCCCCATCAAAGTGACCTGCATAACTCTGTTGACAATGAGTATATGGAGCACGACTATCAGTCGCAAATCCAACACCCATTTGACTCCCAACTCGATTTAAGACAATCATTCAAGCATCAAATCTCAGACCTGGAACAGTGTATAGACAAGAATATGAAAGATAATAGTGAATCAGTCCACACCCAGTTGCTTAATATCTCCCAACAACTCCGTTCGCTTACCCAAGATCGCTCCATTTTAGGAACTAGAAGTTCTCATCTCCCCCCAAGACCTCAGCCCACGCCCATTAGACAAACTGGTACAATAGATTACATCCCAACACACTCGACCAAAAATCACCCGAAAATAGACTTGCTAATGTTTGATGGCTCAGACTCCCGTAGTTGGCACAGACGTATCACCCAGTACTTTTACGTCTTGGACCATATTCCACAATCGAAGTGGGTTGATTATGCCACCATAGCGTTCACAGGAAAGGCTGATCGTTGGCTGCATGGTTACCATTCTTCATCTCCAAACGTTGGATGGGATGATTTCGTCTCAGATCTATTACTGCGTTTTGACGACTTGGATCCTGAACGGCTCTTAGGTGATTTCTTAAAAATCCGACAAGTGGGGTCATTGGCGGAATATCTAGACAGATTCGAAGACATGCGCTCCCATGTGTCCGCCCTCCACCCTTCGTTAACGTCCCCGTACTTCACCTCGATACTCATTAGTGGTCTCAAGGACAATCTCCGAACAGCGGTCTCCCACTCCGGTTTGAAGACAAAGTCGGAAGTTAAACGTTTTGCTAAGCAAAAAGAAGAAGAGTTTTCAGCTTTCTGTACTTCCTTGAAAGAACCCAATCTGCAAAGCAAATCCTGGACCCCACAAATTCCCAGCACACAAGTCAAGCAATGGTCCCCCCAAGCACCTCCACGTCCTCCTAATAGATTCCAGAAGCACTTAATCCCAGATGATATTGTCAAAGACCGTCTCGATAAACATCAGTGTATCAAGTATGGCCTACCTTATTCCAGGGATCACAAATGTCATCTTAAGCAGTTATACCTCATCTCAGGAGAAGACGATGACGTTGAGGTCCCACAATTTGATTCTCCACAGTCTGATTTAATTCTACCCCCGACAACTAATGACACCCTTGATGAAATAATCTCGTTGAATGCCATCTCCGGAGAGACTATGGAAAATCATCTCAGGATGATTGGTCAACATCTTAATCGAGATATCCATATTTTAATTGATACAGGGAGTACCAGTAGCTTCTTGGACGAGAGCTTCGCAAACTCCCTTGCCCTCATCCGCTCGCCGGCCACACCCTTAGTTGTCGCAACTCCTGATGGTAGCCAAAAGCTCAGTGCAAAAGTCTATAAGGATTTTAATTGGACCATTCATTCTCACTCGTTCTGTTTTTCTTTCAGGATTTATAACCTGCATGGTGCATATGATATGATCTTAGGAGGCAATTGGCTCCGAAAACATAGCCCGTTCACTGGGGATTTGAAGAAAATGATTTTCACACTCCATTTATTGGATTCCCCCATCACCCTCCCCTGCCTTCATGCTTCTGCAGCACTTTTAATGATAAGCGCTTACGAGATGGAGAAAGTCATTCGTAAACCATCCACAGTTTGGTTGGGTCGTCTATACGCAATCAACACCACCCCAGCCGTTGCTTCTCAAACTGATCCGGTAATTCAGTCTTTACTTTCGAATTATGAGACTCTTTTTCAGGAACCAAGCGAGCTCCCGCCTCAAAGAGACATCGATCATAAAATTCCCCTACTTCCGGATGCTAGACCCAAAAATTCCCGCCATACCGCATTCCTCATCACCTCAAGGGGGAACTCGAAAAGCTTATCCAAGAACTTCTGTACTCAGGATTCATAAGGCCAAGCACCAGCCCTTTCTCCTCACCGGTACTACAAGTATCCAAAAAAGACGGTAATTGGCATATGTGCGTGGACTACCGGTATTTCAACGATATATCATTGAAAAATCAATTTCCTATTCCTATAGTTGATGACTTGCTTGATGAATTACATGGCGCTAAGTTTTTTTTTAAACTTGATTTACGCTCCGGTTTTTTCCAAGTTCGTATGCATGATCAAGATATTTTTAAAACTAGTTTTGCAACTCACTTAGGTCATTATGAATTCCTTGTTATGCCATTTGGTTTGGTTAATGCTTCTTCCACTTTTCAATCTCTCATGAATTCGGTTTTTGCTTCGGTCATTAGGAAATTTGTGCTTGTGTTCTTTGATGATATTCTTATTTATAGTAAATCTTGGCATGAACATCTAGATCATATCTCACAAACTTTGTTCCTTATGCAAGCTAATTGTCTCCTGGCTAAACGTTCCAAGTGCTCATTCGGCCAGACTTCCATGGAGTACCTAAGCCATATTATTTCACGCAGGGGCGTCTCTACAGATCCGCTGAAAATTTCCAGCATGCTCGATTGGCCGACTCCAAAAAATCTCAAGGAACTGAGAGGATTTCTTGGTCTCATAGGGTACTACCGCAGGTTCATCCGAAATTATGGCATACTTAGTCGCCCTCTTACTCAACTACTCAAGAAGGATAATTTCAAATGGGATATAACCACCACTGATTCCTTTATCAGAATGAAACAAGCTGTTAGCACTGCCCCGGTTTTATCTTTACCGGACTTCTCTCAACCATTTGTTCTCGAAACAGATGCTTGTGACTCGGGTATTGGGACTGTCCTCATCCAATCTTCACACCCGATTGCATTTTTCTCCAAGGCATTAGGAGAAAATTTTCAAGGTTATTCAGTTTATGAAAAAGAATTAATTGCAATTGTGCATTCGGTGTTAAAATGGAAACACTATCTCATGGGGTGAAAATTCTTCATACGAAGTGATCACCAAAGCTTACAATTCTTGAAAAATCAACGTCTCGGTACATTATTTCAACAAAAATGGATTGCTAAACTTATGGGATTCCAATTTGAGATCCAATACAAAGCTGGAAAATAAAATATAGCAGCAGATGCACTATCTCGTTCAGCCATCTTATTCCCTATGACTAATGTCCAGCCAACCTGGCTTAAGGAGATTCAAGACTCTCAAACCAAGGACTCAACTTTATCGGCCATCATCACAGGAAATCTCTCCACTCATCGGCCTTCCCAGATTATTCTCTCCAAGGAGGCCTGCTCTCTTATCGCAACCGCATCTGTGTTGCCAATAATCCAGACATCAAGGGTCATATCTTCCTTTCACTGCATGCCTCACCTGTAGGGGGACATTCTGGAATTACCACTACTTATCATCGTATTAAATATGTATTTTATTGGCCGCACATGAAGAAGGATATTACCTCTTGGATTCAATCTTGTGATGTTTGCAACAGAATCCACTTTGATCGTTCAGCCTCCCCTGGTTTGCTACAGCATCTCCCAATTCCTGTTAAACAATGGGATAGCATCAGTATAGATTTTATCGAAGGCTTACCGGTCTCCCTCTCAAAAAACTCCATCTTCGTAGTGGTTGATAGATTAACCAAGTACGCCCACTTTATTTCTCTCTCACACCCTTACTCAGCCCAAGATATAGCCACTATATTTGTTGACACTGTCTATCGATTACATGGGCTGCCCTCATCAATCATCTCCGATAGAGACCCCATCTTCACAAGTACCTTATGGACTGAGCTATTCCGCCTCATCAGAGTTCATCTATGTCTCTCTTTGGCCTATCACCCGCAAACTGATGGCCAAACGGAAAGGGTGAATCAATGCCTTGAAACCTATCTCTGAGGTATGTGTCTCGACCATCCGCACTATTGGGTGAAATTCCTACCTCTAGCAGAATTCTGGTATAATAGTTCTCACCATTCCGGCATCAGAATGTCGCCCTTCCAAGCTTTATATGCCCATTCACCAACTTTCCTTCCTTGTGATACGACTAACTTCATCCCTCATCATCCAGCCACAAATTTCCTTGCTGCTCATCAAGAGTTCATCAAAACCCTTCGATATAACCTGCTTCAAGCACAACAGCGTACTAAGTTTTATGCCGACAATCTCCGAAGTGAATGCTCTTTTGCAATAGGTGATTTAGTCTATCTTAAGTTGCAACCTTACCGACAAAACTCTTTATCGCTCAGGAGGAATCTGAAGTTGGCTGCCCGGTACTATGGTCCATTTCCGATTCTCTCCCGTATTGGACAGACGACTTACAAATTATAACTTCCCCCCATGTCTAAGCTCCACCCGATTTTCCATGTCTCGCTACTCAAGAAAAAAATTGGGGGGTCCTCATCATTGTCTCCAGACCTACCGGATCTATCTCCAGCCGGTACACTTACTCCCCAACCCATGCGAGTTATGGACCACCGCCTCACAACCCGCTGCAACAAACCGATCACTCAATTGCTAATTCATTGGTCGGCTTCCCCACCATCAGCAGCCACATGGGAGGATCTCGCCTGGATCCGACGCCGTCTCCCCCGATTTGATCCTTGGGGTCAAAGATCGTCTTTAGAGGCAGGTATTGTCACATTCCCAAATCGTTCCCCAACACTTACTACCTCTATGATTGCAGATGTTGATGGGAGCAAATTGTCGAAGAAGAAGATGACAAATCAGAGAAGAAAGACGTAAAGAGATGAAGTGTCGAAGGGAACAACTCTATTTGGGCTCTATAACCCAATAGAGTATTGTCTATTGTTGAAGATTAGGAATAGCCCATTAGGCCCAACTTATGTTACTGTTATGGTTATTATGTATCGTACAATGTTACCGTTACCCTAAACAACTTAAATGTTCATAGAGAACACGTACTGATTATCTTTTGCGAATTTGAAATCTATTCCTCTTCATCTCATTTTTGTTCATCTTCTCCTCTACTCTTTCTCCCTATCCTCCTTCTATACTTCTTAGAACGACTCAAGAACGTGACATATGGCAACTGATTCAAGGCATAAGAAATGCTAGCAGGATGTGTCAGCCTTGTGATCCCCAACCGTTTCAGCCTGTAAAGCCTGCTTGCATGCTCTTATATGCGCAGCACCAACCGGTGGCCACATCCTCATCGGCGTCTGCATGTTCTTCAATGGCGTCTCCACCGTCGCCATCGCGCCACAGAGCCATATTGCTGCTATTATTGTTAGTACTTAGTAGCTATGTCTCCTCTCCCATCTGATGAGTTTTAGGATGAAAGCTTCAGATTTGAATTTAACAGATTATTGAGTTGAGGAACAAAACAGCCGCAGCCGCATACATTCAAAACAAAGAAAATGTCCACAGCAGTAGGTTTAAGCATACAAAATTGTGCTACTTATATAGTAGGCAAACCAACTAAAACGTCAATACGTTTTTAAACAAACAACTTCTTAATATTATATTTTATTCATTTAGATAACTCCAAACAACACTTCTTCATTCCAGCAACGGGTCTCTTCAATCCTCACTCAGCAGACCTTCAACACTCCCCCTTACTGCGGAGGGAGGTAGCGCCTGAAATATTTCCATAGGAATAACACCAATTTTCGCCATAAGGTTAGTGAAAGCGATTTTCCCAGATTTTTTGTAAATATATCAGCACATTGATCTTCAGATTTAACATGAATAAGTTTAATTTCTCCTTCCTTTACCGCATCTCTTAGGGCATGAAATTTTACCTTAATGTGCTTGACTTTGCTGAAATGTGTTGGGTTTTTAGCAATCGAGATTGCAGCTTGATTGTCAATATGTAGAGTAGTTAGCTTGATTTGTTTAAATCCAATTTCCTCCATAAGTTATCTTAACCATGCACAATGATTTGAAGCATAAGATGCAGCGATATACTCAGATTCGGCTGTTGATTGAGCCACTACTTCTTGTTTTTTTGTACACCAGGAGAAAGGGGACTGATTTAAGAAGAATATGTATCTGGATGTGCTTTTCGCATCATCTGATCCTGCATAGTCGCTATCTGCATAGCCCAACAATGTGATATCCTTCAATTTTCCTGAGTAGGGTAAAAGTAGACCATAATTCATAGTTCCTTTTATATATCGCAAAACACGTTTAGCAAGCACAAGATGACTGATTTTTTGTTTATGCATATATCTTGAGAGCATGTTCAAAGTGTGATTAATATCTTGTCTAGTATTTGCAAGATATAGAAGACTTCCAATCATACCTCGGTAAACAGTTGCATCTGCGTCATTCTCATTTTCAAAGGCACTAACTTTTCCTTTATGTTCACTTGGAGTTTTGACTGAATTTGCATCTAACATTCTGAATTTCCTCAACATTTCGGTGCAATATTTCTTTTGTGAAATCAGAATTCCCACTCCTTCCTTCTGTATAATTTCCATTCCTAAGAAAAAATGCATTTCGCCTAAATCAGACATTTCAAACACTTGAGTCATAGATTTTTTAAATTCAATGATACAGTTTTCGTTGCTAGAAGTTATTAGTAAATCATCTACATATAATGAGACAATGAGTACATGGTTACCTTCCATTCTTTTAATGTACACTGAATAATTTGCGGATGATTTCTTAAAGCCATGATTAATGAGGACTTCATTCATTTTTTCATTCCATGCTCTTGGTGCTTGCTTAAGGCCATACAAAGCCTTCTTTAGGCGATATACTTTGTTCTCACTCCCAGGTGTTACAAAACCTTCTGGTTGATAAACATAAACCTCTTCTTCTAGAATTTCATTTAGAAAGGCGGTTTTAACATCCATGTGATGAACTTTCCATTGTTGATTTGCTTCCATAGACAATAAAAGTTTAATTGAATCAAGTCTAGCAACGGGTGCAAAAACCTCGTTGTAGTTTATACATTGAGTCTGAGAATAACCTTTTGCTACAAGTCTAGCTTTGTATTTGTTGACACTTCCATCAGAGTTTAATTTTGTCTTATAAATCCATTTTACTCCAACTATGTCTTGCTTTGTTAGTTTCTCTACTAATTCCAAAGTTTTATGTTTTTTGATGGACTGTATCTCTTCCAACATGACCCTTCTCCATTGTTCTTGAGTTGAGGCTTCTGCAAAAGTCTTAGGGTCAGTTAAATCACAACATGAATCAGCAATATAATTTTCTATCACACCAATTTGATCATATATATCTGATAAAAATTTAAATTTTGTAGGTCTGGCATCTGAAGTTCCACTTTCAGAATATGGAGAATTTTTAGATTTATAACTTTCAGATTCAGAGCCTTCCGATTCAGATTGAGCATTCTCATTCTCATTTCCTACTTCACTAATATTTCCAACTTCTGTAAATTTATTTGAATTTTCAGATTCTTCAGATTCAAGTTGAGCATTCTCATTCTCATTTTCAGCCTCACCAGTATTTCCTGCTTCTGTAAAATCATTTGGACTTTCAGGTACTATCATTTCATGTATTTATGATATTTTAGCAATACTTGGTTCAATGAAAGCTTCATCACTATAAATATCAGATATTCTTTTAAGTTCATTATTATTTTTTTGTTCTCTACCTCCTCTGTGACACTGCGAGCATGTTTTAATGGTATGATTAGTCCAATCCCACTCTTTGTCTTCTTCAAAGACTACATCTCTACTAATGCAAATATTTTACTCTTGGGAAACAACACTCTGTAGCCTTTAACCCCACTGCAATATCCCATAAACACTCCTGTTTTAATCTTACTGTCCAGCTTACTTCTATTAGCATCCGGAGTATGCACATGACATACACTCCCAAAAACTCTTAATTGTTTTGCACTTGGTTTTGAATCATGACATAATTCATAAGATGTTTTACCATTTAGAGACCTGGAATGAAGTATATTCAATACGTAAACTGCAGTAGAAGCAGCTTCTGCCCAACATTCTTTTGGAATATTTTTCTCAAATATTAGACATCTTACCATCTCCACAATTGTTCTGTTTTTCTTTTCACTGACTCCATTTTGCTGAGGGGTATAAAGAGTGGTATATTGATGCAATATCCCTTCATTCATGCAGAAATTTCTTATAGCATTTGATATAAACTCTCCACCATTATCTGATCTAATTGACTTTATTTTCCTCTTTGCCTGACGTTCAGCCATGATTTTAAAGGTTTTGAAGGCTGCAAACGTATCTGATTTTTTCTTCAAAAAATAGATCCAACAATATCTACTAAAGTCATCAATGAATAAGATAAAATATTTGCTCCCACTCTATGACTCTTCTTTTATAAGGCCACATAGATCAGTATGAATTAAATCCAGTCTTTCTTTAGCTCGAGATGTGCTTATAGGAAATGGAAGTCTAGTTTGTTTACCTTTTTGACATATCATGCAAGTAGAATGTAATAAATCAAAAATAGGAAGGTCGAGAACCATACCGTTTTTCTGCAGTAGCCTGAGATTTTTTACTCCAAAATGTCCAAATCGTTTGTGCCATGAGCTTCTTCAATCGCTGTAAAACTAGTTTCATGATCATTAGAATTGATAGAAAACAGATTGTTATCTGACAATTCTGATATTATGCAGGACTTTGTCAAGGGGTTTTCAATTTTGCATTTAAATTCATCAAATGTGAGTTTGAAGTTGTGTCGAAGGAGCTGTCCCAAACTCAACAGATTTTGTTTCAAGGCAGGGACATAGAGAACTTCATTTACATATATTAATCCAGAATTTCCTCTCAAGGTAATTTTACCGATTCCTTCCACAAAAGCAATATGACCGGTTGCAGATTTGACTGTTTTTTTTTTGTGTAGCTTTCAATTCATCAAACAAAGCCTTATCCTTGCACATATGTTTGGAGCATCCGTTATCAATAATCCAACCTGTATTTGTGTCAAAACAAGTTAGTAAACTAATCTCTAAATCAGCCATGTCATCAAATAATGAGAATTCCGCTGTGTTAGCCGTTTCTCCTCCATTTTTGGTTGTAGGGCACACTTTGTCAATGTGTCCCAAGTTTCCACATAAATTGCATTTTGCATCCGGTCTCCACCAGCAAAAATCGGGTCTGTGATTTGTCTTGGAAAAATGAGGACAAGTTCCCAATGGTTGTTGCTGTCTCCAGGTAATATTTGCTTGATTATATGTGATATTTGATGGCTGATATATCCCACCTTTTCCTTTGTTCATGTTCATATTATTTGCTTCGAGGATATCTTGACTTATGAGTGCAACTTCATTTTTCAGGGTCAATTCTTCATCTTCAGGAGGCCTGATTGCTATCCTTTTTTCAGAAGATTGTAGTGCAGTTATGAAATCTGTAAAGGTGACTTCTCTTCTTTTATTTTCATGATTTTCTTTAGCTTCTCGCATTCTTCGAGGGCACACAATTTTGCCTCAAATCTGTTTGGTAAGCTCATAGAAGTCTTCTCAATGATTTTTTCGTCTGATAAGTCACCTCCTAGTGCTCTTATTTCGTTGACTATTTTTACCGTTCTATCATAGTATTCTTGGAGAGTTTCTTTGTGATTCATTCTATTTGCTTCAAAATCGGCCATCTTGTTTCTGATATGAATCTTTCTGATCTGATCTCCTCCTTCGTATAGGCTTTTCATACGATCCCATAATTCCTTTGGAGACTGACAATTTGTGATTTTATCAAACATCGTATCCGTAAGTGCATCGTGTAATATTGTCATAGCTTTGTATTTGAGTATAACATGTTCTTCATATAGTTTTTTCTCCACTTCAGTAACAGTTTTTGAAATAGACTCATGTTCATCTTTTTCAACTATTTGCCAGAGATCTTTAGCTTTCATGTATGTTGTGATTTTTATAGCCCATGAGAAATAATTTGTTCCATCCAAAAGATGTGGACCTTGTATACTTCTTGAACTTGTCATAACTGTTTGAATGTCAATAATATCCAGGATGCAAGAGTGTTACCTTGAATAGTTGCTCCGATACCATAATGAGCTTTAGGATGAAAGCTTCAGATTTGAACTTAACAGATTATTGAGTTGAGGAGCAAAATAGCCGTAGCCGCATACATTCAAAACAAAGAAAATGTCTACAGCAGTAGGTTTAAGCATACAAAGTTGTGCTACTTATATAGTAGGCAAACCAACTAAAACATCAATACGTTTTTAAACAAACAACTTCTTAATATTATATTTTATTCATTTAGATAACTCCAAACAACACTTCTTCATTCCAACAATGGGTTTCTTCAATCGTGAACAGCCCCAATTTAATAAGACTTCAGCACCATCGTGAACAGCCCCAATTTTCCTAAAAAACGAACCAAGAAAATAAGAAATTAAAATCGAGCAAGAAGGCGACTAAGCTACGAAATTTATATTAACGGGCTTGGCTATAGACAACCCATAAAGTCCATTTAACATTACGCTCTATTTCGAAAGTTGCATTTTGTTTCGTATCCCCAAAGAAACTTATTTTATAATAATAAATTATAAAACCCCCTTCCATTTGATTTCATGGCATATTCTCTGCAAGGTTTCAGTAACCAATCCTTATCGAACGCGTGGCACCATCACAGACTCATATTATATATACAAGGGTTTCGAGGGTTTTCATCTCGATCTCTTTCTTGTTGCCCAGCCGTCGCTATTTTTTTCAGGATGCCTCGTCGTAGCTCTGGTGAGTCCGCTGCTGTGATATATTCTCTTTTATTATGAATTAATTTTATTTCTGTGATTCGATATTTCTTATTTGGTTTCTTTTTGGTGTCTTTGGAAATGTATGGATACCTTTGATTTTTTGTTTCTACTCGAGATCTTGGGTCCATGTTTTGTCTCTCTTTTTTGGTTTTTCTATGTTTTTGTTTTGCGTGGTGGTCGATTTTAACTACTAGGCATACGGATCTGATGATTTTTGATGTTATACTATGGCTTTTTCCCAATAAACTGATAGATGTATGCTGAATTGGTTTGATGAAATTTGAATATATTTTCTATGTCGTAGTTTAACGTCATAGAGTTATTGGCAATATCATGTATGCTAGCTGTGGGNAATTGGTTTGAGAATGGCGTGAACAAAGAAGCTAGAAAACTAAATCGTATAATCGAAGATACGATAAAAGGTAGTAAGAGCTTAATGAAGCTTGATCTAACTCATATGAGTGAGTTCAGAGGCGATGCTCATCCTTCAATATGGCTAGGGAAGAAAGATGCTGTGGCTGTATGGGGCCAAGATTGCATGCATTGGTGCCTCCCTGGTGTTCCGGATACTTGGGTCGACATATTAGCTCAACTCATCACTTACCATTTCAACTATACAGTACCTTTTTTACAGTAATTATTTTGCATTCATTCAACTTTTCAAGTTTAAATTTTTTCTTCTAATTTTATTGAATGGATTAGATTGTCTGGCTGTTTAGTATGCTCTCTACTTGACTTGAATGTGGCTTACTTGTGCAATCTTAAAGTGAATTAGACTGGTTTCTTGGCCTTACAATTAATCTGATGATATTTTGAATTTATTGTGCTTATCTGTATCATGTGCATGTTTATGTTTTTATACCAAGTAAAGATTTCCTTTACATTAAGGTTAGGTTTGTCTGAATGTATTAATTCAAGTTGCACTTGTTTTTAATGTCAGAAATCTTTTGGATTATATGAATGGGGGAATTATCTTTTTTGTTACATGCTTTCTTATGTGACTCGTGTTCGAAATATTTTTGTTCGTTCGAATATAAACATAAATATAAATTTTGCTTGAATATTTTTTTATTTTTATGAATAAATATGTAGGTTTGTGAATTTTGAAAATTATAATATATTATTTCACATTATTTTTTTAAATATTTTGTATTAAATTACATGTATCAAAATATTTATTCATATTTTTTTACAGTATATTATTTAATTTTTCAATTTGTAATCTGATAAAATCATTTTTCAATATATTGAATTATAATATAAATTTTAAAAAATGTAAATGTTATGAATATGTATGTGGATGTTTATCAAAGTAAAGAAATATATTAGGAAAAACAAACAAAAATACGATATACAAATAAAATATTTTCTACATTTAAATTTTATATTTAATTAATAAGGTAGATAAATTTAATGATATTTGTTGAATGACTATTTGAATTAACATATTATTATCAATATAATATTTATGATCCATAATTATTCAAATATCTTGTATATAAATAGAATTGATTTATGTAAATATACACATAACAAATTTTAAGTCTTCTATTAAATTGTATCTTTCTCATATAATTTATTATTAAATCATATTATTTATAACAGTAAATAGATAGTTCCAATATATTTGAATAAGATATTTAATAAACAAAAAAATTAAATTTTTCAACAAATAAATACATATTCGAATAAAATAAAAACAAAAATAGTTTGATTCTTACATCTAGTTTATTTTTCTGCTTACTTGTAGCATTGTGATACTATGTAGACTTTTGCAGAGAGAGGTGAACTTCCGACAAGATGATATTCATATAACGACACATAACTGAGAATTTACTGTTACAGAAAGAGGAAGATGAAGAACACTAGTGATAAAGAGAAACAGATTAGCTAGAATTTCTAAAATCAATGAGCATTCGAAAACTCAGGCCCTCTCGCCTCTGATTCTCCGTGCCAACTGGATGTCCTTCGGCATAATCGTCACCCTCTTTGCGTGAATTGCGCATAAATTAGTATCTTCAAACAGTCCCACAAGGTACGCCTCCGCAGCTTCCTGGAGCGCTGCAACGGCGGAGCTTTGAAACCTCAGATCCGTCTTAAAATCCTGCGCAATTTCTCGTACAAGCCTCTGGAAAGGCAACTTGCGGATCAGAAGTTCTGTTGATTTCTGGTATTTCCGAATCTCGCGAAGGGCGACGGTACCAGGGCGGAAACGGTGAGGCTTCTTTACACCGCCGGTTGCCGGGGCAGACTTCCTCGCAGCCTTGGTGGCCAGTTGCTTTCGCGGCGCCTTACCACCGGTGGATTTACGAGCAGTTTGCTTGGTTCGTGCCATCTCGAAGAATCAAACTGTAACTTTGTGAGAAGATAGAGATCTAGGGCTAAATCGAAGCGTTCTGAAGATGGCTGATTCAAAGGATATTTATAGTGTTTTTACAAAAAGATTTGGCGGGATTGTGAAATTATCTAAACCGTTGGATTCCCAAAAAAATATATGGCTCCGATGTGTTATGTCAGGATTTTCCTGGATCGATGAAGTGTCTCTTGCACGCGGGCAACCTCAAGCCGTTCGATAGATCCTAATCTAACGCTCCTCCCTCATATTCCTGAGATGTGTGGATTGATGACGTGGAGTTTTCGATTTTAAATAATTAGGGACCCTAGTCAATTTTTTAAAAATAATTGAGATGTGATGTTTCTAAATTAGCCCACCAATAAAAAGTTAATTAATAATATCTATTTTTATAGGGTCCACAAACCCGGGATACGTAGTAGGTTCGCTTCTTCCCAGTTCCCACTACTGGGTTTCTGCAATTCTTGCTACGAAACCTTGAAGGAGATCGAGAACCCATCAGCCATTGTTAGCGGATCGCAGCGCCCTTTTATGCCCAAAGTGAGGAGCAATACAAAATTGATTGTTTTTGTATCAAATCGATACCAACATTCAAGAGCGGCGACTTCTTTACGTAGATTATTCCGATCATTACGTTTCCTTATGTATGATTTGGGATTTCCGATAGTCCGAGTACTTCTCACGGTCAAACTTTTGTATTACTGTAATTTCGCTATATTTTATACTTTCTGGTCACCTACTTTTTTCTGCTTACCTTCCAGTATTTAGTTTATATTTTCAACAGGGTATTGGATTTTGAGTGTTAGGAGAAGGTGATAAGTATCTTAGCTTGTGCATTGCTTCAAGTGAGTTGTTTTGCTTGTTTAGTAATCCTTTTGAATTAAGGGTATCATCAGGTTTGTAATCCTTTAGATGCATTGGTTATTTTCTGGATTTTTCCATGTTATTCGTTTGTAATCCTTACCAAATTTCATGGGTAAAGATGATGATTTGCATTTTGCACAGGATTTTAGAGATATCTTGTCTAGGAATATATTTTCTCAGGTCCTTTTCCTTTGTTGCTGTCAAGGATATATTTTTCTTTTTGGTAATTCACGTCATGTCATCCAGTGAAAAATATTCTATTCACGATGTATATTACTGAGAATCCTTATATTCAACATATTTTGAGGCAAATTTTTCTTTTTCATCAGGATCAATTTTGTTCTATTCTATTGGATGAGGATTGTGTCTGTGTGTTTATCTCTTTGGTTTTCACATCTGTTTAATTTGTGGCAGGTTGGGGTTCACTATTTTAGTGGGAAGGAATAATTTTTTAGAGAAACTTTGCGATGTATAGGCAGTCACCTGGTAGAAGCAGCCAAAGATCTAAAAAGATAAAGGTGAAGCATGTTCTGCAATTGTCGCTTGTGCTTGGTGTTTGCTGTTGGTTATTATATCAAGTAAAACATTCTCATGACAAGAACGTAGAACTTGAAAAAACTGAAGCTGAAGGCATACCTGAAAGGTTTCATGGCAAGGAACTTTCAATACTTGGAAGGAAAGGAATACAGGATAGAAGTGAGGAAACAGTGCCAAAGAATGTTAAGTATGGCGAATCAGCAAATGAAGAGGAAGAAACTGAAACCAAATCGGAGAGAGTTGTAAGAAGAGAGGACGAGGGGGAGGAACGTGAAGTTGATGAACCTGAGGAGAATGATCAAGAGGGGACTGATGCAGATTATGAGGAATTGCCTGTTGATGAAAAGGAGACGGAAGTTGAAGATGAGATTGACATAGAGGCTGTGCTTAATGGGACCGGGATAAGAAGTTCGGTGGATGAAACTGATCAGGAAGGAGAAAGTATGAGTTTTTCTGAAGCACGGGAGAAGCATTACAAGGCAGATGATGCTTCTAGTGCTGTGGGGCATTATTCTCAAACAACAAGTATCGAAAATGTGGACGGAGACTCTGAGCTTCAAATTCGTCTTGAAAATAGAATCAACAATGAAATCTCCAGTGAATCTGACAAAAGTGGCACCAGAAAAGACCTAGAGGTTGCAGTTGATGAATTAGCTGAAGAACACCAACGAAATATGACAAGTGATTCAGAAAATGGAATTATTTTGGAAAATTCTACTTCTAATATCACAACAATAGAAGGCTCAACTGAGATAGCAGTTGAGAATCACAATGTATCTTTAAATAATAGCAAGCTTGGAAACAATGCTGAGGTATTTCTCTCGGAGCTTAAATCTGAGAATGAATCGAGTTTATCCACTGTTACCCCGAATCAGCGGATCGGCGTAAATTCAACCGATTCTTCTGGTAAAGCCAGAGTTTATGATTTGAACTCCATGAACCCTGAGCTCTTGCCTATCAAAACAGTGTCAGAAGACATGGCTAAGATTGAAGCTTCTAGTGAGACAGTGGAATCAACACCTAATGGAGAAGTGGAAGAACTTCTACGGGAAGCAATCGATACCCTTCCAGATATACCAAATGAAGGTGCTGCAGCAGAATGAAGGCGATTTGGAGCTTGTATTACATGTAAGGTATACCATAAGGTAGTTTTCTTTTCATCTTTGTTGTATGATTATGCCATCTAGAGCTTGTATTACATGTAATATGTGATTTGGCTTTTCGATTTATTTTAAGGCGATTTCTTGATGAGAACCAACTTGCTTCTGTGAACATTTATAGCAAAACAATTTAGACTAGAAAGTTACACTTAGGAATCAAATCCTTTCCTTCGATAATGCGCTATATGAAAATAATCATTTCGTTGTCTTCGCATTTAGTTAGGATTACAGTGCAGGAAGCTACTGCTAATGGGAAGGAAAATACTTAGAAAGGCCATAAGGTAATGAGTAAAACTCTTCACTCCTTGGATCCTTGTCAAAGTACTTAAACTTAGCCCACCATTGTCGGCCGCTATCCTTCCTACTGTCTGAATGTTTTCGTCCCATTGTTAAGTCGAGGAACACAGCTACCATTGCTGCTACTGTTGCTGGAGATGAGAAGATCACAGCCATCATCTCATTAAACTGCAAAAACAGCATTGGTTTTCTTAGTCATTTCGAATATGTTTTCGAAATTAGAGATGGATTCCTCGTACCCATCGGGAATGAGTGTGGACAGGGCTGTGTCCGGATGTGATCACGTATTCGTTGAAGTACCTTGGAATGGACAGTCCCAAGAATAAGGAGAATCCAACAATGAACTTTGTCCTAAAGCTATTGAGATTGCAGTATTGAAGCAAGCCAAGTCCAGCAGAAGCTGTCATTGTTACAAAATATCAGTCTCTTGTAGCTCAAAGGAGTAGAAAAATACTTACACATGAAGGCGAAGAGAATACAGTACAAAGCTCCGACTACCGGAAGAGGAATCGAAGCAACGATAGCTCCGAACTTGCCTAGAATCGAAAACAAAATCATGAAAGCTGCTGATATTTGGACAACTCTTCTACTTCCAGTTCTTGTTAGAGCCAAAAGTCCCACGTTTTCACTGCATTTCAGGACAAAAATGAAGAGAAAATCCAAACGCAGACAATTCAAGAACAAGTTATTATTACACTGATACTGTTGATCCAACCCCTGTTCCAAATAAACCATCAAGAAAAACTCCAAATCCCTATTATAAGATCAAACACAGTAAGCCTAAAGCTTGATCTAATCTAATTTCATGAAGTTTTACCAGCCAGCCTATGCCTCGACTTATAACTGAAGCCGGTGGATGTGTACTGCTTCCGTATCTAGATGCAGCAATGAACGCCCCGGTTGACTGTAATGTAGCAAAACACGAAGATTATCAGCTGATTTCTAAGTAAATTTTGAAGGTGAATTTTGAACCTCGATCATCGAGACAAAAGCGGCAGCAAACATGACGAAGGCTTGACCAACATGAACCTGAGGATTTCCCCATTGGACTGGATATGGAATGCTAATCCTACAAGATGATCATGTAAGCAAAAGAACAGTGTTTTTTCAGACATGTTTATAAGACTTACCATGATGATCCGCCTACTAGTCCAGAGCGATCAACACGACAACTCAACTGTGTTTTTAGTGGTTTGTTATTGTAGGTACCCACTACTGTTAGAAGAGCAGCAAAAGCCCAGACTATTCCCACGGAGATTAACACCGCAAATCGATCGTAAATGGGACGGTTTGATCCCAAGATATGAGGAATGTACTGCAAAATAATGTAATGTAAGAATATACATCACATTTACAAGGAAATATACTTGCCTGAGCGAAGACAACAAGAAGGATTAACTCAGGGAGACCAATTTCAACGCATTCCGCAAGCTACACGCATCAATATTTGCAGTGATTTCTTAGTTTTTTACAGAAAAAAATTACAGGGAAAGTTTCATACCAGAGGAAAGCCATTATCATAAAGGCCAAGACCAACGAGAATCACAAGAGGGGCAGCAGAAAGAGGGCTCAAGAACCTGACGACAATTCTCCAAATTCCGAGAAATCCAAGCAACATGGGAAGGGCTGAGGCAATCAACAGAGCACCTTGAATCGCTCTCATGGTACAAAGAAACCTCTGATTTTACAAGGCTTTTTAATGAAGGGAAAATCAAAATGAAGTGAACTTGATAAGAGGGTGTAGAGAAAGACCTCCTTAGAGTCGAGAAATACGATATATTTCTGAGAAAATGAAACATAAAGTACTGGAACTATGAATCTATACGAGCCACCTATCACAACAGGCAAACGGGTACCGAACCACGTTTGTAATAATGTGTTTATTCCAGAAACAAACAGCAACGTTTGTATAACTTGAGCTTTTTCAACCTGTTTGTAATTGTATTGAATCCACGTATTTTAATAATGTGTTTTGAATTGTAATACGTATTTATGAAGAACTGACATGTCCACCGCCCATGTATGGAACAATTATAGTTGGGATGATGACTGTCGTTCCGAGCATCACCAAATAGTGCTGGAATCCCAGGATCACCGCTTCAACTGCAAGAAATTATACAGATTAAAGCTATTTCTTTAATAGAAAGTGATTTAAGTGAATAACCCAACCCCATGAAGGGTTGCTGTTGACGCAGTAATCCACACAACGGAGCTGCTCCTCCACAGGATGAGGCTCCAGTTTTTCCTCATTCTTCGTCATGAAGAACAAGATTCAAGCGTATGAAGAGTATCAAATTTAAGACAATGGAATGAATATATATGATGATGAAGAAGAAGAATCAAAACTATAGAGTATAGTGTAAAGTAGAAGTTGTTGGGCGGCTGAATTCATTTGATTTGGTGAAGAAGTTTAGAAATTTGAGGGAAGTTAGTTCGTAAGCGTTGTTTATGATGGTGGATTATCTAAACACACCAGATTCACCTACCTTTAACCTTCACATTTCAGGATCCTCATGCTTCAAAGTGAACTGTTCAAATTGACTTGTTTCAAAATAAATCAAATAACCAAAAATGTTGTCCATCTTAAGGTGAATTTTATCTAACAAATTGGTCATTTGTCGGAAATAATCAATTTATTGTCGGGGCAGATGAAAAGAACGGCGTCGTTATGTTTACTGTCGATATCTTTCTTTCCTCATTCAATTCTTGATTTTCTATTTTTGGATTTTGGGGATTTAGGGTTAGGGTTCCGTATTTGGTCGCTGCTGATTTGTACTCGATTTGTCGATCGAATTTGGATTCTATGGTGTCAGGATCCATTGAACAGTAAGAGAGTTAATGGGTATTCATTCCTCACTCAGTCTATCCCCAATATATGATTCAACTATATTTCCATCAACAAATCTCAATTTTCTTTTTGTCAACGTCATTTTCATGACGTGTGCCAATTCTATGTAGTTCTCTCCTTCCAGAACAATTGAATGAATAACAAGGCTAGAGTGATCTGACGGCACCAGTGCCCATGCCAATGTGTCTCTATACGGCATTCCGATGATGTCAAAAGGGGCGTGAAGCCGTGAACCACCCCTGCTCCCTCTTAGCTTTAAGAAACATTGGGCATGAAGCCCAGGGTATTTCCTTCCTCCCCAAAATTTTGGTGCCTTATTTTCTGTGGTTTCCACAACAATCAGCGGTAAAGTCTGTTGTGTTTGAGACCGGTGACGTCATATGGGGATTAGAAACCTTAGCACCCCTGGTTTTGCTTGGTGTCAGTTGTCCTGAAAAAACTGACGTTAATGGGGGAAAATCCTTCCTGAGGAAGAAGTAGCCCACTCATAGGAAAGGCTCTGACACCATATTGAAAATGAGAATCGAAAAGAAACTATTTTTTCGCACTCTGGTAGCTAGAAAGTTCAAGATTACATATATATCAAAACCTAATATACGGATAAAAGACACCCAATACATCAATGCGGTCAACACATATTGTCGACTGCCCAGATTAACTTAACACTGGTCGACCGGCACAACAACGGTCGACCTACATCGATCGACACGATTCGAAGGACACTGATATGGTATGGACAATAAAATATGGTGATAATTTATTTAATGTGTTCGATTGTTTTACCACGTCATTATCTTGGAATAGGCATTTTCTTCCTCTGCTTTGTTGACTTATCTGTCGGATCTTTATGATACAGGGCAGTGTTTCCTTCTAAAGATGCCATGTTGTTTTAGTGTGGAGAATGGATGAAATGGGCAGCAGCTGGAAGAGGGTTGTACAGTTGATCTAGTTAAGAAGATGATAGGAGAATTCATGGATCGTATGTATGGTTGTAAACCAGAAAGAAAGGAAATGGAAGTTCTCTAAGGATCCTAATTTACCTCCTCATTGACATTGCTGAGTCCTCGATGTATGTACCTCAAGGTCTTGGCCTTGACAATTCATTCAACCTATGGAGTTCCTAACAATAAAATATTTAAGTTGATGTGTGGTGGTCGGTCCAACTTCTCTTCTTGGAAGTACCGCACCAGACCTTCCTAAAGCCATCAAGGAACTCAAGTGTGGTTCATGTGTGCCTCAGCAGTGCAACTTCGAGCCTTAAGAGCTCAAATCTCTGCATTGAGAGAATACCAATAGCACAGATAAAGCTGAATTGATCTTGTCCAAAAATATGGAGAAACAAAGGAGGGCAGCATAGCACACTGAGAATGAATACCACATCTGATTCAAAGGAAGACACTATTCCATATCTTAGGAATAAATTCTAATGAAAACCAGATTTTTGTGAGAATGCTTATCATGTCTTTAGAATCCAGATTTTTCTGTATTCAGATGGATTGAATAATAGACTCCTCTAAAGTCTAATCAGACAAAACAAATATTTCAACACATCCTAAAACTCTGGACACGATGGAGCAACAGAGAAATTAAAGAATAAGATACAACACAAGGGCTGCCTTGAGAAAATGGATACAATCTATTGCGTTGGCTCAGTTAAAAAGATTATTACCAATCAAGTATAGTATTGCTCATAAAAATAAGTCATCATAAATCATGAAGAGTAAAAATCTGGTTGCATTCAAAATAAATAAGAACAGAGATTCTCGACGCTAACAAAAACAAGTAGACAAGGTAACAGCAAAGCAATTTCGGCTAGAGTTGCAGGCACCCATGGATTAACGGTACTGCCAACAAAGAATAAACATAAGATGAAGAAGGCAAGCTATAAATAAACTGTTTAATCGCAAAAAATAAGGCACCTTGATGAAGCCAATTTCCTTAGCGTTGCTACGGAAGCATTGCCTGCAACACATCAAACCGTATTTCCGGATAATCCCATGAGGATTTCCGCACACACGGCTTTAACAAAAATATTTGTAAAAAAAGAGAACACATGCCAATCATAAACCAAATCTTTCAAAAATTAAACGAATTAAACAGAAAAAAGAAAAAAACGTGATTTTGAAACAAGGTACCATGTTCTTGAACCAGGACCATAGGTTTTAGGATGAGAATTCCAGATGTTAGAGTGCCCCATCTTCAAATTTGCTACCCAAAACTCAGCCGACGACGATTCTCCGATGGTTAGACGCCACATAGCTTCCTTGTTATATAGGTATTCTCAAACCCTAATGGCAATTTCGAATATTAAAGTACTCAACATGGGCAAAAATGACATTTATGCTTAAATGTGATATCTTAAAATTTGTAAATTACATAAATATTTTCAATGTTTTAAAATAGTTCAAGAATAATAATGAATAATGATGGTTTCATCTTTTTTATTATAAGTTATTTAGACAGTTTATTTCTATTTTATTTGAGAAAAATTTAATTTTTAGTTCGTCAAATTTACTTCAAAATTAATTTTGATCATTCAATTGAAAAAAATCAAGTTAAGTTATTCAAATTTAATATATTATCAATTGTGTTTTGAATTTTAGTCCTAAATTTTGACAAAATTTAAATTGTTTCACCGAAAAAATATTTTTGTATAAAGTCTAGTATTTTCCGTAATTTAAAAGATTATTTATAAACGATGAAAGTTAATTTAACAATAAATATTATAAATATTTGAAATTAAGGATGTTTTAATAATTTGGACTAAAATTGATAATTTGAATAATTTAATTTAATTTTTTTTGAATTAAGTGATCAAAATTGATTTTGAAATAAATTTGAAAAACTAAAAATGAAAATTTCCCTTTTTATTTGTGATTTATTCATTTTTTTTTTGAAATATTCTTTTATGTATTCTAATCTAATAACATTCATTATAATTAAATAAAGATCCGAGATTGAAAAAAAGATAAGTCTTCATAAATTATGATCACTAAAAATGTAGTTTCATTCAGTTCAAATACGAACAAAGATCCTTAAAACAAGTAGATAATTAAAAAAAGTGGATAACATAACATAGCAGCAATTCGAGCCAGTTGAAGGGGCATTCATGGATCAACGGTACTGTCAACAAAAAGATAGATCATATCAAATTAAACAGAAATAAAATTGGTTAATGAAACCAATTTCCTTGGCGTTGCTACGGAAGCATTGCCTGCAACACATCAAACCGTACTTGCGGATAATCCCATGATGATTTCCGCAGACACGGCTTTTTCAATAATATTTGTTAACAAGATGAAAATCAAATAGAAATACAAATAATAAACAAAGTGATTACGAAATAATGTACCATGTTCTTGAACCAGGACCGTATGTTTTAGGATGATAATTCCAAATGTTAGAGTGCCCCATCTTCAACTTTCTAAGGCGAAATTGGGATCCTGTGAAAATTAATCTCTATAGATATAAGGATCTTTTTAGGGATATATTTTCAAATAATAAAATACAAAGGGTGATACGGCTCACCAAGTCACGGACTGTGTAATTATCATGTCATCCAATTTATTAAATTTCAAATATGATATATTTTTTAAACAAAAATATGCATTTTTAATCATCAAACTTCAATTAAATACACTTAAAACACCTCAAGTTTCAAATACCCCCGAACCAATTGAAAGTTTCCCAAGAGCTAGTGCTCTGATACGAGTTTCAAATACTTTGATTTTATCATTAGCACTTTAATAAACTCGTTAATACTTTATGCACAATTCTCAAACATTAATGGTCAATTTTATATAATTTTTCAAAAGGATATTATTTTCGAATTTTTTTAGGGTTTTCAAACAGTTTTCAACTTACAGAAAACTGTGTGCTATAATATCAGTGATAAAAAACAAACAATGTTGATAACTTTATGTATCATTCTTATAATTTCGTAAGTTGGAGGACATGCAATTTACACAGTTCGTAAGTTGGGGTTAATTATATAATTTTCTCAAAATACAAAGAAAATAGTTTAACCATATTGGAAAATTTGAAAATATTATAAAGACAATATTTTTATAGTTTAATATGTGTAGGATGTAATCGAAATTAATATTATTCATACTACTGATCTCAAATTTTTAAAAGTTTAAATCATACTATTTAAGTTTAATAATTATGTAATTTGCTCCAAAAATCCAAAAGGTTTACACTTGCCATAATGTCTCCTATCATTTTGAGATATTACACAATTGACCCACATTATTTATAAATGAAAATTATCAGTGTTGTTTGATAATTTGATATTTGACTCTCAAATATACTAACTAACCTTTCACAACTGATCATCATATCTAATTTTCTTTATTAAAATCATGTATGTTTA
>RWGZ01001396.1:0-117009 GCA_009725065.1 Utricularia reniformis
GGATACCAGAATGTTACAAATCCAGAAATCCACTGCAGGATAATTGATAAGTGACTAACTTGAACTATTTGAGGCTAAGAATGAAGTTATAATTGAGTACCTGAAGAGCAAACAAGAAGAGGCAAAATAGGCCTAACCAAGAATGAAGGCTGTAGAAATTGTCAATGCCTCTGTCAATATGAAACTTCCAAGCTGCCCAAACTCCTATCACGCTCAAAAAGAAGGCTAGAAATTGAAGGGAAAGATGGACCAATTTCTTAAACATTTTAGTTCCTGATAATGTTTTGTAAGCCATGATGGCTGCAAAAAAATGTAACATTGCAGTTAGAAGCTTCAACAATGATGAAAGGAGAAACAAGGCATCCTAATTCAACACCGAAAAACAGAAAGCAAATTGAAAGCAAGGGAACAGATTTACTTTATAAAGAATGGAAAGAAATCAAGGTTTAAGTTGCTTGTACCCTCGCCATGGATAATCAAGAGTCCGATCACCATCAATACAGGGTGAACCTAGATAACAACACAATAAAAAATCGCCGTCAAATTAAGCTACCAAAATCACGAAAAGAATTAAAGTTACATTGAATATTTGCATCTTGTTCTCTGACACCAGAGCCAAGCCGCCTCTGTAATGTACATTCCAAATCAGAACCAGCGCTGTCACCGCAAAGGCTATTACTCTCACCAGAACGAAGATCGGAAACCGCACTACCGGAACTGCCATATTGAGGTCTTGTAGACTCGGATAAGAGGATCGTCACCGGATACCGAGCTCAGCGCAGTGACGTAAGTGCTTTTGCTTTCTTCGTATTTAGAGCTCCGAAGGTCCCCTGTAGTTCTGACTTTCGAGCTAGCCTTCTTTCTTTGGGGGAGAACGGTAGGGCGTAGAGAGGCATACACTAGAGACAGGACAAAGAGGATGTTAATGCAAATTGAGAGTTTATTTGACGTAATTATGATTTTTATTAATCATTTATAATATATTAAATATATAACTTTACTAATGGGCCGATAAAGCAAATGTAAAGTACACGTTGGGCCCAATAAAAAGCTCAAAATTAGATGTGAATATTCGTTTAAAATACTGCTTGTCAATTTGATTTTTGAATGCCATATCATCTATCCGTTTCTCCACTTTACGGTTGCTGCGTCTCATTTCTCGCCGTCTAGAGTGCAATGATTCTATATCATCGCCTCTGGATAATCCGTTTAAGTTTTAAGTGGTGATTCTATTTTGACTTTCTTGATTGTTGGTGTTGATTGGTGGATCAGCTTCCGATTTATTGTTGATTTGTGATGTTTTTTTATCTGGTAGTAGACGTATCTTCTTAATCTCGCGTTTTCTGAAATTCGTTCCTTTACTCGAACATTTTATCGCTATATTTCTTGGTTGAAATTAGTTCTTTGAATTTTGATTCCATCTTCTAAAGGTTTTTTTTAAAATATTTCCCATATAGTTGCGGATCTAAGCGATCAGATCTTTGTATTTTAAGGTTTTTGTATGATTTTAGATGCATATTCTTAATCTCGCGTTTTCTGACATTCTTCTGGTATTTGATAGATCTTTGTATTTTAAGATTGAAATTAGGTGTTGCGAAATTAGGTTTAAGATCTTTGTATTTCTTAGATTATTTTAGAAAATATTTCCGATATAGTCGCAGATCAATGCGGTTGGATCCGCGTGTGATTTGTGTTGATTTTTATCTGGTCGTAAATGCAAATTCTTAGTCTCTGGTTTTCTGATATTCGTTGGATCTTTGATCGAACACTTTGTAGTTGAAATTAGGAATTTGAAGAATTTTTCAACTAGTTTGAAGATTTCATAGGTTTTTTAGAAACAAATACCATCTATGTTGTGGGAGTCTTCAATATTCATTTAGTCTTTGTTGTAAGCATGTTATCCTTGTATTGTGTTGTTCTAGTTAAAATCATGTTATTGTATTGTTCTCGTTGCCTTTTATTTTTTTTGTCTTGCTTTATATAAAAATATTTCTTTGTCTTATATCTAAATAATATATGTCATTTAAGTTTGGGTCTAATATAAATTTTATTTTTCGTATTATTTTTTTCAGTTTACTTGAATGTATTTGTTTGTGTTTTATTTAAATATCAAATTTTTAAATATACGTACTTTTTGTTAAGTTTTGTTATAAATTTCTTTTATTCTTTCTACTATGCCATTAAAGTTTGTATTCAATATTATTTGTATTCTTTTTATTATTTTTTCGGTTTTCAGTAAAGTTTTATCATCTATTCGGTTGTATGACATTTAAGTTTTGGTTTAATATTGCTATTATTCTTTTAACTATTATTTTTTTCTATTTTGTATGATGTTTTACTTTAAATTTAATTTTTTTACCTTTATATTTAAATATAAGTATTTAAAAAATGGGTACCATTTATATGTTCAAGTAAGTCATATTGGTGGAAAATTGTCTTGCGGATATGCCATTTGTGTAAAATTGATATTTCGGAATATCATAAGTTTTATTTTAATATTGTTTTTATATTTTTTATTACTTTTTGCGTTATTTATTTTTTAAGTTTTGTTTAATATTACTTTTATTATTTTTTTCGGTTTTTCTGTAAAATATTTTCTAAAATTTATTCCATTTTTGTTATATTTAATATAATGTTTTAAAAATACATATTAAGTTGGTATAGTATTGAAATTTTAATTTCTTTTATGTTTCATTTCATGGGATGTTTTATTGAAATGTATTTCAATTGTATTATATTAAAATATCAATGTTTTAAAAATGTGTACAACTTATGTCCAACGTAAGTCATATTGGTTTGTACCGTTCATATTGGTCTTGATTGTACCAACGGTTTTGATATGTCATTGGTGTATCAGTCAAATAATGGATTACTGGTATATCGGTAACAACCGATATTTACTGTATACCACCACTCACGATCGATATTTACCGTATTCCATCAATCACTTCTGATATTTACCAGTATGTTTGCTATATTGAGCGGCATAACAACTATATGACTAACCTGCTTTTTTATTTAAGATTTATTTAATATTGATTTAATATTTTTTATTATTTTTTTATCATTTAAGTTTTGGTTAATATTGCTTTTTAAATTGTTATAATTTTTTGTTGTATGTCATTTATGTTTTGTTCTAATATTACTTTTACTCTTATTATTATTATTATTAACAAAAAAAAATATAAATCTGTTTTTTATAATGTTTTATCAAAACTTTATTTCTTTTTTCGTATATTTAAATATCAATATCACAAAAATGGGTACAACTGTCATTTAAGTTTCTTCTAATATTGCTTTATACTTGTTATTATTTTTTCTATTGTATATAATTAAAGTTTTGGTTTACTATTGCTTTTATTCATTTTATTTTTTCTGTTTTCTATAATATTTTATCTAAAATTTATTTATTTTTTGTTAGATTAAAATATCAATATTTAAAAAATGGGTAACATTTATGTCATTAAGTTTTATTCTAATACTGTTTTTATACTTATGTCATTAAAGTTTTTGTTTAATATTGTTTTATTTTATTAATATTATTTTTCTGTTTTAGAATGTTTCTTAATTTATTTAATTTATTATTATTTATTACTAAATTTGTTATATTTAAATATCAATATGTAAAAATGGGTACAACTTATGGCAGTAAAAGTTTTTTCAGTATTGCATTTATACCTGTTATTATTATTATGTTGTATATTATTAACGTTATTTTTTATGTTTTCTATAATGTTTTTTCTGTGTTGATATCATTTATGTTTTGTTCAAATTGCTTTTACTTTTTTTATTATTTTTTTATTTTGTTTTGTATAATGTTTGATCTAAAATTTGTTTAAAAAATGTGTACTAGTAATGTTATTTAAGGTTTCTTCTAATATTGCTTTTATACGTGTTTTTATCTTTGTTGTTGTATCATTAAAGTTTTGGATTAATATTGATTTTATTCTTTTCATTTTATTTTTCTGTTTTCTATAATGTTTTATCTTAAATTTATTTATTTATTTATATTTAAATATCAGTATTGAAAAATGGGTACCACTTGTGTCATTTAAGTTTTCTTCTAATATTGCTTTTATATTTGTTATTGTTTTTTTCTATTTTATTAATTTATGTCGTTTATGTTTTGTTCTAATATTGCTTTATTCTTTTAATTATTTTTTCTGTTTTCTATAATTTTTATCTAAAATATTTTTTTGTTATATTTAAATATCATATTTAAAAAATGGGTACCACTTACATCATTTAAGGTTTCTTCTAATATTGCTTTTATACTTGTTATTATTTTTTGTTGTATATCATTAATGTTTTGGTTTAATATTGCTTTTTTTCTGTTGTCTATAATAATTTATCTATTTTATATTTAAATATCAATATTTAAAAAATGGGTACTATTTATATCAGCTAATGTTGCTTTTATACTTGTTATTTATTTTTTCTGTTTAATATCAATAATATTTGTTCTATTAATGCTTTTTTTCTTTTATTATTTTTTCTGTTTTCTATAATATTTATATAGATGTATAGATTTTTTATTTTTAAATATCAATATTTAAAAAATGCATACTATGTCATTTATGTTTTCTTCTAATATTGTTTTAATACTTTTATTTTTTTTTTCTGTTTATGTCAGTTAAGTTTAGTTTAACATTGTTTTTTCTCTTTTCTGTAAATTTTTATCTACAATTTATTCTTATGTGTTATTTATAAATATCAATGTGTATATTTAAATTTTATTTAAAATTATATACCACTTATATCATTTAAGTTTTGGTTTGTTTTTATTCTTATTATTGTTTTTTTCTATTTTCTTGGATACTTTATATAAAATTTATTTATTTGTTATATATTTAAATATCAATGTTTTAAAAGTGGTGCCATTTATGTCATTTAATATTTATTTTTATGTTAGAATGTATTCTAAAATTTATATATTTGTGTTATATGTAAATGTCAATGTTTTAAAAATATGTACATGTGTGTTATTTAATTTTGTTCTAATATTACTTTTATTCTTTTAATTATTTTTAAATATTTCTTAATGTTTTATGTGAAATTTATTTCTTTGTGTTATATTTAAATATCAATTTTTCAAGAATGGGTACAATGTGTATTATCTTAGTTTTGGTCTAATATTACTTTTATTTCATTGCCTTTATCATTTTTTCGATTTCTAGGAATGCTTTTATCTACATTTATTTCTGTGTTATATTTATATCAATGTTTTAAAAGTTGTGCCAATATTTTTTCTGTTTCCTAAAATGTTTTATCTGAAATTTATGTAGGTGGTAAGTATCAATGTTTCATAAATATGTAGCACATATATCATTTAAGTTTTTATTTTTTTATTCTTTTTTTCTTTTTCCTAGAATGTTTTATCTAAAATTTATTTTTTTTTGTTATTTAAACATCAATAATAAAAAGTAGTGTCACGTATCTCATTAAATATTGTTTTTTTCTATTTCGTTTTATCTAAAATTTACTTATTTATGTATAAATGTCAATGTTTTAAAAATATGTAGTGTACCACAGAAATGTTGGTGTAATATTGTTTTTATTATTTTTACGGGTGGCTTTATCTTAAATCTATTTCTTTGTGTTTTTTTAAATATCAATGTTCAAAAAATGGATACATATAAATCGGATCAGCCGTGTCCAGTGCAAGTTTTTAAAAGTTCCTTAACTTCAAAATAGACAATGTTAGAAATTTTTCAAAAACCTAAAATTTCATGATTCAAAAATTGGTTAAATTGAGGCCTCACTTTTATTGGTTTAAAAGTTCCTTTACATAACAGGTTTGTGAATAAGTTTGTTATGAAATTAGAAATTCAAACTCAAAAAGTGAATGCGCAATAGTTTTTTTACACCATACGCCTTTTTTTAATGCATCATAAATTTAATTTTTTTCTAAAATAATATGAATATTTTGGTAGTTTTATTTACTTTTACTTACATTTTAATATTTTATTTTAGAACATAATCTTTTCGTTTTCTATGAAAACTTTGAACTATCATGTTATAATAAGAAACTTTTCGAAATACCATTTTTATTATTCTATTCAAAAAAACTATATCCATTTTAGTCAAATTGAATATAATGAATAGAAAAACTAGATTACAACTTATAATACTAAGAAATGTTTTTGAAATACCATATTTCTTTATCTTGTTTTATTCCTTTTTATATTGAACATAACCCAAAAAAATTGATAAACACAAACATCTCAATAATTAATTTTCGTAAACCAAAATCAAATGAAAGTGGATGAATTATAATTTTGTTAAAAAATAAATTTAACTTTATTTAAAATTTTAAAAATGATTACAAAATAAAATCAAACAATACTAATATATTATTAGTAAACATAATTTTATTTATATATGATAAAATATTGAACAAATTTAAATAGTATCATAAACAATTCATATTATCATAACAAAAAGTTAGAAACAATATATACTGATTAAACGAGACACAATTTTAAGTTTGTAATGTTAAAAAATAATAAGAACACAATTTTTAAGTAACCCGTTAGTATAAAATGTATACCGGAAAGTAAGGTAAATTACAAAGTAACAATAATAATGATAATTGCACAATTATGTGATATATACAATATTCGTGATATTCCTGTAACCACCAAAAAATCAAGCTTCAAATTTCAATTTATCTAATTCAAACCAAGCATAACCATAATTATTGTACCAAACCATAAAATAGTGATTGGGTGTTTAGTTTCAAGTTGACTCTGAGAATGGTGTGTTTAACTTTAAACCTCAAATTTTTTTGATTTAGTAGACATCAAACTTTAATTTGACACCAAAATTTGCAACGATTGAAGTATTAATCGAACTTTGAAGCGTGGAATCTACTATTAACACATGATTTGACAATGAAAAGTTTAAAATTAGATGATTCAATATTTCGGTATATATACAAAAACCGAACAAAAAACATTAATATTTACCAAATTGAGTATCAAAATGTTAGATTTTTTACTCACTCTTTAGATACTAATGAAAAATCATTTACTCGAATATCATGTTTAGATTAGTTAATTTGATAGTATTATATGTTTCAAAAAAAAAATAAAAAAAAAATTATGTGATAAAAAAATGTTAGATTTTTTACATATTAATTTTAGAAATTTGGATCAACATGTTGGAATGAAAGAATTTGATCGAAATTACGACAAAATAGCGTGAACAAACGGGATTAAAGGAGAAATATACACATTTAAAATGACTTAATCAACCATTTTATAAATCTAATCAATCCTATAAATTCAACACTTCCCTTCAAGTCCAACCATAAACTTTGGACTTGCAAATTGAAATGAACCGAACCAACTTCGATATATGTTGGAATTATAAAGTATGGTCGATATTATGAGGAGAATATGCACGAATATGGCGTATAAAGGGAGGAAATCATATTATAAAAGAATTGAACAAATCATTTATCATAGTAAGCATTCTCTCTTATAAATCAATCCAAACGACATTCATTTTTCAATGTAGGACAACATATTTCAACATATCCCCTCAAGTCAATTCCTGACAGATTTGGATTTAGGAATTGAAATGAACCAAACTTTCCCGATATTGATAATTAAGATTTTGACCGAACCGGCTCCGATACCATATTGGAATTACAGAGTTTGGCCGAAATAACAACGGAAGTGTGTATGAATATAACATATAAGAGGATGTGATCACACCGTAAAAAACTTGAACAAGTCAATTATTATAATGTACATTCCCTCTTATAAAATATTCCAAATTCTATCACAATTCTATTGTGAAACAATTTGACATTTCAACACATCCCCTCGAATCCAAATACCTAACAAATTTGGACTTGAAAGTAAAGGAAACGAACATTCCCGATATTGATAATTCGGATTTTGACCGAACCAACTCCGATACTATATTGGAATTATAGAGTCTTACCGAAATAACAATAGAAGTGTGCACGGATATATCATATAAGAGGAGGAGACCACATCATAAAAGATTTGAAAAAATCAATTATTATAGTATTATTTCTATCTTATAAATCATTCCAAATTTCTATCACTATCACAATTTGTATGTGAGACAATTTGACATGTGAACAAACATTTCTAGAATGAACACCCAGAAGCTAATATTAATGATATAAAAGCAATGACAAAAATAAACATTGGAAAAAGTAAACGAAACCCAACACTTATTTTTCTCAATGAAAAGTCGTTTAATCATGTTTGCAGCGTATGCAAATTTATCTTATGTACAAAAACCACTTTTATTAAAAATTAAACTGATAAACACGCAGACATTTATAATGAAAACATATCATCTTAGAAATTAAGAAAAAACTCGCAAGAGTCAAGCTATGAAATCTTGCAAAAGAAAATATCCGTTAAAAATACTTTGAGTGCAAAGGTGTTTAAATTTAGTACAACAAAAGACAACGAAAAGGTGTTTAAATTTTAGAATACGGACTCAAAGGACCAAAAAAACTAAGAAATACATAAGGATAGATCGCATTCCGTAAAAAACTAATTATAATGACAAAAGACAATGATACTGTGTTGACAATATGAATGACTGCACTGGAAATAACTCCAAACTATTCTGAAGTATAAAAATGGTAGACAAATCTGTAATGAAATGATCGAATTATTTTAAAGGCTAATCTAAACAAAAAACTTCGAAAAAATATCAAGCTATAATCAAAGATTCACAATATTATTTTCTTCTTCAACACCTAGATAGATATATGGTCAGAAAAAACTAGATATATTGTCTCTATCTGAGATTAAGAAACAATTCTACCATTGAACTTCATTAAAAAACTAAAATAAATAGAACTGCCAAGGAAAATGTTCCGATAAATTTGATGAGGAGATCAAGAGAAGCAGAAAGCAAATAGATTTGCGATAAAACAAGAAACGAATAACAAAACAAAAAATTACTTCAGATCGAGATCTACGCCGATAAGGAAACGATAAAAGATCCATCGCCGATTGATTCGAATAGAAACATCTACGATAGAGAGGATTAGAGAAGAAGGAGTAAATCTCAAAGAGACTAAAGGAGAAACGGAGAGCGTCGCAGAGAGAAGTTGAATTTGGTAATTCAATTTCAAATTGATATAAGTGATAAAACACCGTTATGGCTTTCTTCTTATAGTCAAATATTGGGCTTTTAATTGGGCCAAACAAAACATATATGGACCGTGAAGAAACTCAAAATGAATTTGAAAATGAGTTCTATTTGTAATCAATTTATGAATAGAAAAATCATTCTAAAAGTTATATTTAATGTTGCAATTTTCTATTTTCATCCTATTTGTTTTCAAATTCTATTTTAGTTACAAATTTTATATAATTTATTATATTTTCGTCATTACTGTTAATTTACAGTTAAATTGCAAACGGTAGAAATCGATTTTGAAAATTCTTCTAAAAACTCATATTTAAAGTCTCAATTTGCTATTTTATGAACATAATATATGGTTTCTATAGCACAAAAAAGACTATTTTTTCTTCTAAATCTTTTGAAAAGTCATAATCTTTAAAATCTTTTAAAAAGTGAAGGGTATGACAATGAATATATCAATATATTCATATTGAATGGTATACCGTCCGGTACGTCAAATATCTGGTAGTATCGACATTTTTTTGTATTGTTCGCTACCGGGTATTAATTTCGATTTTCGGGTTTTTCGGGTCCGATCTTAAAAAACTAATTACATGTTATTTTTTAAAAAATAAAATAAAATTTTGTACCAATCGATATACTAATTGTATAACTCATACCGATCCAAATATGTATTATTTAATTGTTTTGTAAATATTAACAGAATATTTAACCATCATGACTAAAATTTAACAAAAAAATACAACAATCATATATTTTTTCATTATTCCAAATATATAGGATGAAAATTAACTTATTCGAAAAGAATTGGTATGATCAGTAAAAGTCACCCTGAATGAATTACCCAGCAAATCAGAAATTTTGAACATTGTAAGTAATTTCCAAGAACATAATCAGAGAGATTAAATCAACGGTTCAAGCAAGACGGCGTGTTTCAGTTGAAAGGAATGAATGGGGGGGATTTGTCCAGTCTGTGTAGTTATTACCTCAGCCACCATTGCTGAATCGTGTAAATAGAAGTTTTGAGGAAGGGGGCATAGCGACCAACCAAAGGATTCACAGTTTTCCCAATCTTAGTCCATGTATTCTGATGGTAACTTGCAGTAGCAGGTGCATGAGACATCAGTTTCAGAACCTGAAACAGAAAGACAAAACTGAGATACAAACACGAATTCGGCACGTTGGTTCGGCTTGTTTTCTTGATAAAATTGAACTGGGGTGATGCGATTAACACATAGTCGAACATTGCTAGTATAAATATGTACAAACCTGCCAGTACATGAATGCCTGAATTATGTTGCGTTGCCACCTGCGTAGATAAGCTTGCAGTGAGAAAAAATGTGCTTTTGTATCTGATCAAGAGACTGTATAGAGCTTGAACTTACGACAACAAAGACGCGATAAGAAGGAATCCTAGTCCGATCTCAGCTTGCGAAGATAGAGTCCCAAGTCGAATTGGGTTCGACTCTAACCATACACAAGCTCCCTCTAGATATTTTCTGCAACATCACAAAAAGCTTATGTTTCAAGTACTAGAAATAACTGCAAGGATTATCAAATTTTCATGTAACTTTAAGCAAGATCTGTACAAAGTTGATGGTTTTTCACCTGTACAAAGTTGATCTACTGAACTTCCGTCGAGAGAATTTCATGACATGCTCTAAGTTATAGAACAAAACAGGCAGCAAAGCCACTGGAGCAAACAAAGAAAAAGTAATGCAATTTGAAGAAAATAGAATAGGAACAGAAGCTATGGAGAAGGGGATAAAAGTTCGACTGACACTTGAAGCACGGTGTTGTTGGGGCAAAAACAATGCAGTACATGAAGTAAATAAAATCTTTCGTAACNGGACAGAGTATTTTTGTCCACTTGTTAATCTGCTTCTGTCACAATGTTCTTACTGTAATTATGGACTATTTATTTTTGCATATTATAATATATCACAAGTTCCAAGAAATTACATTGTTTTTCATTATGAAGCCATTCAATGTGACAAATTGTTTAAGTTTGGTGCTCTGTATTGGGGAAGAGAAGGAATGGGTGGAAAGTTACTTCTGAGTTCTGATGTTTTAGAGATTCCTGAAACTCCAGAAAAAGCTGGTGATCTACCCATCAATGTTTTCGTATTATTAATTCTGATACCATTACAAACCCTATGCATACTAAAATTTATTTTTTAATATAAAAAAAATACAGAGATCGAACCCCAAAACCCAACAAATATTAGACAAGTATTATGGGGAAATATTTATGTATAAGACTCTCAGACTATTTATCATCGTTTTTTAACCGTATTTTTATAAACTATTTTTTAATAACACTGATAAGACATCACATTACCTAAATAGCATTAACAACCTGATATGTAATTAATTTGATTTAGTTAATCAATTTATACTATTCATTCAATTTCAAACTGTTATAATATTCATTATATTTAATTAACTATATTCAATTGATTTCTCATATATATTACTTTTTAATATAAATTACAATTTTAAAATTCAAATATTTTATTTTTTCAAATTCCTAGATATATTAGTTTTATCGTATATCTATTATTCAGAAATTTGTACTATTATATATATATATTATTGAGAAATTTTGTCGTGAACTCATTATAACAAGAAAAATATGAAATTTGAAGTGTTCGCCATTTAATTGTGTACATTAAACTACTTATTTATAGGTTTTGAAGTATATAACTAGTGAAGACATTTTAAATATTTTAAAATATTTGAATCATATATTCTAAAAATATAATATTTCTATGAAAGTAGTTAATAAGATATATCATCATATCTCATTTCATAATCGGAAATGTCATTAAATATTTGAATTTTAAAATAATAGCTATATAAAATTTGAAGTTGAAATTTTAGTAAAAAACATCACATTTTAGAATTTAATTTGAGTAATATTGTTTGAGATTTTTATTAAATTTATTAAACTTTAATATAATTTTAATACAAATCTATATTACTTTAATATAAATTTCACGATAAAATTTCATCGACCACATGATTATCTCGATATTGAATTTCAATTTGTTCCATCGCATAAACCAATCTGATTACGGATGGAGAAAATTCTCGTAAAAATTTCTCAATAATAGATATACGATAAAACTAATATATCTAGGAATTCGAAAAAATAAAATATTTGATTTTAAAAATTGTAATTTGTATTAAAAAGTAATATCTATAAGAAATCAATTGAATATAATTAATTAAATATAATGAATATTATAACAGCCTTATTAGTTATTAGAAATCGAATGAATGAATAATATAAATTGATTAACTAAATCAAATTAATGACATGTCAGTACTATTTGGATTATCTTATGTTTGTCAGTGTTACTAAGAAATAGTTTTTAAAAGTACAATTAAAAAACGATTGTAAATAATGTGACACTGTTAAGTAAAAATTTTGCCCCAAGTATTATGGAACTATGTACTTATTGTAATAAAAAATAGTAACCCATATTAAGTGTAATCATAAACATAAAACCCAACAAATATAAGACAAGTACTATGTACTTATTGTAATAAAAAATAGTACCCCATATTAAGTGTAATCATGAAACATAAACCTATGGCTATATAGTGTTTTTACCACTATTTTACATATATATTCACGGTAAAAATAAGTATTTACTAAAATATCCAACTTTCGTTTATCAATCTCATCCAAAAAAGTGTTGAGATAGGTATATCAGCAATACAGAGTGTACTAATGTCTCTTCCTAAAGTTTGTGCTTATGCCTAGAAAAAAGACTTGAAAATATCTTTTTGGGTTGAGAGTAATAGCAGACGAATTTGAGCCTAAATTGAATCCAACATAAAATAATACATTTCCTACTTTTCAAAGTAGAACCATAATCTATTTTGAATTGGATTCCAATCTTAAAAAAACACTCAAATTCAATTAATTCACACATCTACTTGGTAAATTGTATTAGTGTTACCCTGATTTAACTAACCAACCTCTTGGCATGCATTGAGATTGACAGGATGATCTTACAGTTCAAATGAATGAAGTGCAACTTGCCTTCAAAGATCTACCCTCTCTTTCTATTCCATAATCATGAAAGATGGGATGAGGCAAATAATTGGAGGAATAGATGGGTTGGGTGGGTGGTGGGGATAGAGTGCAAGTTGGCATAGTACTGTCAGCCAATAAGGTAGGGAACACAGTATAGTATTTTGCTATGATTTCACATCTTGCCTCATCAAATCCAACCAATCCAACCATCTGTACTTTGTTTCTCATCATTTTTAAACTCAATGTGCAAATGGGGCCAATTTGCGTGTCTTCATTTGAATATTTCAGAGCCCTAGTAGATTTGCAACACCTGTTCCAGTAAATTTCTACTACTAACTAATTATGTGCTTAATTAGGTGGTCTAAACTGACAATTATCAATCACATCTTCTTAACAACAAAAGAACGTGCTACCACGTTAATGCAATAATCACATTAAGAAAGATGCCAAAAAATATGAAAATGATGTCACATGATCAATTCATTCTAATCAACTAATTGTATATTAATGTTTGCCACATGATCACAAATAATAGCATATATATAACAGAATAAAAAAATAGAGAATCTTTCATGATACAAGGAGATCATGGAATTAGACTAGGCTGGAAACTTTTTAAAAACATTTTGCTATTTATTATGAGATAAACAAATTAAACTGTGGTAAAACTAGATATTTGATTAGGGCTATAACCATTTACATCTAGAAGTAAAGACACAAAAACAAAACGAACCCCACTAACTTGCAGTGTATCAATATAAAGGAGACATTAGCACATTTACACATTAATTAGTGAATGCCAAGATGATAATAATAATAATAATAATAATAATAATACTTCGTAATAATAGTAATACATGGATGTGACTGTGGTTTCTTGACAAGAAAAGGGAGAGGCACATGATCATTGCATTAATTAGTTAATGCCAAGAGAAGGTCTAATCTAGGATGAGCTGCCAAATTTTGAAAATACCTTGACACACTTGCCTTTTTATTAAAAATATAATTTGAACACTGCAAAGTAAATGAGTCAATGGTCAAATTTATAATGAACCTAATTAACTTGTTCGAGGTCCACGAGCCCATTCACGAATCTATAATATTATATATTAAAATATATAATATTTTAAGAAATTTAAGCCTCAAAGTAGAATTTGAGCCAAACTAATCGAATCGAGCTTAGCCTACTTTGAGCCAAACTCAAAACTTAAAAAGCACCTAAATTCAACTAGCTTGGATTCATCTTTAATATATACCTAATTTCAGTGTAATCGTGAATTTAGTATTAAAAAACACCTAAACTCTACAATACTTGTTTGAAAATGGGCTCATGGAATGGCTAATGAACATGACAAAAAGGATGGTTAGACTTGATCTTCTTCTCTATTAGGATAAAATCTTATATTTTTAACTATTTGAAAGATTGGGGGTTTGGATATTGCCAGTAGAGAGAACCCCACTAGGCACTACCATTACCAGACAGAGTCCACATGATCATCAATGAAGAGGTTCAGGATTCAGAATCCAGACCACCCACATGAAGAAAAAGAAAATGGCTCTGAAACACTGACCCACATTCCCAACTTATTTTTAAAAAAAGCAAATCACGGAATAAAAAAGTTTCAGAAGAAACAAATAAAGAAGTGTAAATGAAACGCTTTTGCTTTTGTAGTATATATATAACACCTTATGAAAGGAATAAACACTAGAGAACCAAACAGAAACCAGAAACTAAAGCATTTCGCACCTTTGATTCTGCTTGCTGCGTGCTGTTTGTTGCTACTGCCACTTATGAAGTTTTGCTGTAAGATATCTTGTTTTAGCATCTGTAGTTTCAACATATTTCCTGTTTGGGGAGAAAGCGACTGTAAGGCAATAGAATATGTTGTTATAGAAGCTAATCGATGAATGCATAAATGAATCAGGTTAACTCCAAAAGAATCACAGTTCATTACTGCAAAGTTTCAAGATTGAAAATGTCAGCGAAAATTCTGTCAGCGTTAAGTGATGACAACCGAGACCTGAGAAAAAAAATGGGGAACATAAACGCATTCAGATTCTTCTATCTGAACAATTTTCCGACGAGATTGAAAGCTCAAGGTGAGCAAAATCTAATGGAGAACCGTCAAGCAGGAATAGGTGCAAATGTAAGTTTCAACATTCTTGTTTCAAATACATAGTAATGTTGAAAAAACAATATTTAGAATTCACCTACTGTTGCAGGCAAATGATTCCCAGTTGCAAAATGAGAAAGCAAATGATTCATCTGCATCTTTATGGACTAATCATAGTAAACCAAGCAAACTGGAAATGTTACCTCCAGGAGAATCCAAATCGAAAACAATACCAATCAATGCAAAACAGCAAACCTGGAGCAAGAGCATGCAAGCTTCTTATATACGAGATGTAGTGCGAGATTCAATGTATAGAGAAGCTCGTAGCGTGCCTATAAAATCGAGACAAAATGAAGACCTATTAATGAAGTATGTTGATTCTCCAAGACCTATTAAGTCAGCATTAAGAAAACATGAACTCCATGTTCCTCTAAAGAATTCCAAGGATGAGAGGCTGAGCCTTCCTAGATTGTCCTTTGAAAGAGAAGAATCAGGAGAAATCATAAAGTTTAAAGAACATCCAAGATTATCATTAGACAGTAGAGAAACTGCTATGCAAAATTCAAATCAAGAACATGGAAGTCACTTGGGGTTATCGACTATTGTAGCAAAGCTAATGGGCTTGGAAAATTTCCCGAATTCCAGATCCACACTTGAGAGCTGCGGTACAACAAGAAAAGCAAATCAGAATAAGAGCACAAGGATAGCTTCTATTACACAGGAGGGTATAATTCAACAAAAAGTTTCAATCTCCTCAAAAAACAATTGTGAAGCATTATCTAGATTGCCTAATGGGGGTGATCTGAAAGTGACAATGGAATCCGCTCCATGGAGACATCAATATTACGAAAACAAATCTCCGAGAATGGTAGCAAGGGGCAGCAAGCCTCTAGCAAGTGATTCAAATCGAACTTCTTCATGCTATGGTGAGACAGAGAAAAGAATAGAAGATATTGAAATGAGATATGGAAAGGAACTCAGCGCTCTGAAACAAATACTTGGGTCACTGCACAAGATGAGTCGGGGAATGGAAAATCAAAATGAAGATTGTGGTAAACTCATGAAAGGAAGATACAGTGCAGAGCATAGATGTTCAGATCATAATAGGACTCATAAACAGGACAAAACTGTGAGAAGAACAGATTTTCACCGGCCTTCATTTCTCCCTGTAGAGAAAAGCAAGTCCGTTATGAATGCGAAAGTGAAATTCGAAGATCGCAAAAATCAGAGGAAAAATAACCCCACGGCATGCAAGAACAAGGATTTTACACCAAAACAAAATATGCATAAGGAAATCCATGTTGATCTACCTTCAGTGTACCAAAGAGGTCATTGGAGAAATTATGAGGCAGAGCCAACACCAAGAACTCGCATTACACCTAGAAAAGTAAATAAAAAAATGGAACTTGATCCACTCAATGTACAAGGAGATTCCCACCCCTCGTTGAAGCGCAGCAGTAAGAAAGTTGCAGAAAAGTCTCCAAGGAGAAGAATGAAACCATCTCAATCGACTGGTTTTCTGTCAAGTTATGATGAATTAAGCGAGCTTAGTAGTAGTGAAACAAGATGCTCTAGCAACCTATGTGATACAGCATCTTTAAAATCAGATGGAAACATCTATGAAGGCTCACATATGCAAACAGAGGACACAAGCTTCTTGGATAATTCCATTTACACATATTCCAGTGCACATCCGGTAAGCTTGCTCAACATTATGATCAGTCATTTTTATCTTCATTAATTGACATCTTTCCTTCATTGCCCCACAGAAGTCCCTGAAAACTTTAGCAGAAAGCAAACCATCTGTCAAACTTGCCTCTAACATTATGGAACAGCCCAGTCCAGTTTCTGTTCTAGATAGTTCATTTTACAATGAAGATGCACTATCCCCAATTGCAAAGATATCAACAGCTTTTCAAGGTATTATTTTTTACCTATGCTTAATTTTCCCGTACCAGTCTTAAATTTAAATGTAAACCATCAATAGATACGGCACATATCAAAATGATTTTAATGACAGTAAGGCACAATAGCAGCTATAAACAATAGATTGAAAAAAAGCTTCTACTTTTGATGCTACTGCACCACATATTCATGCATATCTTATAAAGAAACTATTTACTCACTGTGCAGAAGAGGAGAGTATTAGTCCTGAAAGAAGATGGTACATTGAGAATCCAATACACTTCGAAGCAAGTTCGCAGGCTTCCTCAAGGTCCAGCTCTAAAAATACGCTTCATCCTGTGAATGAGCCAAGCCGTTTAAGAACGAAACCTAGTGAAACTGCTGAATGCCCCAACGAATTGGCATTCATAAGTTTGGATCCTAAACAGATATATATAAATGAGGCAATATTACTTCCAGGAAATCCGAAAGGCACGTTCATCAGCCAAACAACAGATCGGGTCCTTCAAGATATACAGGATTCCATGGAGAACAATAATCAGAGTATCGACAGAAATATTGTCCTCGACACAGCAAATGAGATACTAATTCAAAAAACTACAATCGATGAAGTGTTTACGAACCAGAAGATGCTTATGAAGGAAATCTGCACGGAGACTCGCAGCACGCCTCGTAGCAACTTTGATCAGGTGGAGGACGGCATAATCAAACACTTAACTGATGAATCGGAAGATTGGAAAGATTTTTGTGGCGAGATTCCGCACCTTGTGTTGTGCATCGAACAGAAGATCTTCAAAGATCTGATAAACGAGATTATCACAGGTTCTCTTGATTTGCCAAATACGGCTCGAAGAAAACTTTTCACAACATAGTACTTGCTTCTGCGTTCCTTAGTCTTACTGCTTATGTATGAATCGCTGCACTCTTTTTCCTCCAAAGTTAAAAAACAAATGACAATACCTTGGATGAAACGGAAGGGATGACCTTGAAGACTCTCAGGAAGAGTACTTGGAATGTTTTCGAATTTCGATTAACAATGGCGCATTATATTGAACAACCCCTCTAACGGTAATTTCAGGGTTGGGTTGTAAGATGGCACAACTTGGTTACTATATAGCCTAAACGAGTTCACAAAAGACGGCCCAATATCAGAAAATGGGGTCACAAAAAAAGTGCAACCCGAAAGGCACAATAGGGTCGACCCATAACTAATGGGTCAACCTATGTTTGTTCTTTAATAAAAATTATTGGCGAATTGAGAAATGCACAACAAAATAAAAATAGTCATTCATTGTTTAAATTATTAATTAATAATTTAATGGTTCCATGGTGAAGAACTTGATGAGAAAAGGAAACACGTCGTATGAATTCGAGTTTTATCATTAGCTCAACTCACAATATAAGTTTTGAGACAATATTGTTTGCTTAAAATGAGACGACCATTGGTTCATTTTGGCACAATCCTCACTAGCTTACTTATTATATGTCTACTTCCTAAAGGGGTCATCATCTTTCTATAGATATAGTTTTAACATGCTTAATTTGTCACCTACAAAAAGCTATTCATTAAATGTCATCTTCTCTCTAAAATTGGTCATATGGAGCAGAATACAACATGTTAACTTATTTTGTTTCTTGCATTTTTAATTTCATTTCAAATTTACAACTAGGCTTTAATAAATAATAGAAAAATTAGATCTACTTTAGTTATTCTAAAAGTACTATTTATTTTTGTTGCCACTTATAAATAGGTTTACTATTTAGATGTAAAAATACGTAAATAGAGGAACACTTGTTAATAGTAAAAAGGAAAGGTTTCAAAATAATGGAGATGCGGGGGATCGAACCCCGTGCCTCTCGCATGCAAAGCGAGCGCTCTACCATTTGAGCTACATCCCCTACGTTATTTATTATACGAAAATTAATATATTTGAATGTATTGCATTTAGCTTGTACCATTCACGATCTCTTTCCCCCTCTTACAAAATATAGTTTTTTTCTCTGCTTTTTTGCAGTTGATTCTTTGTTTACTAATATTCCGAACCTTTATTATAATTTGGGCTTCTTGAATTGTATGATGAATTGGTGATGTCAAATGTGATTGTGGCCGGGCCGATCGAGTTTGGTCCGCTTATAAGTTCCCAAAATCATCCTTAATGTACTTCTTATCCACTACACAGAAAGGCGGCGTCATAGTTGTGATGTGATTTCTCCAAATTTGTTCACGATGATTCCTTAATTGTATTCTCGTTTTGAAAAATGTTGTTTCCTTATTTATTATTATGAAATGTTGATTGGTATGCAGATGGAAATTCCTTATTTATTATTATGAACTTTCACCTTATGATCCCGATTTGCACTGCACAAGAGATGGTGTGAATTTGTGCTTTTATTGTATATACTATCAAAATTCCATTAAACCTTATTTATAATGTTTTCTTGTCTAGTTTCTTACAATCATAATGTTGCTTATTCTAGTGTTTTTTATGTATGATCATGTAACTGTTGTGAACATTATAAGGCTTTCCATGCTCAGATTGATTGAGAACAAAGAATAGTCAAGTTAAAAGAATACATTGAACAAGCACTGCGATCGATCAACAAGAGTCTGTATGATCACACGAGGAAGCATGGCATTTTATCTTCTTATGTTGAGGCAAAATGAATTTAGGTTCTTTTGGGATTGTAGGTTGTTTCTCCGACCTAAGAGAAAATGGAATATTGATCAATTTTGATATCATCTAAATGCAGGCAATGGATTTGTTGATATACCTTTTTGGAATGAATGGCTGGTCAAAGTACGGCATCGGCTGAGCTTTCGGAATTAGCTCCTTTCTTAATCTTCGGATTTTTTCTTCTTCCTCAAGCTGCAAAAGAATGAATTCTATAAGGTGTTCTTCATAGCCCCTTTTAGAGTTCAAATATCAGGTTACCTTCTGTTTCCTCTCCTTTTCCATTCTGTACTGTTCAGTTAAGCTCATTTTCGTTGCCATCTTAGCATTGACAAGTAAAAAAAGTCAATGATTAAAAGACTTTGACAAGTCAATTATAATATAATCTAACCATCTTATTTGTTAAACTTTTTGTATGTTTTTTTCCAATTTGCGACATTTTGTCCCTATATTTCAACTATTGTTTTTCTTCAAAATATACATACCTGATTATCAAATTCTGAACGCTCCACAGCTCTCACATCAGTGTACAGTATCAAGTCAATTGGCTTCGTGATTTCTTTGATTGGAGGCTTCACCAGTTTCTGTTATGCCACAAAAACAAATGTAAATGGGATTCAAGAGACAGCTTTAGTGGCTGGAGTAAAGAATTGAAGAGTACCTCTGGTTCATCAGTTGTCCAAGGAAGGCCTTGTGCAATAGGTACCCGCAATTTTTCCTCTTCTTCCATCCGTTTCTGCAACTTTTTTTCATGCTCTTCCTCCTTGAGCTTTCCTCGTTGCTGTTGACTCTTTGATTTCAATTAGTAAATTACACATAAACTTCTAAATAACAAACAAACCTCTGTTCTGAGCTTGAAAGGCTTTTGAGAAGTTGATCGTTGTTTGTTTCGTTTCCAATGTTTCCTTATAAGTGTTCCTGAAGATCCAGTGCTCTGGAGAGTACAAGAGTTATGACAACCAAAGACAAAACAAGAAAATCATCTTTTTAAGTCCTTACACTTGCGCTCTTTCGACCACCAGCACAACTTCTCACTGAAATGCTGTATTGTCAAAGGCAAAATCCTTACTTACGAGATATAATAATGCACAAAAGTTACTCTAAATAATATTTTGTATTATTATTGGAATTATAGAGTCTAATGAAAATATGATAGGGATAGGGGTATTGTGAACAAAGAGGAAGAGGTCACCTATTAAAAATTTGGACAAATCATTTTTCTATTGTGCATTTCATCCTTATGAACTCAATCAATCATATTTCCATTTGCAAAGTGAGCAAATTCAAATGAGAGGTTTTTACCGAACCAACTCTAATACCATGTTTGGAGTTTAATTAAAGGAGATCAAATCAATTTTTGATACCATATTCACTCTTATAAACCTAATCAAATCATTTGACACAAACATTTATCACTAACCTTCCCTGGGTGCTGTCTGAGGAGGAACTTCGAGAAGAATTCAAGCCTAAGCTCTCACGTGTAAGAAGAAAGTTTGATGGGCAAACGAATGTTGTTGAAGCTTGAGTTTCGGAATCATCAGAAACTTGGTGCAATCCAGGAAAATCCCATTCTACTACTTCCTCTGGATACTGAATTTTAGCAATATTCTTCCCTTCAGAACCACCTGAATCTGGAATCACATGGAGTTTTTCGAAAGCTTTCACTAGATGCATCACTCTTCCAGATCCTGGTTCTGGAATACTTTTTCTTGCATCTTCTAACACTTTATCCCTATTCCTTTTCAGACTACCACTTTCCGCACTATTCTCAGATAAGGAATCTTTCGTATCAACGAAATCAAGCTCCTCCTTCTGACGCTTGAAGAATTCTTCTTGACAGGCTCTCAATCTCTCATAGGCTACACACAAACACCTTGATTTCCCACTACACTTTCCGCAAACCCTAATCGATGAACAATCTGAATTCTCATTCTTCAAATTCTTCTTATTCACGATAAGAAACTTCCTTTGACGAATCCTTTTCTTTCCCGGAGATGAATCCACTTGTTTTGTGTTAACTGATTTCGTCGATACATTTCTAGATTTACATATCACAGGCGATTGAAACGAATTCGATCCAGGACTCGGCATATTCGGATTAACATTCTCGGAGATCTTAGACTTCTGTTTCGATTTCCCCTTACCTAAACTTGATGGTTTTTCCTTCGATGGAGCGGCGGTTACTTCTGCAACGATTGAATAATCCATACGAGAATCTTCTTCTACTTCCGTGGAGCGTTGGGTTAGATGAAGATGATACTGAATACGGTACGCCCGATCTGCAACGGCTAGTTTCTTCTTTTTTGATCCCACCAATTTTGGGAGCGTTATAATTTCTTAAATCCATTAATCTATTATTTATTTCTTTTTCAAAATACTATGATGCGATTGGCTGGTTGGCTAGGAGGAGAAAGTGAGAAACATCTCTCCAAAAAACGACGTCGTTGAGATATTTCCCCATTATTTGGGCTTTTATTGATTGGGCCTGTATTATGAAAATGAAAGGTCCATCCAAAGTCGAAACTATTCAGAACCGTCGCACTTTCCGCGATGTAATTTCCCCCATTGCTTGCAGTTTCTCTTTCCGCACTCCTTTTACAACAAAGCACATGTTTTTTGTGTTACAAGTCAAAATTCTCATTATGTTCAATTAGGAATTGGGACCCAGACTGCTTTCAGAATTCATTTGAGAGGAATAATTTTCAATTTCTGTCAGTTAAACAATCAACATTGTTGTTGTTGGACTTGTAGATTTCCTTCTTGTCATATTAATCAGTATTCTTCAACTCAAAGTCACCATAATATTTGATGCTAATCATTTCCCTTTCAAAATATACTAAGTTCACCAAATATGATGCAAGATTCGGTATGTAAGAGTACGAGATTCGTCAATTTTTTTCAAAATATAAACACTAATGAGTATCGGTTTTGTGAACAAGTAAGCAAAAGATCAATTCCAATAGTTTCTTCTTGGGCTTCTCGTGACAATCTTCAAAAACTCAAGTATTGTACAAATAGTGAAATACAATAGAAATGTGTGGTTAATTGTTAACCAACTGGGAGATAGAAGCAAATATAGAAAAAAAGAGTCAACTTAGGATTAAATCATTGATTAAATTAAATTTCAAATCCTTTTGGTATGTAGTATGTCAGATTATATAAATATTCACACATATTAATTAAAAAATTATATTTTTCCATTTTTTCTAATGGGTCATGTGTGCACTAGATAACGACCACCCTAATACCTAAACAAGATTATTTTGTACATTTTATGAATTAATTTAGTAAATTCAACGGCGTTAGTTGATTTTAGCCATGCTAAAAGTCGGCTACTATTAGTTAATATGTTTTAACATAATTTAATATATACGTACAATAAGTGAATAGGTTGAATTTTGAATATCTCCACTGAAGGACCTCACAAAACGTGTACAACATCTTGCGGCTTATTTAGGCCTAAATTTGTCATTTCACAAACGTCGGCCGGTGAGACTCGAGTGCCTAACGGCTATTTAACGCATCTTTCCTACTAGCAACTTGCATTTCTTTTGTGACAACGCGCTTTCTTCTCCGGAAAGGCGCCGTCATTCTTAGGTACACCGTTTTAGTCTTCGTATTCTCTTATATTTATTTTTAGTATATCTTTGTTTGTTGAGATTTATGTGGATCGAGAGAGGCGCATTCGGGTTTAATCTGCTTTCATAATCGAGGTTTTATTTCTGTCTTTCCTTTTGTGATTGGAAGATCTTCTGTGTATTGCATGTCTTTTGTTTTACTGATCCATTTGATCCTAAATGCTAATTACTCTTTAAGTTTCTTCAGATCCATACGAGATTTAGATGTGTATCGTAAGATTGCATAATTGCGTTACCAATATTATGTATCTGAACAAAGCTTTGTCGTTTAAATTTCGAGGGTTCTTAAATGGTACAGTGATATTCTTGTTCGTATAGTATCGAATCGAACTAGATCTGGTATTCCCAGATCTCATCTGTTTTTGTACAGAATCATATGATTTAAAGCATTTACAGTTCGATTCATGCTGTTTATTTGACGATGTTATGGTTACTGCGATGATGGCTCCCAATTGTTGGATAATGTTCAATCAACGTTTAGTTTATAAAAAAGATCCATAATTTCAGGACTTTTGCAAAAGAAAGATGGTGAAAATTTGCTGTATTGGAGCTGGGTACGTGGGAGGCCCAACCATGGCCGTGATAGCACTCAAGTGTCCTTCCATTGAAGTGGCTGTTGTTGATATTTCTGTTTCTCGCATCAATGCTTGGAACAGCGAGCAGCTTCCCATTTATGAGCCAGGGCTTGATGAAGTGGTGAAACAGTGCAGGGGCAAGAATCTATTCTTCAGCACAGATGTTGAAAAACATGTTTATGAAGCTGATATAGTCTTTGTTTCAGTCAATACTCCCACAAAGACTCGAGGTCTAGGTGCGGGTAAAGCCGCGGATTTGACATATTGGGAAAGTGCAGCTCGAATGATTGCTGATGTCTCAAAATCTGATAAGATTGTAGTTGAAAAATCTACAGTTCCTGTTAAAACAGCAGAGGCTATTGAGAAAATTTTGACCCATAACAGCAAGGGAATTAACTATCAGATTCTTTCAAATCCAGAGTTTCTTGCTGAAGGTACTGCCATTAAAGATCTTTTCAATCCAGACAGAGTTCTCATTGGAGGAAGAGAAACTCCAGCAGGGAATAAAGCAGTTCAAGCACTGAAGGATGTTTATGCTCATTGGGTTCCACAAGATCGCATTTTGACTACTAATTTATGGTCTGCTGAGCTTTCGAAGCTTGCTGCTAATGCATTCTTGGCTCAACGAATCTCATCGGTTAACGCTATATCTGCTCTTTGTGAGGCAACCGGTGCAGATGTTACCGAAGTATCGTATGCCGTGGGCAAGGACACAAGAATTGGTCCCAAGTTCCTTAACGCTAGTGTTGGCTTTGGAGGTTCATGTTTTCAGAAGGATATTCTGAACTTGATCTATATTTGTGAATGCAATGGTCTCCCTGAAGTTGCAGAATATTGGAAACAAGTCATTAAGATCAATGACTATCAGAAGGGTCGATTTGTTAACCGAGTTGTAGCTTCAATGTTCAACACAGTTGCAAATAAGAGAATTGCAATCCTTGGTTTTGCATTCAAGAAAGACACTGGTGATACTAGAGAAACTCCGGCTATCGACGTATGCCAAGGACTCCTCGGTGATAAAGCTCAACTAAGCATTTATGATCCTCAGGTAACAAATGATCAGATTCATAGAGATCTCTCGATGAACAAATTCGATTGGGATCATCCTGTTCATCTTCAACCTTTGAGCCCAACTACAGCAAAGAAAGTTCATGTAGTTTGGGATGCTTATGAAGCAACTAGAAATGCTCATGCTGTTTGTATTCTCACTGAATGGGATGAGTTTAAGAAACTTGACTTCCAGAAGATTTACAACAACATGCAAAAACCTGCATTTATTTTCGATGGTCGGAACATCGTCGATGTGAACAAACTTAGAGATATTGGCTTCATTGTTTACTCTGTTGGCAAGCCCCGTGATTCCTGGCTCAAGGACATGCCTGCTGTTGCATAAACTAACACTATTATGTAATTCATTTCTTATATACCAAATGAGTACTTGTCATTCAACTTTAGTTGTTAAATTTGGCCCTATCATCTTGATTTAAAGCCGTTATGTTTATGTTTCTATAAATTTGTTTTATGACACCAACTTTAAGTTTGAATATATTATATTGAGGGGTGTGTCAGTATACCCAAAACTTTCAAATTGTGTAAATGTTGATATAATTTACATTGTTAATCCCAATTAAGTAGTTAGTTCCCGATGTTCAAAAATAATTTATATTTGATCATAAAACTCGTTAATGTTAAAAAATAATTTATATTTTGTAAATGCATTAATAATATGTATTTGACTAAAGTTTAAAAAATATAATAATTATATTTGCAAATTTTGAAAAATTTAAAATAATATATATGATGAGATCCCCTGAACCCGGTGCCTCGAACATGATCAGGGCCAAGCTTGATCAGAGTAGTCCATACAACGTAAATCGAACTTGGAGACCCAGATCCACCCCACATGAGTGAATGGCCCATCCAAGCCCCGTGGCCCGATCGACAGTTCATAGCGATCGGTCCCAATATGGGGGGTCCAGCTTCTCGCATGCGCCAAGACCGATCGGTCCATATCTTACAGGTCTTGTTTCGAGCCATCCATACTCCTCCCATGCAATGACAACCCTCGACAGCCTTGTGGCCAGGGAATAGCCGGCTAGAAGCGCCTCCAGTGGCCAGGGAATAGAACAAGAATTTACAAGTCGTACGAGCCTCCAGTGGCCAGGGAATAGCCGGCTAGTAGCGCCGAAAGGTCTAGCGCCATGCAGCTCTGTGAAGCCGTTCCCGACGGCTGTTCCACCTGACATTAGCCGACCTAGCCGCAAAAGACAGGCACAAAACGACACCCTACTGTATACAATACAGTGAGAGTATAAAAAGGACACTTAGGACGTGAGAAAAGGATCTTCCGATTTTCCTTGAAGTTTTCGCATAGAGAACCTTCTGTCGATTTATTTTCGATACTTCTCTTCCTCTTTGTTGTCTAAAGAACAAACATGACCTTGGTGATCATTGATTTGCTTATTGAACCGACTGAGGGCACTTTATTTAGCCCTTAGTCAAGTGGTTTTTTCCTCATCTTTGAGGTTTTCTACTCTAAAATTGCTGTGTCCTTTCACCTTTGGTTTATAATCGTTTTCCACACATCAAATAAATTATAACCGAGTTTATCTTGTAACGAACCGATCGACTGTTGATACCCCCGATTTTCGAACCACAACAATATAAAAGATCAAAATCACATATTCGACAACCAATACATTTTACTCGAGAATAATTCTTGACAATTTTAAAATTTTAAGGCCTTATCTTTAAATATATCAAAATATTTTTAAAAACTTATTTTATTGCTTTTTGGGTCTTAGCAGGACAAATAAGATGATGTATTGAAGTTGCAAATAAAAGATAATTTCACAAAGTACTCAAAATTTAAATATAACACAATACAAAGTCCAGTTGCATTATGATAATGATGATTGCCTGTCACATGAATAAAGAGCCAGAGGAAAAACAGCACCACAAATAAGACCAATGAGAGGATTGGATGAAAACTTAGTACCTGGAAGTTTAGTTGTTGTAATCATCATTATCATCATCTTCACCTTCTCCAGACTCTAAACCAACTTCTTCATAATCTTTCTCCAGTGCAGCTAAATCTTCACGTGCCTCAGAAAATTCACCTTCTTCCATTCCTTCACCAACATACCAATGAACGAATGCCCGTTTTGCGTACATAAGATCAAATTTATGATCAATTCTTGAGAAAACTTCAGCAACACTTGTTGAGTTTGATATCATACAAACAGCTCTCTGAACTTTAGCTAGATCACCACCAGGGACAACTGTTGGGGGCTGATAATTGATACCACATTTGAAACCAGTGGGGCACCAATCAACGAATTGAATGGTTCTCTTGGTTTTGATGGTTGCTACTGCTGCGTTCACATCTTTAGGGACTACATCGCCTCGGTACATTAAACAGCAAGCCATGTATTTTCCATGACGAGGGTCACATTTTACCATCATTGAAGATGGCTCGAATGCAGTGTTTGTGATTTCAGCAACAGAGAGTTGCTCGTGATATGCTTTCTCTGCAGATATAACGGGAGCGTATGAAGAAAGCATGAAGTGGATTCTTGGGTATGGGACTAAGTTTGTCTGGAATTCATTCACATCCACGTTCAATGCACCATCAAAACGAAGAGAAGCAGTAAGTGAAGAAATGACCTGTATATCAAACAAATGTCACTGAATTATAAAAGAGCAAAAATGTCATAAATGGCTTCATTATCAATGTAAAATGGAGCAATATCAAAGAAGAGTGAGTACCTGAGAGATAAGTCTGTTGAGATTAGTGTAAGTGGGTCTCTCAATATCAAGAGATTTGCGGCAAATGTCATAAATGGCTTCGTTATCAAGAAGAACAGCAACATCGGTGTGCTCGAGGAGGGAATGAGTTGAAAGAACAGAGTTGTAAGGTTCAACAACTGCTGTAGAAACTTGAGGTGAAGGGTAAATTGTAAAACCCAACTTGGACTTTTTGCCGTAGTCAACAGAAAGTCTCTCAAGTAGAAGGGATCCAAGACCGGAGCCAGTACCCCCACCAACTGCATGGAAAACCAAGAATCCTTGTAAACCAGTGCAGTTATCTGCAAGCTTGCGGATTCTATCAAGGCATAGATCTACAATTTCTTTGCCAATTGTGTAATGTCCACGAGCAAAGTTGTTGGCAGCATCTTCTTTTCCACTGATAAGCTGTTCAGGGTGGAACAGCTGACGGTATGTTCCGGTACGGACTTCATCAATAACTGTTGGCTCAAGATCAACAAACACGGCACGAGGAACATGTTTTCCAGCACCAGTTTCGCTGAAAAATGTGTTGAAGGCATCATCCCCACCTCCGACGGTTTTATCGCTGGGCATTTGTCCATCGGGCTGCAAAAATGGAAGATCTCAAAGGAGAACAATGAACAGACTAGGGAATAACAGAAAAGCGCACGCATTACAAAACAGATCAGAAAAAAGGCTTATTAACATACATCTCCCAGATCTGAACAAATTACAGGAAAATAACCGTAACTAGGCTACCAGATCTGAAAATTCAATCTAGAAGCGAAACAAACAAGCCCGGTGCACATTACATTATTTAGAAATGGATCTGTGAATCGCAATCTACTAACTCATTAACACGGCGACAACAAAAAGAGCAGATCTGAGAAGCAATGTGCTTCAAAATCGAGGAAACTAGAGATTAACAGGTACCTGAATGCCATGCTCAAGGCAATAGAGCTCCCAACATGCATTTCCGACCTGGATCCCAGCCTGTCCGATATGGATCGAGATGCACTCTCTCATTTTCACAAATTTCTCAAGAAGAAAATCACAAAGCAAGCGTACAGGAAGATGCGGTGAAGGTAAATTATCAGAACGCGAAAATAGGGTTTGCAGGGAAGTCCGTTTTATAGCCCGTAAACTATCCCGTTTTTAACTAGTTTGTATTATTTAAAATTAATAAAAATTAAAAAACTAGAATGTGGTACCCACTGCGCTAGTGACCGTTGCCCTACGGTTAAATCCCTTTCATGTGAATTGAAATCATTTTTATTTTGAATATTGGTTTTGACTGGACCATTACTAATTAACTTACACCGCCTTTTTTAAATTTGGCCATTTTTAATGTTTAAATCACAATATTTTTTTATTTGCATTGAATAAAAAATAATTTCTTATTCGATCCATTGGACCAAAATGGCTCTTGGGAAAATTCCCTCTCCCGGAGAAGAAAAGAATTCCCATTATCTGGGGTCTCCCGTTATTCGGGGTCGGATCGAATTAATATGATGAAAGCCGAATGTAAATAAAGAAAGGTAAAAGACACAAGATTTACCGTGGAAACCCAAAATCGGGAAAACCACGTGACCGATAAACCTCGGCCATGAAATCACTATCACAAGAAGAATTGAATTGATTAATTACGATTGTCTTCATAAAACCTCTATTTATAGAGTCCAACTAAGATATAATCTAAGAAATATTCTACCGAATATTCTACAATATTCTATTTTCATATCTTTGACCGCATCTTCCATATATATATAACAAGATATATTTGCATATATTCTTCCATATATATCTTCAGAATATATCTTCATATATTCTTCCATATATATCGTCAACATAATATATCTATATATCTTCTTTCATATATATATATAACCAACAAGATATATCTCAATATCTTATTTCATATACTTAATGCGTCAATTAAGGAAAGATATTTCCCTTCGATACTCTCGAATCCCGATCCAAGTCTAATTCAACCTCTATCAAATAGACTCATCACAATCGTCCGATCGATATCCTTAATAGATCAAAGATCCATCAAGTCGATCAATATCACCGCTTCATGTTAGGTTCCCCCAGTTGGTCTTTCTTCATCGAGCCCTTCGACTATCACCCGACCTCCATTCCTAACAATGGCTTGGTTGAAAATCTGGTTTAAAAACCGGGAGGATCTTATGAGAATTCAAAATATCATCAAATATGATTCGTGTTAAATATAAGATAAATGTTTTATAATAAATCTATGATTGATTAAGCCATCATTAGATCTTCAATATTGATGTGATTTTCTACAAGAATATTATTTATAATCTCGAAGATAACTAGTTTTAATTAAGTATATATAATTATGACATTTTCTAAGAGATGTCATTCATTTAAATAGAAATTTGGGGATTTAACCATTAATTACTATATCAAATTCTCTTTATGAACCATTAAATTTAATTTTATTATTAATTATTGGTTTTTAGTTTTATTTCTTAAAGTTCGTTTTTACCAAATTAAAGTAATGAACAAATTGATGTTCAAATTTTAATTCCGAAATAGACAAGACAAGCCCATAACATAGTGGGCTGTGCAGAATCCAGTCCAGCCCAGGCATTTAAAATAAATAATAATATAGTAAATTTTCGACCGGGATTTATCTGGTTTTGTCCACACGATCTCCTTCCCCAATTTTGACGTTCTTTCCTGCACAGTTTCTTAACTTGACGAAATTCACTTCCTTAGGGTTTTCGGAAGGGGCCTTTTTTATTTCCAATTCTTGTCAGATCTGTAACAGTACGATGTACGGATTCGAAGCTATGACATTCAATGTTCATGGGGGTTACCTCGAGGCTATTGTGCGAGGGTACCGATCTGGCCTCCTTACAGCTGCGGACTACAACAATCTCTGCCAATGCGAAACCCTGGACGACATCAAGATGCACCTCTCGGCTACTGAATACGGGCCTTATCTTCAAAACGGTATGCCTATTTTTATGTAAGGATTAGCTGTGGGTTTTCTGATGTTCCTGTTTGTTTGGAATTTATTACTTGTATTTTGAATTTTGTAGTTTAATTTTTGTTTTGGTGAGAGGAGTTTTGTGTTCCTGCGGCTGATCAGGTAGATCTTAGTTCTTGGGTTTGAATTTGTTCAATTCTTCAGTGAACTTATAAGTCTGATCGATATAGTCAAGCTCTTTAGAGTTCACGTGATCATTAGGAGCGCCTGGTCATGCAATATGCATTTATTGTTCTTGATAATTGATTCTTGGGAGTAGTCATTTGCCCATAAGTTGCTGATCTTTTTCCTCTTCTTTGTATTATTATTTTTTAAAGCTCAATTTGGGCAGGTTTGGATTTATTTGTGTTTTTCAGATGCTGCAATGGTGTGTTCTGGTTTTACATACTAATTATCGAAATATTCTGGTTTCGTGAACCGTATACAACCTATTTGCCAAACTAACTGGCTATGTGGCATTCCAGTTGTTCGCTTTACTCTGTTATCCCATTGATCTACTGTAATTTATGTTCTTCATCAAATAAAACAGGAATTTTAACAACAGTTGTACTGTCAATACGGTTGTTCCCTACTGCTCTAAAAAGCTTTTTGCCTTACGGCGTTCTTCAGATAATTAAAGGTTAATTTTATGATGTTTATCCAATTGCAGAGCCCTCTCCACTTCATACTACAACAATTGTGGAGAAATGCACCCTTAAATTGGTCGATGAGTATAAACACATGTTGACTCAAGCCACAGAACCTCTGTCGACATTTTTGGAATATATCACGTACGTGAATTTTTAATTGTATTTCTGCTTGCATATTTAGTGATTTTCGTTCTCAAAATCTTCAAATTTCTATTGTCGTAGATATGGACATATGATTGACAATGTTGTGCTGATTGTGACTGGAACATTACATGAGAGAGATGTTCAAGAATTGTTGGAAAAGTGCCATCCTTTAGGGATGTTCGACAGGTAGTGTAACTTAAGAATACATTCGTTGTCCATTTCACTATGAGATAGTCTAACTTAAGCTTCCTTTTATGCAGCATTGCGTCTTTGGCAGTTGCTCAGAATATGAGGGAGCTTTACAGACTGGTGCTTGTTGACACTCCTCTGGCTCCATACTTCTCGGAGTGCATTACTTCAGAGGTTCCTTTAATTACATCATGTTTGTTTACTCCCCTTATTTAAATTTTTGGAAAACTTTTTAAGGGTTGATCGGGGTCTGGCTATCCTTATTTCGACAAAAATCTGCAATTGGATTTATCATGCATTACCTTACATGGTTTTGATATTGTTTATGAAATTTTTCCTATAGGACTTGGATGATATGAACATTGAAATCATGCGAAATACACTATACAAGGCATACCTTGAGGATTTCTACCGATTTTGTCAAGTAAATTGCTTAACTTAAAATTATTGGAAATGTTTACTTTCATAATGGATATCACTTTTAATTTTGGTTTGCTATAAGAAACTAGGTGGCGCAACTGCAGAGATCATGTCTGATATCCTGGCCTTTGAGGCTGACAGGAGAGCTGTTAATATCACTATAAACAGGTAAAAATGTGATTTCCCATGCTCTTTAAATTCAGTATTATTTTCTCTCATTCACATGCTTGTAATATTCAGCATTGGCACAGAGCTCACCCGTGATGATCGTAGGAAGTTGTACTCTAATTTTGGATTACTGTAAGTTCACTCTTTAAGCACTTCGTTTTTCCTGGTGGTTTCTCTTTCCTCGGTTTTCAAATGCTGATAGCTCATTTTTGTTAGTTACCCATATGGCCATGAGGAGCTAGCTATCTGTGAGGATATAGATCAGGTACTTGATTGTTTCTTTTCATTTTATGTCTTCGCTTCGTATGTAAAACGTTGGCAATGCTGTAGTTCGAAGATTTAACCTTTTTCAGAGGCGATTATTTGAACTTCTATTCGACTTCTTTTTTCCTGCAATGTAACAAAAGCCAAGTTAGTTTCTAATATCATCAAATCCACTTTTCGTCCTAGGTTCGTGGTGCCATGGAGAAGTATCCTCCTTACCAATCCATATTCAGTAGGCTATCCTACGGAGAGAGTCAACTACTCGACAAGGCCTTTTATGAAGAAGAAGTGAAACGCCACTGCCTTGCATTTGAGCAGCAGGTTCGTTCATACCGATCATTATCTTATTATAGTCCCTAAAGGCTATCTATATATTGAACTGAAATTTTTTGATGGATCCATTGGTGCAGTTTCACTATGGAGTGTTTTTCGCCTACATGAGGCTGAGAGAACAAGAGATCAGAAATTTGATGTGGATTTCTGAATGCGTTGCTCAGAACCAGAAGTCCAGAGTCCAAGATAGTGTTGTCTTCATATTTTAGTTTGTTGCATTTGATTTGCTCTGAATTATGCGCTTGAGTTTACACCCTTCGTTGTAATAATTTGCACTATACGTACCGTGTGTGGTCTTAAATGTATCTTATGAATATTTTCCTTATAAATATCGTTTTATTAAAATCCGAAATAGGGAAGCGGGTCATACCCGGATCCGGTTGTGGTTCTCGGAGTACAATTTATATTAGCAATTGGCTGGGGATAAGGCACGCTGGTCATAGATTAATTTTCAAATGGGTTCAGTTGTGTCGTCTCTGTTTGGAGGAGGAGATGCCGCGGCGGCGGAACAGGCGACGCAATCATCTGGACCATCTCGTGTCTCTGCTTTTCACTCATCGCAGCGTTGGCAGATGCATTTCGATTCCTCCAGGCAATTGAATAGGCTGGTTAGCATCGCCTTCTCACTCTCGTTTCTTCCTTTTTTTATTCGAACTTCAATAGCGGGTTAGATCTGTCTGATTCGCGATGATTTGTTTGCTGCGAATACTTTGTGGTTGATCTATTGAATTGTATCGGCGTTTCTGTTACCGTATCGTACTTTTTTGTTTCTAAGTTTCTCGTCTGACCGTTCTTCTGCTTGATTTTGTAATTATATGATCAGATGGTGGTGGATTTTTCGGCGACATGGTGTGGGCCTTGTAGGTTCATGGAGCCTATCTTCAATAACTTGTCTGAGAGATATACAGATGTTGACTTTGTGAAAATCGACGTCGATGAGCTAAATGTATGCCTCAATCTTTTGATTCCTTATCAATTAAGGCGAATTACAACTACATACCCATTCCAAAGCGGCAATTGTGCCATTATTTCCATGTTTATACTATTTCATGTACTTTTCTCAAGCCGTGTTCTTTTTGGATGAAGGATGTTGCACGGGAGTTTGGAGTGCAGGCAATGCCAACTTTTGTGTTGCTAAAGCAAGGGAAGGAAGTGGATAGAATTGTTGGTGGAAATAAAGAAGAGCTGGAGAAGAAGATCCTCAAACACAAGGAAGCTCCTAAATTTGCTGCTTAACTTTCCCATTATGTTCCAGTTAATCATTCGCCAAGCACCTTCCTGCTATAATTCTGAACCTCAATTTGCACCTTATTTGCAAATTACTTATTTGGTATATTATTTCGTGATGGTTCATTTATGTTTTCGCACGAGTTCTGTGAGTGTCCTGTTTCATTAGCAGTCTCCTCATCCTTTATAGTTGGAAATCTATCCTTTTCTTACTGCTCTGATTTTGTCACGTTTAAACAAAGGCTTAAAAGGTAATATTTTCATATTTCCTTGAATGAAGCTTAAAAGTGATACAAGGAACAAAATCGCTCAGTTGCTAAAAGATTCGATTTGTAACTTTTATTTCTTTCAATGATTTCATTGATTAATAATGTTGTGTTATTGTTAATTATATTTAATAATAATATTTTTCTATTCTACAATAATAATTAGCATTGAGTATTTATCGAACCTAATGTATAGCATTTATTGAAATGGTTAAATTGTACAGTAGAAAAAATATGATAACGTGGAAATTATGCACCTATTATTGCAATTTGATTTGGTTGTTCTTTATTTATATGAAATTTTGTTTTGCTTCGATATGAGGAAATGAAGAGGAAACACTGGTACCTAAAACTTCTCCCAACGATGGAGAGAAGATGGATCTTCCCGGCGATTACCGCCGCCGTTGTTTCACTTTTCATTATTTTCTTGATTATCTTGAGCTCCTCGCCGCTCGTTCCTCTTCGTCGGTTCTACTCACAAGCCACAGTTGCTTCCTTTTTCGTCGAGCATAAGTTGAAACCCATTCTGGTGTCGAGTTCCCCTCGTCCCCCGCGCTTTGCGTACTTAATTTCAGGCTCTGCGGGAGATGGTCCGATGCTACGCCGTACTCTGGAATCGCTGTATCACCCGATTAATCAGTACGTTGTGCATCTCGACGCTGAGTCTTCGGCGGAGGAGCGGCTCGATCTGTGGAATTACGTGGATACTCAAGTGGTTTTTCAAAGATTCAAGAATGTTCGTATGATTTTTAAGGCTAATTTGGTCACCTACCGTGGTCCGACAATGGTAGCCAATACATTGCACGCGGCTTCAATTTTGCTCAAGGAAGGTGGAGATTGGGACTGGTTCATTAATCTCAGCGCTTCTGATTATCCACTAGTGACACAAGACGGTAGTCATTTTTTCAATCTTTTATCTCTTTTCGCTTTCCAGATTGAATTTTCAGCTGTTTTGAAGATCGTCAGGTAGTGAGTGGGTTTCGCCTAAATTCTCTGCATTTAGTGACTGGATGTTTCGTTATTTCTTAGATCTACTTCACGTATTCTCAAACTTGCCACGGGATCTTAACTTCATTGATCATACAAGCAATATTGGCTGGAAAGAGTAAGTTATATTTGTTTTGAAACAACATGAATTTATCTCTGCTGGGAAATTAACCAAAAAATGGATTTACCGTTTGTGGTTCGTTAGGTTTCAAAGGGCGAAGCCTGTTATTATTGATCCTGGTCTGTATATGAAGAAGAAAGCTGATGTGTTCTGGATAACACAGCGGAGAAGTGTTCCCACCGCATTTAAACTCTTCACAGGTTCATATATGGTTCTTATCTCTTTTTTGTAGCTCTGATTGTTGCTGGACATGCCTACAAGTTATTCGATGGAGTCTTATTTTGTTGGTTTCCATCAAACTTTACATCATTAAAGAAGAACTTGATTATTTTTATGTTTCATGTTTCCCTTTTCTTGACGTGCTGCTTTCTTTATTTCCTCTTCTAAATTTCTAGTTCATCGTCGTTTACATTCTTGGAAGATTTTGTTTATGTTGATTCAGGTATACTTTATGACTCTATCAAATCGCAGGAATTGTAGATAAAAATGAAGTGTTATTAAAATAATTGCCATTTGTTTTGTTGCCTTGGGCTGAGTTCTTGCTGTCATGTGCTTAACAGGTTCAGCCTGGATGGTACTCTCTCGGCCTTTCATCGACTACTGTATCTGGGGCTGGGACAATCTTCCAAGAACAGTTCTCATGTATTACTCCAATTTCCTCTCGTCACCTGAAGGCTATTTCCACACTGTAGTCTGCAATGCAAAGGAGTTCCAGAATACAACAGTAAACAGTGATTTACACTTCATTTCTTGGGACAATCCTCCCAAGCAACATCCTCACTACCTCAAGATCGATGACATGCAAAGAATGGTTGAGAGTAATGCTCCGTTTGCAAGGAAGTTCCACCATAATGATTCAATTCTAGATAAAATTGATCAAGAGCTGTTGTTCCGGGGACCAGGGATGCTCATCCCTGGCGGCTGGTGTGCTGGAAGTAATGAAAATGGAATGGATCCATGTTCCATTGTAGGAGATCACAATATACTCAAAACCACTTCAGGAGCAAACAGACTGGAAACTCTCATTACCTCTTTGCTATCAACTGAGAACCTTGTTCCCCGGCAATGCAAGTAGCAAGTTTTTTACTATCCATAGCATCCTTTGTGTCCATAATCAATCAAGATGTTATGATGGTGCAGCAACATGTTGTGATCTGTTTCAGTAGACATGCCCTTCTTTGAGCCCTGTAGAGCCGAATTAAACGAAAGTTACCAGGGTGTTTGCTGAAATTCACGGATGAAGCGGATCCGGTTGGGGAACTTAGAAATCTGAGGTACTTCTGATTCAATGTATTCATTATTGGCCTAGACTCATGCTATTTTAGTTCTGATGTTCTTGAAATTATTGTAACATGTAGTTGACTAGCCTTTTTAATCACTCTCTTCTTCATGTATGCTGTCATGTTCCATTACTATTTTCGACAATTCAATTCATCATTTACTGATCCATTTCAAATGTTCACTATGCAAGTATGTGGATTCAGGTATAAAATTCAGCATTGGAAAGCAACTGAATTGGTCAGTTTATTGACCAATGGAATTGGTTTTTTCGCCTGTTTTGTTTAGCGCGTTATATTGACCTGTGGAATTGGTTCTTTTGCCTGGTTTTACCATGAAAAACTCTATAGTTTTATCATTGTTGACGTTGTCTCATGCTATTGTTTGACCCCTAAATGGACAGTTTTTGCTTATAAAAGCGAGACAACAAAGAGGGCTTTTATTCAATTTGAACAAGTCTGAGTTTGATTTTATCATATTTGTTCATATTATAATTTGAACATAATAACTTTTTCGAACATTGTTTATATTTCTAAAATTTTATTCATGTTTGTTCATGTCCTTATTCATGTTCATTTGCATTTGATCCATTCATTTTGTGTTTTAGTTTGCGTTTGGATCAACTTGTTTGTGTTCGTGCATAAATAATATATTAAATATTCGCATTCTAACGTTCGTGAGCATGTTTGTGTTCATTTGAATTTTTATTTAGGCCTATGTTTTATTCTTATTTTAATTTGAACGAATAACTACAAAAACGAACCAGTTTCGAATAATATATGTTTGCACTTATTGACACCCTTAAAACAGACAGACTCAAACTGTGACGCAAAGGAACATACTATAACAATGCGTTTAGGCTTAAAGTGACTATCTTTGAATCTTCATCATCTGTTATATAAGACTCTGATTCCTTGAATATCATCAGCATGTATTCCTTTTCTTTGCCCCCTACCAATTCCAGAGAACATCAATGCATCTTGAACCGAGCTATGTCCGAGCCCCAAAAGATGCCCTATTTCATGTGCAGCCACAGTTTCAATATCGAAAGGATTCATCACTGACCCAATAGACCATGGCTCCGTAGCATCATGATGCATTCTTCCATCGGTCGGAGCAAACGCATGTGCTAGAACACCACCAGGTCCATCAAATGGATATCCATCTCCATGATCACCAACTGCAAACTCAATAGTTATATCACCATTAGTTTCAACTCTTCCNAAAATAACAATTTATATATAATTCTTATAAAATTAAATCGATTAAAATTGAAAATTTGAATTTGAAATATGGTGGTATTCGAGCCCATTCGGCCCAATATTTCTCAATAACCATCACAATTATAAATTTATTGTTATCTCTTGTACAGTACATTTGAATCTCAACTTTGAGAACATATTTCCTCATTCTCCGTCTCCTTCTCCCTCTCCCATTTCTCCAGCTTACGATTCCTTCTCGCAATCGAAGTGATTTCGATCGATTCGCTGCTTCTATCATCTTATTGTGCGATTGATCTAGTTCTGAATTCAGTTGTGATACTCTGATTGTTAGATTTCGCTTCGTGATTTTTTTTCCATTCGTTTATTCTGGAGTGATTTATTATAATATTCGTATCGAGATTAATAGCGTTGATTCTTCATGCTTTCAGCGCTGGATTTTCATTTCTGATATTTTGATTGTTAGGATTTTGTTTATGAATTCAACTTTCTTCATCTTGCGTTTTCGTATGGATACTCGTCCAATTAGGTTTTAGGGGAAACTGAATGCTATCATTTCGAGGATTTTGTTACAAGTATTAGAATAGTTTGTATGTAATTTGCGGAAGCAGAGGAAGAGAATTGTTTCTATTCATCAAAGTCTCAGAATAAAACCTAAAAGCAATCCCGTAGCTTTACAGGTCTCTATTCAAAATATATATATAAGAAGAAAGCATGATCACAACGGATCTATTCCATTTTAGTGCTAATAATTAATGTATGACTTGTATCAGAAGCTCTGTCTGTATTCTTTGAGCTAAGAGTGTATGTGATTCTGGCTGAGGATTGTCAACGCCTATACTTGGCTATTCTTTGATCCTCTTTTTACACCCCCCTTCAAGATGTGCATGGATATCGAACATGCTCATCTTGCCAAGGAGGTATCGATGTTGTTGCGCGTTGAGTCCCTTCGTAAAGATATCAGCTAACTGGTCCTTGGACTGTATATATATAATGGCGATTGAATTATCCCAACCTTTTCCCTGATATAGTGCCAATCAATTTGGAAATGTTTTGTTCTCTCATATAGAATCGGGTTGTGGGATATCTGAATGGCAGACTGATTGTCGCAAAACATTGAGATCGGTCGCTTAATGTTGAGCCCAAAGGAGCCTAATAAATTTGATAACCAGGTTAACTCACATGCCAGTAATCCCATAGCCCGGTACTCGGCTTCTGTGGAGCTTCTGGCCACAGTTGACTGTTTCTTCGATCTCCAGCATATCATATCTTGTCCTAAGAATACACAGTATCCTGTTACTGATCTTCTACTTTGATCACACTTCGCCCAATCACTGTCACTAAAGGCTCTGAGTTGAAGGTCACTCTCACTTTGAAATATCATACCTTTCCCAGGTGATCCCTTTAAGTATCGTAGTATTCTGAAGGTTGCTCGTAAATGCGTCTGATCATGCTCACACATGAACTGAGACAATACTTGTACATCATAATTGATATCAGGTCTCGTGAATCCCAAATATATTAGTTTTCCGATTAGCTTTCTATAATATATGGGATCAGGAGGTGTTCCTTCTTGCTTGATCGTAGTGCCTTGTCCTAGTTCAATAGGTGTGATGGCAGGTTTACATCCTAATAATCCATATTCTTGCAGGAGATCCAAGACGTATTTTCGTTGACAAATAGATATGTTCCCTTTGGATTGTGATATTTTCAGCCCCAAGAAGTATCTTGGATATCCTAGATCCTTCAACTTGAAGTGGCCCTTAAGATACTCAATGACCTCATTGAGCGCAGTTTGTGACCTGCATCCAACCAATATATCGTCTACGTATACTAGCAACGCCATGTAGCTTCCATCCTTTTGTCTCATGGTAAACAGGGAGGGATCACTTACAGATTGCTGGAATCCCTTGTTTATCAAGACATTAGTGAATTTCACATTCCATGACCTTGAGGCTTGTTTAAGCCCATAGATTGCCTTTTTTAATTTGCAGACTAACTTGTATTTTGGTGAGCAGGTTCCTTCAAGTGGATAGCCAGGGGGCAGATCCATGTATATTTCGTCCTACAAATCCCCATTAAGGAACGCGTTGTTTATGTTTAACTGCTTAAGAGACCAATTGTGCGCCGCTACTAAGGAAAAGAAGAGACGGACTGTGGTGTGCTTGACTACTGGGCTGAAGGTTTCTTGGTAATCAAAGCCTTTGATTTGGCTATACCCCTTTGCCACAAGCCTCGCTTTGTACCTCTCTATGTTTCCATCTGTAGCAACCTTTATTTTATAAACCCATTTGCTCCCAACGGTATGTTGATTGACTGGTATTGCTGCGATTGTCCAGGTTTGGCTGTCCATTAGTGCCATTAATTCTGTATCCATTGTTGCAATCCATTGGGGCTCCTTGCTAGCCTCTAGGAAAGTTTTGGGTTCAGTGAGCTGATCGATTTTTGTAGTTATTGAGGCATAGGCTTCAGACAGACGTCCTTTGCTTATGTAATTGCTTAATGGATGCATCGTTGATGGAGTGACCGGAGGATCTCCTATCTCATGGTGATAATCCTTCAGAAATGATGGTATTCGTCTGTTTCTAATAGGTTTAGCGCTGACGAATTCCGGGCCATTGTTGGGGTCGTCAGAGCTTATTCTTATATCATCTCTTTAACTCTCAACGGAGGGTCCTTGTCTCTGGTAAGGTATCGGCATATTTTCTTCTTCCCTACCAAGAGTAAGATGATGATCTTCCCTGTATTCTGAAACTTGAGTGGGTTGGTTAGAGTATGATTAATTCAAATGTAACGTATGGTTCCTAAAGAAAGGAAATATATTTTCATGAAACAAAACGTCTCTAGAAATGAAGATTTCATGGGTGTTTAAATCGTATAATTGATATCCTTTCACATTTGCAGGATATCCAATGAAGATGCATGTTCGAGCCCTGGGATCAAATTTATCACGATTTCGTTTGAGAGTTGAGGCAAATGCTAGAGATCCAAAGACTCGAAGATGATCATAGGATGGTTGTTTCCCGGTTAGTCTTTCATATGGTGTGAGAAAGTTTAATGCTTTCATTGGAAGCCTATTAATAATGTGGGTAGCGGTAAGAACTGCTTGACTCCAGAAATATATAGGTAAGTTTGCTTGGAATAAGAGAGCTCGTGCGACATTTAGGAGATGTTGATGTTTTCTCTCTACTTTTCCATTTTGTTGTGATGTTTCAACACAACTTTTTTGATGAAGGATTCCCTCTTGAGAGTAAAGATTGTTCAGCTTGTACTCTGGGGCGTTATCACTACGGATAACTTTTATTTCCTTCCCATATTGTGTCTTAACCATGCAAGTGAAATAGGGAATTATTTGTGCAGCCTCATGTTTGTGTTTCATTAGGTATGTCCATGTGCATCTTCATGTTTCTTCCACTATAGTGAGGAAGAAGTGATGTCCGTTTATACCTTCATGCTTGTAAGGCCCCCATGTGTCAATGTGTATTAACTCAAAAGGATTTGATAGATTCATGCTCTTAGAAGGAAAGGGCATGCGCTTGAGCTTGGCTTTTGGACATATCATGCATATTATGTCATTTAGGCATTTGACTATTAGTGTATACTTGTGAATGTGAGAAATAATATCATGAGATGCATGTCCTAGCCTAAGGTGCCATGTATCGATTTTAAAAGAATTATGGTTATGAGTAAGATCATGCTCAGAAGCTGTTTTATCAAAGGGATTTAGTGCATCAGCATTAAAAACAATAGCAGTATCTTGAATGTTACTAAGCATGTCCATCTGCCCACAAAAGTTTTGCTGAAAAACGTAGAGATTGTTGCGAATTCTACCCGTACCAATCGTCATCCATGTAGACGAGTCCTGAAACATACAATTGTTAGTAGCAAATAACACATTTATATTTGCTTCCTTGATGAGTTTGTGTACTGAAATTAGGTTGACTTTGAAACTTGGTATGAATAAGACATGATGTAGGTGTATGTGTTCGTTGAGACGTATGGTCCCATGGCGTGTAACAGGTACTGTGATTCCGTTTGGAAATTTAACAGTTGTATAAGTTGGAGAAATGGTATCGAACAGGGATAAGTTGGAGCACATGTGCTCACTTGCCCCTGAGTCGATAATCCATTCTGCTTTTTCGGAGGACTTACCAGCAAAGGCATCTTGGTTTGTGTTTTCAGGAGTTGGGGTGTTGCTGGTCATGCCTTGCTATGGTATGCGTTGGAGAAGTGCCTTAAGCTGAGCGTTCGTGATTGATGCCATGTCATTTTCATTTGAGGGTGGCATGTCCTGCATTGTGACGTTAGAGGCATAATAGCTACTGTGAGGTTTGTTACCTTTTCCTCGCTTGTTTTTATGGTTCTTTGGATATCCAATGAGCTTATAGCATTGTTCAATGGTGTGGTTTGTTAATCCGCAGTTGATGCATTTTTTCTTCGGATATGCTTTCTGAGCTTCTGCTCTTGTCATTTGAGCCGAAGCTTCATTGGGTGTAGGAAGGATTGGTCGCTTGATTATGTGTTCCTCTTGGTGTATGGAATTGTATACTTCATCCATAGAGGGAAATGACTTCCTAATAAGCAGTTGTGATCTCAAGGCCCCATACTCATGGTTGAGAGAGTTTAAGAATTTGAAAACTTTGTCCTTTTCCACTTGAACATGAAAGAGCTCAAAACATTTTGAGTTGCAGAGCCCGTAAGTGTAATGTGGCATTGGTCGTGAATTGGAGAGCTCTTCCCACAAAGCATTGAGTTTCGTAAATAGGTCGTAGAACGTTAGGCTACCTTGGGAGAGTGTCCCAAGCTGCTGTTGTATAGCGCACACCCTCGTATCATCTGCTTGCGAGTACCTTTGATGCAGTGTTGTCCATATCTCTCTTGCAGTTCTTTTATAGAACATTGTTGAGGATATGGGGTCACTCAGGCAACGAAGGAGCCATGCTACGAGTAGATCATTGCAACGGCGCCATGCTAAGAACTTAGGATCCATTGCTGGTGGTTCCACTATTTCCCCTGTGATGAATCCTAGTTTATTCCTTGAGGGCAGGTTGAGCGTAACGCTCCTTGACCAGTTTGCATAGTTGGTTCCAGTGAGGGGTGGAGCAAGGATGACTTCACTCATGTTTCCTGGTCCGACGAAGAAGGGAGAAGAGGAATCCACTGTTGTGCCAAGGAGCCCTTTTCAGTGTTAGATGTTCTTTGTTTTCAGCCATGGTTGTGTGTGTGAAGAAGAGAAGGAGTAGAGAAGTTTTGAGAAGAAGCGGACCAAGTTATTGTTGCTCCGATACCATGTTACAAGTATTAGAATAGTTTGTATGTAATTTGCGGAAACAGAGGAAGATAATTGTTTCTATTCATCAAAGTCTCAGAATAAAACGTAAAAGCAATCCCTTAGCTTTACAGGTCTCTATTCAAAATATATATAGAAGAAGAAAGCATGATCACAACGGATCTATTCCATTTTGGTGCTAGTCATTAATGTATGACTTGTATCAGAAGTTCTGCTTGTATTCTTTGAGCTAAGAGTGTCTGTGATTCTGGCTGAGGATTGTCAACGCCTATACTTGGCTATTCTTTGATGCTCTTTTTACAAATTTCTTTGGATTATTTGTTTTTATTTCAAACCTCACCTTGGATTAAAAAAATCACGGATGATTTCATTTATTGACGATTGCTTTATCTGATCTAGGTTATTAAATCACGGTCATTTGTTCTATAGTGTTGCTCATTAAAACTTTTCGAATCGAAGTTTATATTGGTTGGTTATATCATATTTCGGAGCTGCATCTAGTTCTCCATTCATTTTTTATATGTTGATTGGTTATTTTTTGTTTTAATTCGTTTCTAGTTTTTTAGTATGTTCTTGATCGCGTTACTGATTAATTTTCTTCATTTTGCGTTTTTTCGATCAAATACAAAATTAGTAAAGATAAACTTCTTAATAATAGTGACATCATCTGAATTTATGTGATTTTTTTACCCAATTAACCTACTTAAAAATATTTTTTATCAAACTAACATAATTATTATTCTTTTATCCAAAGTAACATATTTTTTATTTGTTCAGTAGGGTGCATGTTTCAAAGATTACAAAATAATTTTTAAATTAATTTGTGTGAAATTTATGTAAGTTTTAAGGGTTTATACTTTCGAGTTTTGGGTTTGTGATTTAGTGTTTAGGGTTTAGGGTTTAGGGTTTAGGTTTAGAGTTTATAGTTGGGGGTTTGGGGTTTATGATTAGAGTTTAAGATTTGGGGTTTATAGGTTCGGGTTTAGATGTTTAGAGTTTAGTGTTTAGGGTTGGTAGGGTTTAGGATTTGTAGTTTAGGTTTATATCGTAAGATTTATGGTTTAAGATTTAGGGTTTAGAGTATCGGATTGGGAGTTTAGGGTTTAATTTGACGAATTAATTGTAAATTATTAAGAAATGACATGTTAAAATCATGGAATTGCATGTAAGTAGGTTAATTTGAGGAAAAAAATAACAAGTAGGTTAGTTTGATAAAAAAAATATTATGTTAGTTTGGTAAAACACTTGAATTTATGTTGTTCATTTGGTATATATCGAATTTAACTGAATTCCAAATAATGAATACCAAAATGCAAAAGATTTAGCTACTGAATACCACACAGAATTTTGTTCGGTTTGGTAAATACTGAGTTTTTTCGGTTTGGTATATATACAGTAATATACAAAATTTTTATTTTCAAATTAAATGTTATTCATCGAATACCAAATTCTTTGAATCAAAATCGAACACCGAAATAACTAAGATTTAAAAATTTATTTCAAAATTTGTTATTGATTTGGTAAAATATTGGTATTTGGTTGGTATTCGTTTTATACTCAATAGTCCTAATGGATTTTTTTTCTATAAATTGACTTATTTGAATTCTGAGAATAATACGAAAATCATACTATTAGTTTTTTTAATCAGTTTAGTGTATTTATAAAAATTTCAAAGGATTTCTTAGTGTTCTTTTTTGTTTTATTTTTTTCAACTCCTAGCCTTCGGTTACATAAATTTATGAGATCTTATCTAGGTTGTCTTCCATACGTTGATATATGTTGCTTGCCGTTGTTGAAATCGGCATTCATCAAATATCTGTCTTGCATATATTCGTTCAACCTTGGGTAAGACTAAACTTTTTTTGTAATTTAAATAAGGATTTCATTGGATTTTAGGTATTCTTTTCTTCGCACAATCTTAAGGTTACATAAATTTCTCAAATCATTTCAAGTTTTGGACAGTCTTTGAATTTTTGTTAGACAATGTAACATTTCTATTGGCAAAATATGTTATTCCAAGTTCATGAATGCTGCTGTGTTATTTCTTTCTAAAATAAGTAGTGTGCATTGTCTCTTGTAATCAGTTTAGTTTAAATGTCTTTTTAAGTTTGTGTTGATTTGAATAATTTACCATGACTTTGGAAGTTTTTCCGGCTAGAAATGTTTTGATCTAAGGTTTAGATCAAAACCTCATTTAAGATATCACAGGGATCATATATTTTTATATTAAAAATCTGGACCACAGACGATGGTCCAATTTTAAACAACAATTATTGGAAAAAATAAAATTATTATAGTAATTTTGTTTTTATAATAAAGAAAAAAAGCGTGAGAGAGAATGGAAGAATTAAATTAGGAAAGATGCATCATAAAACAAGAATCCATTTTCTAAACATAACTCTCTAAATTTGTCAATGGGAGTCACACTCTTTGAAAAAATACTGTGATTACACAAAACAACAATTGACAAATTTATTAACTACCACGATTAAATATCACTACAAGAAAAATACTAGTGAAATCTTCAACTCATTATGTAGTTTCAAAAAAACAAAAGATAAGGATGGATATAGAAAGTGTTTTAGTATATACTAAAAAAACAAGTGCTCAAGAAATCAGAACGAAAAAGCACAAGGATAGATCCAAAACTAAAATTAAACCTAAAGTCTATGATAGAAAATTTATGATGAACATAAGCTATTCTAAAAAACCAAGATCCGAAGAAGAAAAGCTTTAAAACTAAATCAAAATTCAAAAGAACTAAATAAAAGTCAAATTTCTTGTTCAAGAATTTGATTTTTACCATATTTGTTCATATTATAATTTGAACATAAAAACTTTTTCGAACATTGTTTATATTTCTAAAATTTTGTTGATATCTTTTTCATGTTCATTTGTATTTGATCCATTCATTTTGTGTTTTAGTTCGCGTTTGGATCACCTTGTTTGTGTTCGTGCATAGATAATATATTAAATATTCACATTCTAACGTTCGTGAACATGTTTGTGTTCATTTAAATTTTTATTTGGGCCTATGTTTTATTCTTATTTTAATGTGAATAATATATGTTTGCACTTATTGACACCCTTAAAACAGACAGACTCAAACTGTGACGCAAGGGAACATACTATAACAATGCGTTTAGGCTTAAAGTGACTATCTTTGAATCTTCATCATCTGTTATATAAGACTCTGATTCCTTGAATATCATCAGCATGTATTCCTTTTCTTTGCCCCCTACCAATTCCAGAGAACATCAATGCATCTTGAACCGAGCTATGTCCGAGCCCCAAAAGATGCCCTATTTCATGTGCAGCCACAGTTTCAATATCGAAAGGATTCATCACTGACCCAATAGACCATGGCTCCGTAGCATCATGATGCATTCTTCCATCGGTCGGAGCAAACGCATGTGCTAGAACACCACCAGGTCCATCAAATGGATATCCATCTCCATGATCACCAACTGCAAACTCAATAGTTATATCACCATTAGTTTCAACTCTTCCAAATGTAAAATGTGTCACAGCATCCCAACTCCGAAAAGCACGTTCTATTTGCGGGATCGCCTCACGCGGAACATTTCTCCGGTACGTATAAGTGAGATGTGTTCTTGACTCCGGCCACCTTTGCCTCCCCGGAAAGAAACTAAAGCTAGCTACTCTATCCATGTTCATGGCTTTATGTCTCATGAAGTTTGTTCCATTTACGACATCCGCCACTCCACATCTTGGACGAATCATGGCCGATATTGTACCAGCGTCGAGTTCTCCGGTTGGCCGGAGATTGTAATTCCGTTGGTAGAGTTTTACAGCGGAAGATAGAGCAGAGTCGAAGTAATCATCATGAGAATGAAGATTGTTTTTGTATTTGAGATAACCAAAAGTTTCTAGATACTTCTTTATATCATGAACTCCCTTTGTATTATTACCTCTGTGACATCCATGAAGCTTTTTAATGAAATCAAATGGTGAAGAAGATTGTGAGATTCCTGTCGCTGATTCAACTAGCAAAACAAATAAGAGGAGAAGGAAGAGCTTGAGAGCCATGAGACAAGACTTTGAGTGTGTCATGGTACGCTCATTTAGTTGTCTATTTATAGAAGCAAAGCAAAGCAAAGCAAATAAATAATAAAATTCTTTTTTTACCAATTCAAAATATTTATTTATTTTAAAATGATTCAACAGTCAAGTCAAGTCAAGTGTAGCGTAGCAAAGTCTTTTTCCTCATATTTAAGTGTAAATGCATTGGACCTTTTCTCTTTTTCAGTTTTCTTTTTAATATTACTATAAATTACAAAATTTTCTTACAAAATCACAATTATTTGTAAATAATTATTTTCATATTTCAAATATGTTAAATAATTTTTAATATTTCAATCATTTATTAGTAAATACTGACATTATCGTAGATTTTACGAATGTTGAAATGAATTGACCTAGGAAATTTATTCCCTTTACAAAAATGAACGTGAATATCTCATCGGAGCTAACTTAATATAAATCAAGTTGTTGCCCGGGAATGTGATAAGAAGGAAAAAGCTCAATAATTGACTGAGTCCATGGAAGATGTAGAGACATTTTCCAAATTTTTGTCCTTGTGATTTTTTATGATTGATAGATGTTAGTGGGCTTGATTTCCAATAAAACAACGAAAACAATGGTTTTGTTTGGAACTCAAATTAAAACGTCATTGAGGTGCGGTGTGATGTCTAGATCGTGGTTTTTTTATGGTACACAAAAAACAAGCTTAATTGTGATGTGATAATCATTAAAAAATCACGATATCATCACAACTCTTAAAACCAGTTGTAATATCATCGTGATTTTGGAAAAGACTAATTTACCCTTAATTCTATTAATTATAATATAATTATATTTATTATTTTTGATATATAAGGGTATATTAGTATTTTTATATAAATCACAATCATAGTACCGAAATTTTATCAAACATATTTAAAAATTTACGATCATCATAACTCACCACATCTCCCTGCACCTCACCAAATCTCACAACACCACAATTTTTAAAAGTCATATCAAATAAACCCAAATATATACATCAATTTCATCCAATTAAATTTGTCATACTTTCATGCATGTAATGATTTTCCGTTAAAATAACCATTATTTAACTTGATATTTTCTATTTGAAGCAAGTATATAGCATAAATATGACAACACACAATGATTAAATATATATGTGATAAAAAATAAACATCGCCCTAATATTACTAAATTAAATATTCATGTTATTTCTTTTTTAAAATATATATTATTAAACTCTAATACAATTAACAATTAACAATTAACAATTAACAATTAACAATTAACAATTAACATTTAACATAGTGATTTTAACAATATATTGGGACCGGACCGGGTCAAGATGATTTGATATTTGAGTGAGCCAACCCAACTTGGCATTATGCATAAATTCTGATTCCCCATACTTCACGGCGGGAATGTTGATATTTGTATGACTCTGTGGGCCCGCATCAACCTTTTAAGTTGAAAAGAAATATGCCAATTCTTAAAATATGTTATGAATATATAGGTGGATGTTTATCAAAGTAAAGAAACATATCCCACTAAATCTGGAAAAGACAATCTAAATTACAATATACAAAATATCTTATAACACCTAACTTTACATCTAATTAATAAGGTAGATATATTTAATGATACTAGTTGAATTAGTCATTGAATTAATATCTCATTATCTATATGAATATTTGTCATCCACAAATATTCATATATTTTGCCTATAAATAAGATTGATTTGTGTCTTATGAAGACACACAAGAATATTGAAAGTATGAGTATTATGTTTATGATCCAAAATTAGTATCTATCTTATTCCACATTTTTCGATTTGTATTATTTATAACACGTTATCAGCACGAAACTCTATTACATTTTATCTTTGATATTGATATTTCTTTACTAACTTGCTCTTAGAACATTGAAGATAGCATAATGTCGAATCTAGCAAAACTTGAATTTGTGGCACTTTGACATTACATGAAAGAATTATTTGTCTTGGGTTCTAGATGCTGAAATTCATCTAGATGCGAATGGTCTGGGAGACACAATCAAACAGGACAATAAAACTTTTAAATAGGATAAAGCAAAAGCAATGATCTTTCACGTCACCATCTTCATGAAGGTTTAAAAACCGAATATTTGACAGTTAAAGATCCATTTAAGCTTTGGACTAATTTGAAAGAAAGATATGATCACCAGAAAACTATCATTCTTCCAAAAGCAAGATATGATTGGATGCATTTACGGTTGCAAGATTTTAAGTCCGTAAGTGAATATAATTCTCAACTATTTAAGATTACATCTCAACTAAAGTTGAGCGGAGAAAATATTTCAGATTCAGATATGTTGGAAAAAACTTTTTCAACTTTTCATGCATCCAATGTGCTCCTGCAGCAACAATATCTTGAAAAAGAGTTTAGAAAATACTCGGAATTAATTTCTTGCTTACTTGTAGCTGAGCAAAATAATGAGCTATTAATAAAAAATCATGAGTTACGGCCAACTGGTAGTGCTCCATTCCATGAAGTGAATGTTATATCTCAAGAGAATTATTATGGACATGGCCATGGTCGTGGTCGTGGTCGTGGACGTGGACGTACTCATGATTATGATAATGGACGAGGACGAGGTCGCAATTACCATGATGTATACTCACAAAAAGAAAAATTCCACCAGAAGTGGAATAGACATGAAATGAAAGATAGTAAATGCAAAGAAAAGGAGAGGTACGGACAAAACAATAAATATGACCAAATTAATAGAAACAACGTGTGTTATCGTTGTGGTGGAAAAGGTCATTGGTCACGTACATGCAGAACATCAAAACATCTTATTGAACTTTATCAAGCATCTATAAAAGGAGATGAAAAGAAGATTGAGACGAATTTTGCTTATGAGGAAAATGAAAGTGATATTGATGTTACTAAACTTGATGTTGCTGACTTCTTTACTTATCCTGATGGAAGAATTGATCATTTGATTGGAGATGTTGTTGGCACTAAAAATGATGAAATTTGAAATTTGTATTTTGATGTTTAATAAAGCTTTGTTGTTATTTATGAATAAATGTTGTTTTATTTATAATTTTTCTTTTAATATTGAAGTTGAAAATGAGTAGCCAACAGAACAACATCTATATGAAAGAAGATGATATTTGCATCTTGGATAGTGCAACAACTCATACAATTCTCAAGAACAAGAAATATTTCACAAAAATTATAATGCGAGATTCTAATGTTAGTACTATTTTTGGTACAACAAAAATTATTGAAAGATCTGGAATAGCTAATATAATGCTACCTGAAGGAACCAAGCTGAAAAATGGTAATGCATTATATTCCAGTAGATCTCAAAAAAACTTATTAAATTTTAAAGATATTCACATAAATGGATATCACATTCAAACAATTAATGAAGATAATGTTGAATGTCTTCATATAACAAGTATAGTAAATGAGACAAAATATATTTTGGAAAAATTAAAATCTCTTCATTCGGGATTATGTTACACTTATATTAGTGTAATTGAAATAAATAATACTATTGATCCAAAATTTACAAATCATTGGATATTTACTACTTGGCATGATAGATTGGGTCATCCCGGATCAATTATGATGATAAGAATAATAAATTCTTCATGTGGACACCCTTTAAAGAACCAGAAGATTCTACAATCAAATGATTTAACTTGTGTTGAATGTTCACAAGGAAAACTCATTATTCGTCCATCAAATTTGAAAATAAGAAGTGAATCAATAACATTCTTAAAACGTATTCAAGGTGATATATGTGGACTAATACATCCACCATGTGGACCATTTAGATATTTTATGGTGTTTATTGATGCATCAACAAGATGGTCACATGTGTCTTTGTTATCGACTCGTAATCAAGCTTTTTCTAGATTGCTTACTCAAATAATACGATTACGAGCTCAATTTCATGATTACCCAATCAAGAAAATACGTTTCGACAATGCTAGTGAATTCACTTCTGAGACATTCAATACTTATTGTGTAGCAATGAGTATAGATGTAGAACATCCAGTAGAATATGTTCATACACAAAATGGTCTCGCAGAATCATTAATTAAACGTTTACAATCGATTGCTAGACCATTGCTTATGAAAGCTAAGTTACCATTGACTTATTGGGGACATGCTATTATACATGCAGCAGCACTTGTTCGCATTAGACCAACAAATTACAATGAATTTTCACCATTACAGCTAGTTCTTGGAAAAGAGCCAGACATTTCCCATTTAATGATTTTTGGATGTGCTGTTTATGTTCCAATTACTCCACCACAACGCACTAAAATTGGACCACAACGAAGGTTGGGAATTTATGTTGGATTTGAGTCTCAAAGTATCATAAGATATCTTGAATTTCAAACTGGAGATTTGTTTAGTGCTAGATTTGCCGACGGTCATTTCAATGAAATTAATTTCCCAACTTTATGGGGAGAAAAGACTCATCATGAAATTGAAATCAGTTGGAGTAACCGATCACTACATCATCTAGATACTCGTACAAAACAAAGTGAACTAGAAGTTCAAAAGATTATTTATTTACAAAATCTAGAAATTCAATTGCCAAATGCGTTCAATGACACTAAACAAGTTACTAAATCTCACATTTCAGCTGTTAATATTCCAATAAGAGTTGATGTTCCTACTAAGAATTGTGTTATCGCAAATGAATCAAAAGCACGTATGAAGCGTGGGAGACCCATTGGTTCGAAGGATAAGAATCCTCGACAGAGAAAAGTAACAATGCATCAAGAAGATGTGTCGATTGAGAATGATATAAACAATTCTCATAAGAATGAAGAAGTTTCCATCAATTATACATTGAATGGAATAAAATGAAATCGATCTAAGGAAGTAATTGATGAACATTTTGCCCAAAATATGACATTTCATGTAATCAATGATGATGAATATCATGAACCGAAATCAATGTCTGAATGTAAAAAAGGAGATGATTGGATCAAATAGAAATCTGTCATTGAGGAAGAATTAAATTCACTTAAAAAACGTGAAGTTTTTGGGCCAGTAATTCGTACTCCAAAAGATGTACAACCAGTGGGTTATAAGTGAGTTTTCGTAAGAAAACGAAATGAGACGGGTGAAGTTACACAATATAAGACGAGACTTGTAGCTCAAGGGTTCTCGCAAAGACCAGGAATTGATTTTAAAGAAACATATTCACATGTGATGGATGCAACAAATTTTAGATATCTAATAAGTTTAGTTGTTCACGAGAACCTTGATTTACATCTAATGGATGTAGTTACAGCTTACTTATATGGCTCACTTGACACTGACATTTACATGAAACTTTCCGAGGGATTCAATTTGCCTGAAAAATTCAATTCCGAATCTCGAATGAATTATTCAATTAAGTTGAATAAATCTCTTTATGGATTGAAACAATCTGAACGAATGTGGTATAATCGTCTCAGCAAATATTTGATTGATGAAGGATATATAAATAATCAAGTATGTCCATGTATTTTTTTGAAAATGTCTAAAAATTGATTCGTTATACTTGCAATCTATGTCGATGATATCAATATAATTGATACTCATGAAGAGCTTGCAGATGCAATAGAATGCTTAAAGAAAGAGTTTGAGATGAATGATTTAGGCAAAACAAAATTTTGTCTTTGATTACAAATTGAATATTTAAAGAATATATTTTTTCTTCATCAAAAATCTTATACGGAAAAAGTGCTCAAACGATTCTATATGGATTATTCACATCCATTAAGCACACCAATGATTGTTAGATCATTAGATGTAGATAAAGATCTATTTAGACCTCGAGAAAGTGAAAAAGAAATTCTTGGTTTTGAAGTACCATATCTTAGTGCAATTGGATCATTAATGTATCTTGTTAATCATACAAGACCTAATATTGCATTCGCAGTAAATTTATTAGCAATGTATAGTTCTTCTTCTACATTAAGACACTGGAAAGGTATAAACATGTTCTTCGATATCTTCAAGGAACATGCGATAAGGGATTATTTTATCCGAAAGGATCAAAATTTGAACTAGTTGGTTATGCAGATGCTAGATATTTGTCTGATCCTCATAATGTTATATCACAAATTGGATATGTATTTATGAGTGGTGGGACTGCTATTTCTTGGCGATATACAAAACAAACCATAGCAGCCACCTCATCGAATCATGCTGAACACTTAGCTATGCATGAAACCAGCCGTCAATGCGTTTGTTTGAGATCTGTGATTAAACATATCCAATTAAGTTGTGGTTTATTTTCTGAAAAAAATGAACCCAACGATATTATATGAGGACAATGTTACNAATTTAATTTTTTTTATTTTTTATTACTTTATTTAATATATAAAATATATATTAAATATTAATTATATTTATTTGATATTTAAATTAATTATTTTATTTAAGATTAATAATTTTGAAATGTAGATAATAAAAACGAAATACGAATAATGTTTTCATATCGGTTCGGAATCACGTATCGGTCCGGGTCGATATGAGCAGTACGACCGGTATACCGATCGAGATACCAAAATTTATTATATTTTATTTTTTAAAATGTTAATATTAATTAGTTTTTTAGGGTTAGACCTAAAAAAACCCGCAAATCGACCCTAATATTCGGTATCGGGCAGTACGAAAAAAATACCGATACCGATCGAAATTTGACATACTGGACGGTGCACCTCTGGTATACCGTCCGGTATGAAACATTGAATACGAATACAACGAAACAAAATATAAAGAACAATATAAAGTAATGTACGATAAGATCATCGAAATAATTAGAATGATCACTATTTTCGCATTAATAGAAATAATAGAAAATTGATCAGATAGCAAGATAAAATTAAATTTGGAGAGATAAGATGATGTTGATAAAAGAGAAATAAAAAATGACGTGGATGAGTGAGAATCTTTAGAAATATAAAGAGAATATGATGTGGATGTGAGAGAATAATGACGTGTAGAGAGATTTATACGTCGAAAATTGTTTTGGACGCGGATAATGTTACAAATAGCCTAATGATTTTCCGTTAAAATAACCATTATTGAACTTCATATTTTCTATTTGAAGCAAGTATATAGCATAATTGACAACACACAATGATTAAATATATATGTGATAAAAAATAAACATCGCCCTAATATTATTAAATTAAATATTAATGTTATTTCTATTTCTATTTCTATTTCTATTTCTATTTTGAAATTATATATTATTAAACTCTAATACAATTAACATTTAACATAGTGATTTTAACAATATATTGGGGCCGGACTGGGTCAAAATGATTTGATATTTGAGTGAGCCAACCCAACTCGGCATTGTGCATAAATTCTGATTCCCCATACTTCACGGCGGGAATGTTGATATTTGTATGACTCTGTGGCCCGCATCAACCTTTTAAGTTGATACGAAATATGCGAATACTTAAATTAGTAAAAATATGATTGGAAACATTATAATTTTAAAGTATCTATTAGTACTGTTGGATAATATTTAAAAGATTTATGACTTTATTAATATTATGTTAATTACATAATAAAAAGTCAAGAAACTCTTTCTTCCTCAAAAACTATATTCCCTATTTTATTGAGAAAGTGGAGGGAGAAGTGGAAAAATATTCATCTACACATTCTATTATATAAATAATAATAGTATTGTAGATGATGAGGAGATAGAATGAATATTGAGAGTTGTTGTTTTGATATTGTGTCTATGTTGATTCTGAGTTCATCGACAACAACCATCGTTCCTAAGTAAGGGAGCTTGCTGCTTGTGTAACCTGGAGAACATCGGTGTTGTTGCCGGAATTGTTCTTAAGTTCAGCGTCATTATGACGTGGGACAAGCGACACTCAACCATATTTGATAACGGAGATCAAATCACATTTCTGGTATTATTTTCTATTTACTGTATTAATACTAACAGTGTTTCTTTCTGTGAAGGTTTGATCCAGATTTCCAACAAGTACATCCAATGAAATACATGATTTTAAAATGAAATTTTATTCAAACAATAACGAAAACATAATATATTTATATGGATGGGACATAGATCCGACCAATGCTCATGTCTCAAAAATAACAATTTATATATAATTCTTATAAAATTAAATCGATTAAAATTGAAAATTTGAATTTGAAATATGGTGGTATTCGAGCCCATTCGGCCCAATATTTCTCAATAACGATCACAATTATAAATTTACTGTTATCTCTTGTACAGTACATTTGAATCTCAACTTTGAGAACATACTTCCTCATTCTCCCTCTCCCTCTCCCTCTCCCTCTCCCATTTCTCCAGCTTCCGATTCCTTCTCGCAATCGAAGTGATTTCGATTGATTCGCTGTTAGAATTACTGGAATTCTATATCGGATATAGCGCAGCGGAAGTATACCTGAGTTCATCATCTCGACGAATAATCTGAAGAATACCGGAAACCGAAAGGAATGATCTTCAACGTGATCGTAAGAAGATGGCCAGATGGGAAGCAGAACAGATTCTCCTTCTTACTCAGACTGGACCACACCTCATATTTATAAATGAAGTTTGGACTAATTGTAAAACCACCCATCAAGAAATTGCAATTGAGTCCTCAGGAATTCCATACATTAATAATTGGCCCTCACATTATAATATTAAGTGACTATGGTTTATATCATAAATTGATTACCAAATTAGACCATTAACCTTATTACGGTAACAATAAATGTGAACAAATACTTGCATGTGCGTCCACATGTTTAATAGTATATCTAAGAAGATAACACATAATATTAAGTCCACATTTTTAGAATAAATATTCTAACAATCTCCCACTTGGACAAATAATCATGTGTTTACCAAATATTCCCTTTCAATCACAATTTATTTACTGTACAAAAAATATACGCATAAACAATATAGTCATTTAAAAACATCCCGTCCATTAGATGTATTAATACAAAGACTGAAGGAGTAGTCATCGCAAAACATCAACTCAACCCTCATCAATCATAAATACTAACTCAACTAAATGACATAGACAAGTGAGTGTATGGCATGAAAATTACATGCAAAAGTGATCAGACATGTCTATTTTCAATTGGTCCAATAAAACAAACGAGGTCGGAGAAGAGTTCTATATTAAAATGAAACAAAACACAATGTCATGACCAAAACAATATTGAACGTTTTACAAATGAAAGTGAATCAAATAGCATCAGAAACGACACCCATATAAGTAATCAACTTATGAAAGACCGATGTTTAATAAGCGGATCTGCAACCATATCATTACAAATGAACGCTTTAGTAAGCGGATCTGCAACCATATCATTTGTACCAATATGTTTAATACTGATTTTATTTTGTTGAACTCTTTCTCTAACAATTAGGAACTTTCTATCAATATGTCAAGATTTCGACGTGCTCCTGTTGTTATTCGCAAATAGAACCGCAGCTCTATTGTCACAATAAATCATCAATGGTCTTTCAATTCAACCGACAATATCCAGTTCACTTATAAAATTTTGCAGCCATAAAGCATGATTGGATGCCTCGTGACAAGCATTATACTCAGCTTACATAGTGGAATCAGCTGTCAAATGTTGCTTGACACTTTTCCAAGAAATCACACCCCCAGCCATAAGGAAAACATAGCTAGAAGTCGACTTTTGGTATTACGGCATCCAGCAAAATCGGAATCAGAATACCCAATGACCTCAAGGTGATCCGATTTTCTGTATGTGAGCATGTAATCTTTTGTTTTCTGTAGATAACGAAAGACCCTTTTGGCTGCAACCCAATGTTCTCTACCAGGATTGCTTTGGTATCTACTGAGCATTCCAACAATAAACGCAATGTCTGAACGAGTACAAATTTGAGCATAGACTAAACTCCCAATTGCCGAAGCATAAGGGGTATCCTTCATAGCCTTTGACTCAAGAATAGTATTTGGACACTAATCGAGACTGAACTTGTCTCCCTTAGACACGGGTGTGTCATGTGGTTTGCAATTTTGCATGCCAAAACGATTAAATTTTTTTTCGATGTAACTCTTTTGCGATAACCCAAGAATCTTCTGTGGCGATCACGGAAAATCTGGATCCCTAATACAAAAGATGTTTCACCAAGATCTTTCATCTCAAAATGAGAAGAAAGCAAAAGCTTGGTTTCATGAATAAGTTGTACATCATTGCTGGCAAGCAAAATATCATCCACGTATAACACTAAAAAAATAAATCTACTCCCACTGAACTTACGGTACACACAATCTTCCACCATGTTCACTTCAAAACCTAATGAAAGAAGAATTTGGTGAAATTCAAGTATCACTGACGGGATGCTTGTTTAAGCCCATAAATGGATTTCTTAAGTTTACAGACCAGATTATCATTAATACTTGACGATAATCCTTCCGGCTGTTTCATATAAATGACTTCCTCAATGTCTCCATTAAGAAAAGCCGTTTTCACATCCATCTGATGAAGCTCAAGATCAAAATGTGCAGTCAATGTCATAATTATTCTAAAAGAATCCTTACATGACACTGGTGAGAAAGTCTCCTGATAATCAATACCTTCAATCTGAGTAAATCCCTTTGCGACAAGCCGAGCCTTATACCTTTCAACATTCCCATGTGAATCCCGTTTGATTTTAAAAACTCATTTACAACCGATGGATCTCACACCTTCAGGTAATGTGACAAGGTCCCAAACGTCATTATCTTTCATAGATTGGATTTCCTCAGCCATAGCGGTAATCCACTTATGAGAATTTGAACACCCAATAGTCTCAATGAAAGTGATCGGATCATCTCCCACTGGACTAACCTCATGTTCATTTAGAAATACAATATAATCATTAGATATTGCATTTCTTTTTTCTCTAGTAGATCGCCTAAGTGGTATTGATTTATTCTCGATTTGAGGTGGTAGAGCTTGATCATGATGTTCTTCTTCAACTTGTTGATGAGCAATCAAAAACTGATCACTACTATCAACACCTGATGTCGAAGATAAAACAGGGGTTTCCTCATCAAAAGAAAAATCATTATCTTTTGCCCCCCAAGCTCAACATCCTCAAAGAAATATGCATTTCCAGTCTCAAAGAAATTATTAGTAGTGGGATTGTAGAATTTATATCCCCGTGAATGTTCCGCATATCCGACAAATAGCAACTAACAGTCCGTAAATCCATCTTCGTCTCATTAGGACGATAAGGTCAAGCTTCAAATGGACAACCCCATACTCGTAAATGTCGTAAGACATGTAATTTACCAGTTCACAACTCATAAGGAGTTTTCTTCGTTGCTTTTTTCGGAACACGATTAAGAATATATACTGCAGTTTTCAACGCTTCACCCCATAATGAGTGCGGTAATATAGTATGAGCAATCATACTTCTTACTATGTCACGAATTGTTCTATTTCTCCTCTCAGCAACGCCATTCATGTTTGGACAACCCGACATTGTATATTGAGGAACAATTTCACACTCGTTTAGGTAAAGTGCAAAAGGTCCAGGACATTGTTCACCTGATCCATCATACCGACTGTAATATTCACCACCACGATCGGATCTGACAGCCTTGATAGTCTTTCCAAGTTGATTTTCAACTTGAACCTTAAAAGACTTGAACGCATCCAAAACCTTTGATTTCTCATATAACAAATAGAGGTAACCATATCGAGAATAATCATCAATGAACGTAACAAAATATCTTTGGCCATTCAAAGTAACTGAAGTGAATGGACCGCAAATATTTGTATGGATAAGATCCAATACGCTCTTTGATTTCTCGGCCTCTTTTCGTTTGTGATTTGTAGTTTTGCCCTTAATGCACTCAATACAAACACCTGAATGCTCAGATTTATCGAGTGACTCAAGAATACCAGTCGACATAAGTCTGTCAATTCTCTGAGAAGAGATATGACCCAAACGTCTATGCCATAATGAATAGGTATTCTTGATTGTCAATTTATCTTCAAAGAAATATGCATTTCCCGTCTCAAAGAAATTCTTAGTAGTGGGATCGTAGAATTTATATCCCCGTGAATGTTCCGCATATCCGACAAAATAGCAACTAACAGTCCATAAATCCATCTTCGTCTCATTAGGACGATAATGTCGAGCTTCAGATGGACAACCCCATACTTGCAAATTTTTCTGATTTCAGACTTTATGAAATCAGTTTTTACTAACGAATTTTAGTAATCTAATAGCTCCGATACCAATTGTTAGAATTACTGGAATTCTATATCGGAAATAGCGCAGCGGAAGTATACCTGAGTTCATCATCTCGACGAATAATCTGAAGAACACCGGAAACCGGAAGGAATGATCTTCATCCTGATCGTAAGAAGATGTCCAGATGGGGAGCGGAACGGATTCTCCTTCTTACTCAGATTGGGACCACACCTCATATTTATAAATGAAGTTTGGACTAATTGCAAAACCACCATCAATAAATTGCAATTGAGTCCTCAGGAATTCCATACATTAATAATTGGCTCTCACATTATAATATTAAATGACTATGGTCTATATCATAAATTGATCACCAAATTATATCATTAACCTTATTACAGTAACAATAAATGTGAACAAATACTTACATGTGCGTCCATATGTTTAATAGTATATCTAAGAAGACAACACATAATATTAAGTCCACATTATTAGAATAAATATTCTAACAGACTTCTCATCAATATCATTCGTTCCGATAATGGAATCCATTGGTTTTATTTCTCGATCTAGACGATTAGAAATACTTAACATAGATGCTGTTTTGTCAACTTTTGATCTCAAATTACTCAACATATCCTTGAGGCCATTCATTTCATTATCTGTACTGCATTACAAAACACTCAAAAGAGTTATACCGAATTATATCCAAAGATTCATATAGATGAATTGATAAAACGGGCAAATGAAAAGGCTTACATTGGTTTTTTTGGAAGCTGGGACAAGAGAGCCCCTAAATATTCAAGTTTTGTTCCCAGTGAAGTTAGTTTCCTCGTTATTGCAGCTGAATGTCTCTGTGCGTCTAAGCCATTTTCTTGCATTGATGCTTTTTCACTTACCATAAAACTGATCTTATCTGCAATTCTGATCGCTTCATTGTATTCCTCTACCCATGATTCTGATGAAGCTGCCATTGACTGAATCCAGTTATCATGAAGAAAAAAACCATCATGGAACCGGTCAAAAGAGCTTTGAAGTTCACAGTGGCAGTGAAGAAACCATCCGTTTTTCGGAACTTGTTTATCTCTCCGTCATAGTGTTTTTGTGCTTATAATTGCATTGCTTTGATGTTAGTACACAGAAGTCAAATATTTTGTTAAAAGATTAAAGCGCCTTATGCGACATGCAAGTTAATAACAGTTGGTTATTCTAGTTTTAATGATAATTCGGATTCGGTTCGGAAAAATGAAAAAACAAACATGACCAACCTGTTGGGAAAATTCCCTCTTCCCGGAGAAGAAAAGAATTCCCGTTATTCGGGGTTTCCCGTTATCCGGGGTCGGATCGAATTAATATGATGAGAACCGAATGTAAATGAAGAAAGGTAAAAGACACAAGATTTACCGTGGAAACCCAAAACCGGGAAAACCAAGTGACCGATAAACCTCGGCCGTGAACTCACTATCACAAGAAGAATAGAATTGATGGATTACAATTGTCTTCATTATGCCTCTATTTATAGAGTCCAACTAGGATGTAATCTAGTAAATATTCTACAATATTCTCTTTCCATATCTTTTACCGCATCTTCCATATATATATAACAAGATATATTTGCATATATTCTTCCATATATATCTCCAAAATGTATCTTCATATCTTCTTCCATATATATCGCCAACAGAATATATCTTCATATCTTCTTCCATATATATATAACCAACAAGATATATCTCAATATCTTCTTCCATATATGCAACCAATAAGATATATCTCAATATCTTATTCATATATTTAATGCGTCAATTAAGGAAAGATATTTCCCCTCGATACTCTCGAATCTCGATCCAATCCGACCTCTATCAAATAGACTCATCACAATCGTCCGATCGATATCCTTAATAGATCCGAGATCCATCAAGTCGATCAACATCACCGCTTCATGTTAGGTTTCCCCCGGTCGGTCTTTCACCATCGAGCTATTCGACTATCACCCGACCTCCATTCTTAATACAACCTGGTTTTGAAGATCATCTGATGTGCTAAATGCATCCATATTTTTTACTTCATCTCCAAAATTAGGCATCTTCACTATGCATGCCATCTCATTTGTTCTTGACATTAACTTCTTTACCATCTCCCTGCGTCGGTTCATTTCTTTCGAAGTACTGCAAAGATTACAAAAAGTGTTGAAATTCATAATCGAATATATAGAGATTCAATAATCATTTCTTTAGCCCAATTTTAAGAGAAATGAATCATATAAAAAATGTTAAATCAAACCAATTATTCATAGTATCATTTCCCTTATAAACTATAATATTTCTAATTCAATATTCTCAACAGAATAGACCGAGATTCCATAAGAGAATTAAATTATAGCCATGAATCAGGATGGGAAAACAAGGGTCCTTTACATGGTGTTTGCTGAAGACTTTGACAAGGGAAAGTTTTTTTTTTTAAATGACTTTGTTCTCAAGCTTGGTTGTGAGGATAGTTATTTTTCTCCTTGTAGAAGCTAAATGCCTTCGCTTTTCTTGACAACTTTGTTCACTTATCATATTATCGATCTCATTTGCAAGTGTAACTGATGCGTTGTAGTCCATTAGCCATGAGTCAGACGAACCTTCCATTATCTGATAAATTGACAGATTCGTCATCGGATATGAAACAAATAGAGATAATTTACAAACTTACATGAGGAAAGCAGCAGATTGTGTATTATTTGTTATAGCCAGAAAGTTGCAGTGAAGATTTGTAGTTAGTAGACAAGAGAATGTTGAAAGTTAAGCTTGAGTTAGTTTCATAGCAGTTTTTAATTGATAACAACTATAAAACAGTCACATGTAGATAAGAACAAGCAGTACAATTGTAATAGAAACTTATAAATAATGATCATGTTCATGTAAAGATAGATTATCATTTCCATCAATAAAGAAATACAAATTCTTCCAAGTTTATTATGATTTTATTTATGTATTTTATCAAACACTACACATGACAAAAAAATAAGAGATAGATAACTTACTTGATTTTGTTTTGAGCCTCTCCCCAATAAAGTGGTATCGAAACAATTTATGTTTAAGAATACAAGCATTCTTTAGTGCTTATAAATGCTTGAATTTAGTGACTATTGAAATTACAGTAAGTGAAGCAAATCAGGAAAGAGACAAAAAAACCTATCTCTAATTTAACAAGCATCGGATGATAAATTATTTGAAGAAATGACAACAGTCAAAACAATAAACAATCATGAGATATGTTAAAAACTTTATTTCAAGGTGTTGATAGTGTAAAGAAGGTAAGACTTCAAACCTTAAGTAAAGAGTTTGGAGGCTTTAACAGAAGCCATGGGAACAAATTTCAGAATATATCATGAGAGTTCATGCCATCACAAATCAAAGAATAGATGTGATGAGGCAATGAAGGATTCTAGGATCGTTGAGAAAGTCTTGAGATAGGTGGAATTCAGGTTTTTGACTTTGTTGATGTGGACATTTAAGAAGCAAATGACATCGAAGAAATGTCATTGGATGAGTTAACAAATTCCCTACAAGCCTATGAAGAATGTTTAATGAGAAAATGCATAGTTCGAGCATCGTTGAGAAAGTCTTGAGATCGCCTGGAATTCAGGTTTGACTTTGTTGATGTGGACATTTAAGAAGCAAATGACATAGGAGATATGTTATTGAATAAGTTAACCAGTTCCTTACATGCTTATGAAGAAATTTTAATGAGAAAGGATGGAACAGTTAGGCATGTTTCCAAGTAAAAGCCTCTACCAACGGCAATAATGATAAGCAAAACCAATTTTTTTTTTGGAGGTTCTGGAAGGAGTAGCGTGTTTGGAAGAGGATGTGGTCATGGTTGCTTATTTTCTACATCCAGTGAAAAACAACAAGAACAAGGATTCAACCAACGAGGGAGAGGACGTTGGCATGGAAGGGTAAGGAGCAATTGGAGATCGGATTTTTGTGGGAAAGTAGATAAATCTCAAATGATATGTTATAGTTGCCATAAATATGGTCATTATGCATGGGAATGTAATCATAATAACGAGGAGCAATCTAACTACGGGTGTTTTCATTCTGTAAATATCAAAACGAACCGAATTTCAAATACCGAATACATAACAAAAAAAATTAGCTACCGAATACCGAAACAAATTTTTTCTGTCCGATTGGGTAAATAACGAATTGTTTCGTTTGGTTTTGGTATATAATGAAATACCAAAATTTTCAAAATAAAAAATAAATTAATAAAAATAATATATTTAATTATATAATTAAATACAAAAATATAATTTTAAAATTAAATAAAAGGTTAAATTCGGCATTCGATAAATTACCGAATACAAATTTTTTTACCGAGCAAAAACTGAATACCAAAATGGCCGATATTTAATATCGAACCAATTTTCAAAAAGGTGAAATTCGGTATTCGTTTCCCACCGATAGTGAACATCCCTAAATCTAACTATTGTGGTAACTCCTCAAGAAGTTGAAAATCAAGTTTTACTCATGGCCGAGAAATATGAATTAGGTGTTGGAGATGGCTGGTATATTGACTTAGGAGCAAGTAACCACATGTGTGGTGCCAAGATATCATTTGATGAGATTGATGATAGTCACAGATGGTGCGTAAGCTTTGGAGATGTTTCTAAAACAAGATTAAATGAAAAGGGTCTATCTTGTTTCAATAAAAGAATGGGAGTCACAAGATATGTTCTAACTTATAGGACTAAAAAGTAATATTCTCGATTTGGGACAAATGATGGATATGAGATATGAATTCGAATTTTCAGGCAAGAAGTTGGTTGTAAAAGATGAAAGTCATAGACTATTAGGCAATGTTCAAATGGGAAAACACGGAGTGTTTAAATTACAATCAAATTGTGATCATCTGGTTACCTTATTTCTATGTCATGAGAATGATTTATGGAAATGTCATCTTCTCTATAGACACTTAAAATTTGATAATTGGAGTGAATGAGTAGGAAAGAGTTGTTGGTGGGTCTACCAAACATTTTTCAACCAAATATCCTATGTTCGGGTTGTTTAGCTAGAAAGTAAACTAGGGATATAATTACAAAAGTGACTTTATCAAGAGCCAAACAACCGATGGAATTGGTTCATGGTGATGTATATGGACTAATAAAACCTTGTTCGATGGGACGGAATACTTATTTCTTACTATTTGTTGATGATTTTTCTAGTAAATTCTGGATTTATTTATTAAAACAAAAATCAGAGGTGTTTGAGACATTTATGATGTTTGAAGATGTGGTGGAGATACAAAGTTGATTTCATATTAAATCTTTAAGGACACATTGTGTATGAGAGTTTACTTCGAATAACTTTGAACAATTATGTGAAGAAATGGGCCTTCGAAGGTCCTTGATGTTACCGAGAATATCCCAACAAAATGAGGTGGTTGAAAGAAGAAATTGAGTGATCTTAAATATGGTGAAAAGCATGCTAAAGAGCAAGAGTATGCCAAAGAAATTTTGGGTTGATGCAACACTTTATGCTATCTACATGATGAATAGAAGTCATATAATAAGTGTGAATAAACTAACTCCCCAATAGGCTTGGAGTGGTGTTAAAACAAAGATATCTATTTGAAAGTCTTTAGATGTTTGGTATACATGCATATTCCGGATGAGAAAACGCTCAAAGTTTGATTATAAAACTCAAGAAATGGTTTCCATGGGTTATGATCAGAATGTGAAATGATATAGGTTACATAACCCTCTCGAAAAGGAAAGTGGTTGCGAGTAGAAATGTAAAGTTCGAGGAATCTCTTTGTTGGGTTTGGATAAGCTTCAAGACGTGTTTGAGTCATACCATCATGTTGGGATGAGCTGGAACATATTTGAAAATGAAAATTCTTGGTTGGGACAGCAAGAACATCCACCATAATTTCATATCTCTATTACTCGATTAGATCACAAAATGTGTTTGTTGAAGAGATAGAATTCCTACCATTTCGGATTCTAAAAGTATATATTGATATTATTGCAAGAGCGATATACCTATGACACTAGAGGATGAAGCTTACAGTTATTCTCATTTTTGTCTAATGATAGACACTAAGCCACTAAATTTTGAAGATGTAGTAAAACACGAGGAATGGAGGAGAGTTATAAATGAAGAGATTGATGCTATTTTAAGGAACAATACATGGCAACTTGTAGATAAACCACTTTGGAAATAAATAATTGGAGTCAAGTGGATGTACAAGAAAAAGATAAATTCTGAAGGAAATATTGAGAGATTTAAAGCTCGGTTGATTTTGAAAGGTTACAAACAAAAGGAATGAATAGATTATGATCAAGTTTTGCTCCGGTTGCGAGGCTAGAAACTGTCCGATTGATCATTTTAATAGGAGTCTATAATGGATGGGAAATCCATTATGGATGAAAAATCAGCATTGTTAAATAAATGACTAGAAGAAGATGTGTTCGTTGAACAACTAAAGAGATATATAGTCAAAGGATATGAAAATCAAGTTCTTAAATTAAGAAAAAAAATTTATGAATTGGAGCAAACTCAAAAGCTTGAATATGAGGATTGATAGATATTTTCTGGAAAAATGGTCCAAAAGATGTCCTCATGAACACACCGTGTATATGAAACTTCACAAAAAGGATATTATCATTATTATCTTTGTGTGGATGGCTTAATATTAACGGACAACATCTATAGTTTACTTGAAAGATTCAAAGTAGAGATGAAGAAGTTTGAGATGATTGATGTTAGTTTAATGGCATATTGAGCATTGAAACAAAGGAAAGAAGAATATTTTATTTCTTACAAAATATTTGCAAAAGATATTTTGAAAAAATTGGAATGAATAACGCTAAGCATGTCATAGCACCAATAGAATGTGGAATGAAGCTAGAAAATAATGATGGAACTTTAAAAGTTGATGTTACTATATTCAAGAGTATTGCCAGAAGTTTGTGGTATTTAACTTGTAAAAGATTAGACATCCTTTATAGTGTTGGTCTAGTGTTGATAGTTCCGGCGTTCACGTAATTTTTACCTATATTGGGTTTCCACGTTAAATTTATTGTATCGTTGTTTTCTATTTTGCTTTATTCTCGGGTTTTAATTAATCTTTTGAGGTTATTCGCACATATGTTTAATTCCAATAATACTAACAACCATAACCCAATTACACAGACGCATAGAAAAAAATCTCTAGGTGCTATTATTTCTCGTTCGTTAGACTAAAGATGATTGCCCTAATTTCCGATTCCCTCCATGCCGCTATGCCCGTCTATGATGGTTCTCTTTACCTTTTTCCAAATTTTGTTCATTCATGAGGTTGTTTTGGGATTTTTTTAATTAAATTTAAAGAAATTATATAGTTTATAATGATGGAATAATGATTTTTACATATTTCAAACTCAACAAATAATAGCTAGTCACCTGGATTGATGTTAGAACACAGAAAAAATGTACATAACAATACTTAGTATTTTGTTATAGCTATATATATAATTTTTTTTTTCATTTTGACATCTAATTAGAAATTATCACAATTATTTGAACTTTTTATATGTAATTCATGCTACTTTATAACGCTAATTTTGAATCTTTGATCTATAGTATAATTTTTAATTTCTTTAGTAATCTGATAATATAAAAATAAAATTTATAAATAACAAAAAACAAAAGGATTGTGAAAAATAAACTCATAGCTCTAATATCATAATTTGCATTTTCTTATAAAATATATTTATTATTTGAAATAAAAGAAAACTATTGTTACCAACTAAATTTATTCGGGATATATTTGAAAGAATATATCACAATAGAACAATATCGATTTTGATAATCAAATTATTTAAGATAATGAAGCTATATTATTAAATTCTCATAAAAAATCTTACAGACTAACCAGCACATCAACTTCATTACAATAAAATGCTATTAACAAGAAAATTGTGATTATAGGAACCCGAAATGTGATAGAAAGAGAAGGGACATACAGAAGAAGCCACACCTTCTTCTTGTTGGAGGATAAAACCCTCGCTCAAGAGAATCTCTGATTCTTTTATTCACAGATTTGAGAGCCAACAGATAAGTGCTCCTTGATTTCTTTAATTCGTCGTATTTTGCTTGTTATGAACACTGCTTCTTTTACGAGGAAACCGGAGTAAACCCGGAGAAAAACCTCGGGATCGATATCTCGATCCAATCCACTATATTCTGTTTTGCCGTTACAAGAATCAGAACAGATTACATATTTTGATATGAACTCTGATCTTGATCCTCTTGTTGCCTGTTGTGTGCCTTTGTTTCCTGCTTTGCTGCTTCAAGGCTCTTTCGATCAGTGCGTTTGTCACCCACAATACCGGTTGATGTCTCGCTACGATCCTTTTAGTGCTTGATTTCTGATTTGTAATCAGAAGTCTAGTTGTGATTTGCTCTGTTTTTCACACGCTGTGTTCTTCACTGCCTCAGCCGGTCTTTTAAACACACGTCTTTATGGGCAGTTGCAAAAGCGGTTTTATTAGAGTCGTTAACGCGACTTTTGCCATCTGTGCCTATCTGCCCTCTTGAGTGAAAAGGACCCATTCTGCGTCCTTTTTCACTCCTAGGGCAGCGTTGTTGCTCCTATTTGCGACTGCGTTCCTTCGTTCAACTTTGACATTCTGCGACTGCGTTCCTTCGTTCAACTTTGACATTCTGCGACTGCGTTCCTTCGTTCAACTTTGACATTCTCCATCTACGCTCAACCTGCACAATCAAAGGAAGAGGCGACAGACGACGCAAAAACAAAAAGTTAAGTATTCTTGCTTCCCTGTATTTCCTTTCTTCTGCTTTAACACTTCTCTTGTTCCTTAATGCAAGATTTCTCTGCAATCACTAGCACACTTTCAGTTCACTGAAATAAATGTATATAAAAATATTCAAACTTTCACAAAAAGAAAAGGATTCAAACTTTCACATATAAATGTAAATACAAAGATTTCACTCTTCTTATAAATTATGATTTTCGTATTTCCACAACCGATGTGGGATATATTTCAACACTCCCCCTCAAGTTGAACTGGTTTTGGCTCGATTCAGACTTGCTTCAATATATTTGGTAATGTTCGAATCATAGGTCGATCTATTTTTGTCGCCTAAGTCCAATGCGCTTTTTTACCAAAGTTTTTTTTTTCGCCTAAACCGATACAGACTACCCTGAAACAACCATGCAGCTCCGATACCATATAGAAATTCAGGATTGAATGGGTCGTAAGAGCGTACGTGTAGTCTAGTACATAAGAAAAGTTAATTACATTGAAAATGTTTGGACCAAACCAATTACATGTGATTTCACTGTTCTTATAAACTATGATTTTTGTAATTCCACAACCGATGTGGGATATATTTCAACACATAATACAAACAAAACTTGAACAAAAAAAGAGGGAAAAATTGTAACTTGAATCACCTTTAATATGTAGTAACTTGAATCGAGATTATCCTGTCAAAGAATATTAGATTCTTAGTTATGTTTTGTCACATTGTAAAATTGAGTTATCAAATAAATAAGAAAATTAAACATACAATAAATCCCATGTTGGCAGGATCATCTTATTTGAATTCTGAATACAAATTAAATGAAATGTTAAATAAATAAACGAATAAGATAATAGAAGATGGAAAACTAGCCTTTATTATTATGGAGACCAACAATGCTCTCGTTGTAAGGATTTTTTGTTTCACTAATCACAGAAATCTCATCTTCTTATGAGAAAGAATAATGAAGTGACATAAAAAAAGCAAGAGAATGAAAGGGGTGAATTATAATAACTTGGTTGCCATGATACTTTGGTGTGCTAATGGTATTCGTCGGTTCGAGTTCTCGATTGTCAATCTCCGAAACATGGAGCTATGTACCTGGTTGCTTGTTTTACCTTGAAGAATAATTTACTAATCATCCACATGAAAGGGTTCATTTCACTCGGTGCACTGCAGAATCCAAAGTGAAATTACACAGACATTCGGAATCCAATTGATTATCTATAAGAGCATCCACATCATTGTCCGTACGAACAGTCATTTCTCTTTCTCCACATCATCATTCTTATTTTTAATATTAATTTCAATACTTTTATAAATAACTTTCCTCTCATCCTTACAACAATGTCCGGACACTTATATTTTGTTTTGTATAACATGTTTTTTATGTAAATACTAACCCAGTAATAAAAAACTAATAAATTTTATAGGTCTTTAGTTCGGTTTTGGTTATTGAAATCATAATTAAAAATCATTTAATCGAATCGGTTAAAACCTATAAATCAATAAAACGATTCTTTTTTCATATCTAATACATAACAATCATACTATTATTGATAAAATTATTATATCAATATATTATAAATATTTATATCTTATAATTATTTTAAAAATAATTTTAACTTTTTAAAAAAAAAAATAGAGAAAAAAAAGTGTTCTAGACCGGGACACTCTGACTCGACGGCCAACGTTGTGGATGTCCTAAAATAAGTGAACTACATGATTTTATACATTTAACATGAGTTTCTTACTCTGGAAGGCTGCATTCAGACAAGAGAGACTCTATATTGTCATAAAATGATAACTTTATGAGATATCGAATTCTCATAAATAATAACTTTTTTAAGGATATGAAAGGGATTCATTCAGACAAGTAAGCTTACGATCAGTCTGTTTTGTTGATCAATCTCTTCATTAATTGATAAAGCCATGTGCTTTATGTTTTTGACTTTCTCCTCAAGTTTCTTAAGACAATCATCTTGCTCTGATAACAAATAGTAAAACAAATCAATAGTGAGAAAATTGTGTCATTAACCCATAATGTTTAAAATAGTGTAAAGAGGATACCCGAAAATTTATAAATTGCATGAGAAGCTCCCAAAATTCGGATATCAATCATGCAATTCTTAAAACTTTGAAGGCATAGTATTTACAACATTTAAATATTGATGGACCAACGGCGCATATTATATCAACTTCAAGAGTTTTATATGCAGTTTACAAACTTTTGGGGTTAGTTAAAACAATAAATAATGCAGTAAAAAAGATCTTAAGATTTATGATGACTAGCCTCTCATGATTTGTTTCTGGAGAAGAACAGTTGACTTTTCGTCAATATCACTCCTTCCCATAATGGAATCCATTGGTTTTATTTCTCGATCTAGACTATTCGAAATACTTAACATAGATGCTATTTTGTCAACTTTTGATTTTAAGTTACTCAACATATCCTTGAGGCCATTCATTTCATTATCTGTTGTACTGCATTATAAAACACTCAAAAGAGTTATGTCGAATTACTTGATATGTACGACAAAGATTCGTATAGATGAATCGATAAAAAGGGCAAATGAAAAAGGCTTACATTGGTTTTTTTGTAAGCTGGGACAAGAGAATCTGTAAATGGTCGAGCTTATCTTGCAGTGTAGTTATTTTCCTCGTTATTGCAGCTGAATGTCTCTGTGCTTCTGAGCCATTTTCTTGCATAAAACTGATCTCATCTGCAATTCTGACCGCTTCATTGTATTCCTCTACCCATGATTCTGATGAAGCTGCCATTGTCTGAATCCAGTTATCATGAAGAAAAAAACCATCATGGAACCGGTCAACAAGTTCGCAGTGGCAGTGAAGAAACCATCCGTTTATTTCTCCCTCATAGAGTTTTTGTTATTACAATGCATTGCTTTGATGTTATTACACACAAGTCAAATATTTCGTTAAAAGATTAAAGCGCCTTATGAGACATGCAAGTTAATAACAGTTAGTTATTCTAGTTTCATTGATAATTCGGATTCGGTTCGTAAAAATTAAGAAAACAAACATGACCAACCTGGTTTTGAAGATCATCTGTTGTGCTTAATGCATCCATAGTTTTTACTTCATCTCCAAAATTTGGGATTTTCAGTATGCATGCCATCTCATTTGTTCTTGACATAAACTTCTTTACCATCTCCCTGCGCCGGTTCATTTCTTTCGGAGTACTGCAAAGAATACAAAAAGTGTTGAAATTCATAATCGAATGTATAGAAATTCAAGAATCATTTCTTTAGCACAGTTCATAAGAGAATAGATCGAGATTACTCATTGTATCATTTACCTTATAAACTACAATATTTCTAATTCAATATTCTCAACTGAATAGATCCAGATTCCATAAGAGAATTAAATTAAAACCAGGAATCAGGATGTTTGCTATTTTAGATGGTGTTTTCTGAAGACTTTGACAAAAGAATATCCAGGCTCTCAAGCTTGGTTGTGAGTATAGTTATTTTTCTTCTTATAGAAGCTAAATGCCTTCGTTTTTCTCGACAAATTTGTTGCGACAAACTTTGATCACGCATCATATTATCGATCTCATATGCAAGTGTAACTGCTGCGCTGTACTCCATTACCCATGAATCAGACGAACCTTCCATTATCTGATAAATCGACAAATTCGTCATCGGATTTGAAACAAATGGAGATAATTACAAACTTACATGAGGAAGGAAGCAGATTGCGTATTATTTGTTAGAGCCAGAAAGTTGCAGTGAAGATTTGTAGTTAGTAGGCATGAGAATGACATATAAATAATTATAATCAATTGACTTGAACGTGGTCTGGTCTGGTCTTCAGCTCCTCAACCACATTGACAAAGACATTAAGTAGACTGACTTGCTGAGTCAAAACATTACATTTTTATGGATTCATCTCTATATAAAATGTGTAAGAGATATATCTTCAACTTATGAAATTGCAAGTATGACATATTAAGTTATTTATATTGCTCATTTTTCACTCTTAACATTGTATTTAATGATTTTTTGTTAGTTGGGTCTAATAAATTGAATATTAAAGTTCCCAAAGTAACTAAATTCGATATTTGCACTTCAAAAAAATATACAAATTTACCTTTACAATTCGACAATTATGCATAAGAATACAAAAACGAACTTCTCATGATAATATTTCAGTGAACTTTATATTTTTTTAAAAACATTGATCCAAAGTGATATTTGGTGACTGGTCAAACCAAGTCATAGACGTGGACTTGATAAATTATATTATGCCTTGTGGGGGACAAACAAGTGATGCCCAAATTTGAACAAGTCAATCATAATCTAATATAGAAAATACCATAAGTAAATTATTAGTTAAAAAGACAATCAAAAGAAACAGGACATAGGTTATAGTATTAAATTTAAAAACAAATGAATTGTAATTAAAAATAATAATATATACGATTAAAATCTAATAATACAATTAGAGCTAAATTACAAGAAATTACCACATTGTAAAAACATTATAAAAAATAATTCGAAAATAATGAGACTTTATTGAATAAAAATGTTTATTAATTTAATGAGAAAAAATCGTTAATTAAAAGATAATATAGAAAGAGAAATTTAGTACTCCAAATTTGAAAATTTTAACAAATCAAACTCTCAAATTGACAAATCGGACTCCAAAGTTTGATTTTGATCGAGAACTCAACTATCAAATTTGAAAAACTTTGGGGACCAATTATGAAATATACACCAAACTTTGGAGTCTATTTTTTCCCATAAAATACAAAATATGGAGACAGATTTTGTAATCTTCATATTTTGGATGATTACAATTGTCACACTTATAAACTTCTAGGATTAAGATTGTTAAAACTATGGAAATATGGGCACCAAATTTACATTTCACTAAATGTTGAAAATAATATGAAATCTACATATTTTAATAGTATTTTATATTGAAGGTAATTAAAAAGTATATTGTGGAGTTAACATTCAAACAAGAATTTCGCCTATATTTCAAGTCAGTTTCACCCATTAGTTACGATTTCCAATATGTTGTATATTAAAGATTGGGACAATTATGTTAGTATTCTATATGACCAATCAAATAGAACAAGGAAGTCATATCGGTCGGTACCGCTCGATAGGTACGAGTGATTTTTACGATATACCGTTGGTATACCGACGATATATCGGAATTTTGACCGATATTTACCTGTATAACCGGTATACCGGGCAGTATACTACCGGTATGACTTCCATGAGATAGAAGAGAACAACTGCATTAGTTTATGAGAATGATCAATATCAGTTTGGTCAGGATAATTAGTGACTTGATCGAATCGGTTGGCATGTACTGTTGTAAATTTTAAGTGGAATTTTTGTATCTAAGTTTCTTTATTTTTTTCAAGAACTAGTTTTATTGAAGAAAATAAACCAGAACAACATATTTTTAAGTGGTATCATATCAGAATTTCTTTGATAAGCAATAACCGACTGTGTTATTTCACTAATCAACAAATGTGAAATGTTCTTACACAAAGAAGCATAACACCAAAGCCAAATATTTGCAAATAATGTGAAAAACCTAAAGTTTCGAAAACATGAAACTAGACTTAGTGATCCGTTTCCAGACTCAAGATCCGACAACCAAACGTGCATTACTAAAACACTACCGGTTGTGGTAAGTCACAAGAACATTGGATCTAAAAAACAAAAAGTTTTTGTAACATAGATCACACAAAAACTACCGGTTATCCCCAGATTCCGGATCAAGTTGTTGTTAGGAATGGAGGCCGGGTGATAATTAATAGGCTTGATAACGAGTACTACCAACTGGGGGAAACCTAACATGAAGCAGCGGTGATGATCGGCTTGATTGGTCTCATCGACCGATCAAACGATTGTGATGAGTCTATTTGATAGTTGTAGAATTAGACTTGTATCTGGATTTATGAGTATCGAAGGAGAAATATATTTCCTTAATTAGCCCATTAAATATATGGAATTAGATATTGAGATATATCTAATTGATTACATATATAGAAGAAGATATATCTTGATGGATACATATATGGAAGAATATATAGAAATATATCATGTTAACTATATATATGGAAGATGCGGTCAAAGATATGGAAAGAGAATATTGTAGAACATTCGGTTGAATATTTCCTAGATTAGATCATAGTCTATACTCTATAAATAGTGAGCCTCATGAATACAATTGTACTAATCAATCAAGGTCGTTGTCGTATATTCTTCTTGTGATAGTGAATTCACGATCGAGGTTTATCGGTCACATGATTTTTCCGGTTTTAGGTTTCCATGCTAAATCATGTGTCTTCTACTTTTCTTCATTTACGTTTTGTTCTCCTCGCATTAATTCGATCCGACCATAGATAACGGGAATTCTTTTCTTTTCGAGAGGATGGAATTTTTCCCACAATTGGTGGTGGTGGACGGGAAAGCACTAAAAATTACCGGTCTTGGAGACATACCGATCACTTGAAACGGTCACAGTTGGTTGTTAGATGACGTAATGTATATTCCCGGTCTTTAGAAGAATTTGATTTGATCGGCCAGCTTGGCAAAGGAATATCGAACGAATTTTGGAGCCGGATGTTGCAAAGTGTTAAAGGGATCGATGATCGTGGCTAGGGGAGTTAAGTCTAGGAGTGTGTATGTGGGATCAGCACCATGACGGAGCGATCATGTATCATAAAACGCATGACTAAACAAGGACAAGTTCGAAATCGACACAATGGTAAAGATACGGTGAAACCAACATTGTCGAGTGGGAATGGAACACCGGCTAAGGTGGATCGGACGGAGAGGTATTCGGGAAAATCAACCTATGAGAAGATCGGTGATAGCAAGGTTGATCGGTCGGAAACGGATCCGGGTATGGTCGATCAGACGGCAGATCAGAATACATGAGAATCGTTAGCTTCTGCGATTAGGCAATGAAGGGCGAGTAAAGCTAAAGAGGAGTGGGAGTTTGCCATGAAGAATGAGGTAGTATCCTTAGAAGATAAGACTTCAGTTTTCTTAAAGTTGACATGTTTGTCACTTCGATTAAGTTAGGATTGGGGCATGCCATAACTTGGTTAACCAGATGATTTGGCGAACGAAGACTTTCGAGGGTGGACATTAACCTTAAAAGTCGGAGACGAGAGTTGTTCAACTCTCAAAGGGCATCATGTCGATGCATACATGTCGGGTTGACTACCTATGAAGAATGAAGGATCACAAAACTCCAAGTGGGAGATTGTTTGGAATGGAGGTCATTTGATAGTCGAAGGCCTCGATGGCGGATATTACCATCCGGGAGAAACCTAGCATGAAGTGGTGATGTTGATCTGCTTGATGTGTCTATTTGATAGGGGTCGGATTAGACTTGAATATGGATTCAAGAGTATTCTAGTAGAAATATATTTCCTTAATTGGCACATGAAATATATGGAATAAGATATTGAGATATATCTTATTGGTTACATATATAGAAGAACATATGAAGATATATCTTGTTGGTTACATATATGGAAATATATCTTGTAAATAGATATATCGAAGATGCAGTCAAAGATATGGAAAGTGAATATTGTAGAATATTCGGTAGAATATTTCCTAGATTAGATCATAGTCAATACTCTATAAATAGTGAGCCTCATGAACACAATTGTATCAATCAATGAATGACGCAACATATTGTTCCATATTCTTCTTGTGATAGTGAGTTAACAACCGATGTTTATTGGTCACGTGGTTTTCCCGGTTTTGGGTTTCCAAGCTAAATTTTGTGTCTTGTATTTTTCTTCATTTACGTTTGTTCTCATCGCATTAATTCGATCCGACCCAAGATAACGATAATTTTTTTCTTCTCAGGTGGATGAAATTTTCCCAACAATTGGTGGTGGCTGTGGGGGTGGTGACAGATCGTGGCATTTGAAGAATACCAAACGATCTCGAAGATGTTTGATGGAGACGACTATCATTATTGAAAGATGCAGATTGAAGGAACTCTACGATGACATAATCTCTGAGTGGCTCTGAAGAACGACAAACTGAAAGAGATGACAAATGTCGAGTGGTTGAGAATCGACGAAAAGGCTCTCGGGTTCGTGGTGGAAACATCAACGAAAAAGGTTGTCTTTAATATTTTCGATAAAACTACTACATACGGGTTGATGAAGGCGACTGAAGATATGTACGCAAAGCTTACATCAACAAATTTAGTGCACATTGCAAGCAACTTTACACCTTGAAGATGGTCGAAGGTGGTTAAGTTTCCAAAAACTTGAACGAGTTCAATAATCTTGCCGAACAACTTGTATCGATGGAGAACGAAATCAAGGATGATCAATTGGCTGTCCTTTTACTTGGATGATTGTCAGAGAGTTGGGAGACCACGATCACACAGTTAGTAGCCAACTGGGTAAGTTAATGTTTATCAACGTGTATGATCGGTTGATCAGTGAGGAAGTGCGGAGATCCAATCGGGATTGCAATGCCCGTGCTACTTTGGCAACATAGGCAGATCGGTATTATAACCGATGAGGTAAAGGAGACTGTGATAGCGATTGATCTTGTCTAAAAATATTTTGAGTACTTATTTTAGACCAATCGATTTAATTTATAATCTTTAATTCAATTGTTGTGAGGACACGAGCAAAATACGAGGTTGGACCCAAAATGTGTAAGCTTACGTCCTCGGGAGAGCGAAGCTCTACCTTGGCTTTCACTATGATAATCAAAAGATACAAGTACAATCAAGGGATATTGTTAATATGAATGAAAACGGCACGAAAAACGATCAAATACACACCGCTGCGCCGAAACTGCCAAAATCTCATGAGTCAGTGCAAAAACTCGCGAGTCAGTACACAAAGTCGCAAGTGAATTCATAATCTCTTGACTCAGTGCAGAATGTCGCGGATTGGTGTAGAAAGTCGCGACTACCAGAGCTAGGACACAAAGTCGCGACTACCAGAGTCAGTGCACAAAGTTGCGACTGCCTTAGTGAAATAAGATACGAAACTCCGGAACCAAAGAAACAGTGCAGAAACTTGCGACTCCAGGGACAAAAAGTTGCGACTGCGACCAAGGGCACACAAACTCGCGACTACTTGCAAAAAGTCACGAGTACCGGGTTGAGTTCAAGTGAAAACTTTGCCTTGGGAAGTGTGTTCAGAGTTTGGAGTACCGGGGTGAGTTTTCTTGGGAAGTGTGTTCTTGTGTGTCTTAGGGCGTATATTTATAGAGAAAATCAAACAAATCAGTCAGTTTCAGGCCAGGAGCCCAATTTCAATTGACTTATCCAAAATTGCTTAGAAAATATACAATTAAACTAAAATAAATTTCATAATATCCCGGAACTTCAGGGATGCGTCCCGGTCGAAAGTTAGTTAGAAATGACGACGAGAAAATACCTGAAAATCTCGTTGATTAGTTCCTTATCTCTAAATATTGAATAGATAACTTGAAATATCGCCAAAATTTGTCGGCGCGCTCTTCAGGTGTCAAATTACGAAAATACTCTTGGCCATGTTCGAGACCGAAATTGTCCAGAACTGCTAGAAATGTCAATAGAAAACTCATACGTAGGCCGGGGAAGTGCGAATTACGAGAATACCCCCGAAAACATACTATTCCATAAATATACGAGAAAATCGAAAATACCATTTAGCCATATCGGACGAGCTTCCGAGGTATCATAATACCGAAATACCCCTGGGTAATATAAGTGATGACGATCTGGATGATCGGTCGAAGGGAAAGACTCGGGTGAAGTCTAAGTCACATGGCGAATCAGAGTGTTGAGTTTTGGAAAGAGTGGGCACTTGTATCGAGAGTGCAATGAGAAAAAAAGGGATATATCGGCGTGAGTTGCCGAGATGGATGATTTAATAGTTGTGTGCATTGAGAGTCCGATCGAGTCATGGGTATTTGACTAGGGAGCATTGTTTCACGTTTCATCTGATAAAAATATATTCATTAATTTTACAGGCGGAAAATATGGAAAAGTATAATTGGCGGACCGGAAAGCGTTGAAAATTACCGATAGTGGAGACATACCGATCACTTATAACGGTCACAGTTGGTTATTAGATAACGTAATGTATATTTCCGGTCTTAGGAAGAATTTTATTTTGATCGGCCAGCTTGATGCAAAGGGATATTTGGTGGAGGATGTTGCAAAGTGTCGAAGGGATCGATGATAGTGGCTAGGGGAGTTAAGTTTGGGAGTGTGTATATAGGGATTGGCACCACGACAGAGCGACTGGTATCATAAAACGCAAGACTAAACAAGAAGACATTAGAAATCGACACAACGGTGAAGATGCATTGAAACCAGCATTGTCGAGTGGGAGTGGAACACCAACTAAGGTGGATCGGTCGGAGGGGCCTTCGGGAAAATCAATTGATGAGAAGATCGGTGATACAAAGGTTGACAGGTCGGAAACGGATCCAGGTATGATCAATCAAAAGGCATATCAGAATACATGGGAACTGTTAGCTTATGCGGTTAGACAATAGAGAGCGAAGAAAACTAACATGCATTAGGAGTTTATCTTGAATGACGAGGTAGTGTCCTTGGACACCAAGACTTCATTTTTCTGAAAGTTGACAGGTTTTGTCACTTCGGTTAAGTTAAGACTGGGTCATGCCCTAACTTGGTTCACAATATGATTTGGCGAACGGAGACATTCGAAGGTGGGCACTAACATCAAAAGTCAGGAGGACTAACTAAGAAGAATGAATGATCACCCATCTCCAAGTGGGAAATTGTTAAGAAGGAGGTCGGATGATAGTGGAAGGGCTCAATGGCGGGTATTATTGACCATTGGAAACCTAACATGAAGCGGGATGTTGATCGGGCTAGTCAACCGATCAAGAATGTCGATCAGACGATTGTGATGAGTCTATTTTTTATAGGAGTCAAATTAGACTTAGATCAATATTCAAGAGAATCGAAGGGAAATATATTTCCTTAATTGACTCATTAAATATATAGAATAAGATATTGATATATATATAATTGATTACATATATAAAAGAATATATATCTTGCTGGTTACATATACGGAAGAATATATGGAAACATATCTTGTTAACTAGATATATGCAAGATGCAGTCAAAGATATGGAAATAGAATATTTTAGAATATCCGATAGAATATTTCTTATATTAGATCATAGTCTAGAATTTATAAACAGTGAGCTTCATGAACAAAATTGTATCAATTAATCAAGTGCGCAACATATTATTATATATTCTTCTTGTGATAGTGGGTTCACGACCGAAAATTATTGGTGACATGGTTTTCTCGGTTTCGGGTCTCCACGCTAAATCTTATTTCTTCAACTTTTCTTCATTTACGTTTTGTTCTCACCGCATTAATTCGATTCGACACTGAATAACGGGAATTATTTTCTTCTACGGAGAATAACAGTTTCCCAACAGTAGCTAGACGGTGTACCTATGTTTGTGAACCGGAAACCATTTTCCTGACAGGTATGCTATCGGTTTGGTCGGACCGATTTAACCGGCTGATATCAAATCGTTCATATATTTCAAAAATAAAAATAAAATAAAACCAATAATATCTAAATATTCAAAAAAAGTATATCCAAACAAAATACTTTCAAATATTCAAGTTAGAGTTGAGAATGAAAATCAAATATCAAATTCTATGCCTTCCAAACCATTTCTTCGAAACATCTCATGAAGGATGTAAAACCCTTAGACGTATCGTGTATCTCTATTCCTGATTTTGCAATCACTTACCATTGAAAAAATAAATGAATTAATGATATTGTCATAAATCTATCATTAATCATATCCTAATCACTTTTTCGATTGCAGATGAGATTAGCTTTTATGTTTCCTTATATCTTCTATCTTCTCGGTTGATTCATTTTATGCATTCTTGCCCAATCATTAATTAAATTATAATTTGAAAGAATATGACGATCGATTATGATTTAGGAGATTGATTCTTGAGTTACTAAAATGAACAAGAATAATTAAATGAGGAAAAACGAGGGTTGGTTTCAAATTAGGAAAATGAAGCCTTTTTCTATTTAGTGTGTCATCTTTACAACGGGTACCAGATAGGTCGGCCCAACAAGGCAGCCCAAAAGCTGCCCACAAATATAGCCGTGTACCCCCAAACCATTAGGTTTGTTCTTCTCTTTTCCATATTAATCCTAATTTTTAAAAAAACCAAAAATCAAATTATCCCTAGGCAAGAAAAAAATCAATGTTTTTATATCGGAAGGTACGCCAAAAATCGGAAGGCATCAGTATTTTAATGATTGACACGAATAAAATAAAAAATCATTTTTTTTACTAGGCGGTATACCTTCCAAACCAATCATACCGATCCGGATCGGTACGAAATTTCGGATCAATATGAAAACATTAGAATAAACTATAAAGTATTTAAATATGTGTAGTGCATAGCATTAAGGGTTTATAAATGATGTCACGCTGCTCATAATATAAATTAATCTAAGTATTCAAAATATATTTTCTCTAAATCTTCATCGTTGTGATATGAATCTATCTCGTATTCCATAATGTATGAATCAATTTCTTCAATAGCATCATCATCAAAATGAGATAAATGTTTCTCTTTCTGCATTCAAACTTAAATGGCTGACAAGACATAATATAATTTCGATAAGTAAATAATGAAAATAATTACACTTGCAACATATAAACAAAAGAACGCCACAAGTAAGACACAATAACATAAATTTAGCTATCTTTTAATTTTTTTTTGTGACGAACAACCACAAAATATTTATTTTAATTTAATTAAAATATATATTATTTTTGTTATAGTCCCTTTTTAGGGGTACCAACAGTCGTCCGGTTCGTTCAACAAACGAACTTGGTTCTGATTTGTTTTAAATGTGGAAGACGTTCAAAAGCTGGAAATAAATAAAGTGCACTGTGATATATAGTGGAAACCCCAGGAATTGGGGTGAAAACCACTCGACTAAGAGCAGATTGTGCTCTTAGCCTGTTCACTAATGAAATAACTCATAGTCAATACAAGAGAGGCTAATGAAAATGACAAGGTAAAGAAAGCGGTAAGAATTCCGGCAGGGTAACAGCCTGTTCTTCCGCGTCCAAAGGGTCCTGCTATTTCCGTCGTCTTGCCCTGTATTTATAGAGTTCTTAGTGTGTGTAAATCACGCTCCGTAACCGCCTATGACAGGTTTGTTAGAGGTTGTTATCGCGGGATGTAAAACGAGGCTGGGACCGAGGCGTGGCCTGCGTGATCGGGCCCGAAGTGTGGTAAACGTGGGAAGGCCCGAAGCGTGGTAAACGTGAGTTGTAACTGCTCGGACCGAACCCAGGTGCCAGTTGGTAGAAAACGCTTTATTTCGCTAAGGTCATCTTCGGTCCTCAGTAGAACATCGGGCCGCTCTTTATTGGAGGTGTGGAATGGGCTATAAGGATTCATTTTCGCCATTTGNATGAACGATGATTTCTTCTGATCTTCTTCAGCCAAGAAGATCTGGTGATACCCAGAGTAAGCATCCATGGTACTCATCATGGTGCTACCAGAAACAGCATCTACCAGTCGGTCGATGTGCGGCAACGGGAAAGGATCTGACTCACAGCTTTTGTTCACATCGGTAAAATCGATGCACATTCGCCATTTCCCGTCCGATTTAGAAACCACCACTGGGTTTGCAACCCATTCAGTATAGTGGATTTCTCTGATAAATCCCGACCGTGGCAGCTTATTCACTTCAGCCCGGATGATCTCGATCTTCTCAGGAGAATAGCGTCTCATTTTCTGCCTATCAGGCTTCATTCCAGGCTCAGTATTGATCCGATGTTCACTATTGGATCGGTCATTCCCCGGAACATCATCCGGGGTCCAAGCAAATATATCCACGTGGCTTCTCAGCAGGTGGATCAGTTCTTTTTCAAAGTCAGGGGCTAGATGAGCCCCGATGCGAGTTGTCTTGGTTGAGTCATCCTCAACCAGATTAATCAATTTGAACCCCACGGGTTCCATCGCTTGCCTCGGGTGCGGCAGCTCTTCCAGCAGATCCACCCGGGCCCTCTTAACTGGTGCCAACGTTCGGCACGAGCTCATATAGCATTGTCTAGCTACTTTCTGATCCCCCTTAATAGAAATAACTCCATGAATGGAGGGGAACTTGAGCATCATGTGATAAGTAGAAGGGACCGCCTCAAACTTACTCAGGCCGGTCCGTCCAATAATAGCGTTGTAAGCCAAGTCGACTTCAACGATAATGAATTCCAAGTCTTCAGATCGGTCCTTGGATGGCTCTCTAAGGGTAACGGGGAACAACATCTTCCCACAAGGAATAACACTTCTTTGGTCGAACGACCAAAGAGTTATGTTGGCGATCGGCAGATCATGAGCAACTGCTCCCAACATTTCGGCGACCTCGCGCTTCATCAGATTGCACGAGGCCCCAGTTTCCACCAAGATTCTATGGACACGGCGATTCCCGATGACCCCTGTAATGGAGAGGGGGTCGTCACATGGATCAATGATCCCCTCCCGATCAGCCGGGGTGAAAGTGATGTCCTCTCTGAAGAGGGAGGACCAATCCATGGGATCATATTTTACCAGCGCCACATATTCGGATCTCTCAGCAGAGTCTCCGCGCGCTGTTCTCTTTAGGTCCCGGACCGACTCATTTATTCTTAATCCACCGGAGATAACATAAATATCTCCGGCCACTTCTCCCGGTGCCGCCTCATTTCGAGGAGGTTGGGCACCAGTTTCAGCAGGTGGGGGAGCAGCATGCTCCTGTCTCCCACCCTCATTCTGCGGGGCTCTGCCGCCACGGCCCCGCCATCTTCTTCTTCGGCCCTGACCAAGGTTCTCGCGACCATGTTGGCCTCTTTCTTGCTCTGGCGGAAGAGACCTTCGGTCCTCCGTCCGATCGTTATAGTTTCGGGGTTGTCCCCTATTATCTCTTCCCCGCGGCCTGTGACGATCGTCACCTTGATGGCCCCTTCGGGGGGATTCCGCTCGTTTGCCCTTCTGACCGTTTCGGTCGGGCTTTTCTTTACCCATTGCCTCTACTGTCTCTTTCAACAGCGGGCACTTCAAGGTCGGGTGATCGCGATTATGATGAAGCTCGCAATACACCCGATTGTCCTCCTGCTTCGGGGGGACGTCTTTTTCACTCACAGCCGCTACTTCTCGCGACTGTTTCTTCGGGTATGAAACCCTATGATCACTTGCGGGCTCAGAATTCCCGCTAGGCTTCCGATAACCAAGCCCCAGCGCTTCATCTACCTTAATATACTTGTTGATTTTCTGATGAAGTTTTCCCAAGGTAGATGGTGGGCTATTCACCAAACTGGCCAAAAGGCCGCACGGTCCTAAGACCTGCTGTAGAATGTCGATTTTATCCCGGAGCTCGAGTTTGATGCCCCGGCGGTCCTGTTGAATTTCTCCATAAAGGACCGAAGACTCATTTTCGCCGGGATATATTTTAGCTGGTATAGTTCCTGCCTTTTTCGAGGCGGTCCTACATTTGGAGCGAATTGCTCTGAGAAAGAAAAAATAAAACCGCCATACGACTATATGGATCGGGCCCGTGCAGATTTTTAAACCATGTTCGGGCATCGCCTTGTAATCCTGCCCGAAGATGCGGCACTTTAATGAATCGGAGGCCCGAACCGTTCCCATACGTAACTCGAAATCAGCGACATGATCAATCGGATCACCATCGCCACGAAATGTTGGCAACCCCTCGGGGTTGCGATAATGTCGATCTTGGACTGCTGCCCAGATTTCCTCAGATAATGGGAGCATCAAATCTCCCAAGGCGGCTGATACGCCTTCAGATTGCTGGGATGACGCTTGGACAACATGTAAATTATGACACCAATCGTCATCCTTACTCCGCCTGATAGGAGCCTCCATGGCCCTATTAAATAAACCAGGATTGCGTCCCAGATTCGGTTCGCAATCTTTCAATGCACGCATATTCTCTAACTCCCTGGTGAGCTCATCTATTCGTCGCTGCCTCTGCTCCTGGTCATTTCCAGGAGCGGGAGTTAGAGCTTTGGCCGGAGGGGGAGGAGTAGATGGATATCTAGGCCTCCTCGTTGTGACGCCACGCCTGATGATTTCTTCATCATCAGTACTGCGCTCGTCAGGATCTCTCTCGTATCCTCTACTTCTGGGAACAGGGCTGGATACAACCGGTGGTTCTGTTCCACTTTTCTCCGACATAATTTCCAGTACCACCTTCCTTACGACAGCTTCCAAATCTTGTAAAGTGAATGTTGGTGCTGGAAGACTGTCGGGAAGCACGTCACTATTATTCGTCGAAGTTCAGTCGCCATGCCTTTGATTATCCTATCCCTGGTAGAAAACTCAAATGGGATTAAAGAATCGTCTCCACGGACGGCGCCAAACTGTTATGGTCTCTTTTTAGGGGGTACCAACAGTCGTCCGGTTCGTTCAACAAACGAACTCGGTTCCGATTTGTTTTAAATGTGGAAGACGATCAAAAGCTGGAAATAAATAAAGTGCACGACGATATATAGTGGAAACCCCAGGAATTGGGGTGAAAACCACTCGACTAAGAGCAGATTGTGCTCTTAGTCTGTTCACTAATGAAATAACTCATAGTCAATACAAGAGAGGCTAATGAAAATGACAAGGTAAAGAAAGCGGTAAGAATTCCGGCAGGGTAACAACATGTTCTTCCGCGTCCAAAGGGTCCTGCTATTTCCGTCGTCTTGCCCTGTATTTATAGAGTTCTTAGTGTGTGTAAATCACGCTCCGTAACAGCCTCTGACAGGTTTGTTAGAGGTTGTTATCGTGGGATGTAAAACGAGGCTGGGACCGAGGCGTGGCATGTGTGATCGTGCCCGAAGCGTGGTAAACGTGAGTTGTAACTGCTCGCACCGAACCCAGGTGCCAGCTGGCAGAAAACGCTTTATTTCGTTAAGGTCAGCTTCGGTCCTCCAGTTAAACATCGGGCCGCTCTTCATTAGAGGCATGAAATGAGCTATAAGGATTCATTTTCGCCATTTGAATTGGTCCAATCGTTGCTGAGCCTTACCCATCACAAGGTACCCGGTCCTAGAGTTCTCATCAATTTTAATTAATTCGAACCTTAAATTCGAATTCGAATTGAATCCGAACCGAATCTCGAACCATAAATTTTATGATTTTCGAATCCGAACTGAATCTTGAAAATTTCGAACCGATCCTGAATCTTAAAAAAACGCTAAAGTTCGGCTCGGTTCGATTCGTTTTCACCCCTAGATATGATTATATGCATACTCAATGCATGTATTTTTTATCACATAAACAATGGTGTTTCTCATTTCTATCACTAATGTTTTTCACTACAACAGTATTTCCAAATTACATCACCTTTAACAAGTGAAATACGATTATAGGCTATGCGACTTGACTTGACTCGACACGACTCGGCAAGAGTATAAGAGTCATATTTTCGACTCGACTCGGATTAGTAAATAAAATAATATTAAATAAAATCAAAATTTAAAAAGTAATTGTTAGAATTTGTAGAATATTGCAAAAAGTCAAGTTTAAAACCACAAATATTTATCAATTTATTATATAAGAAGATTTAACTTATAAAAAATGAATATCGTTCATCGATTCTATCATCTCCCCAAAAACAACCACTTTTTTATCCATTATCGCTTGTTCAAAGAATTCACAAATAGATCGACATCATTAAAAATTCGTGAAAGCACATAAGATACGTTTCCGATGAATAAAAATCAAATTAATGAAGAAATCAAAACGACGTCGTTTTGTGTCAAGAGTCGGAGAGTCCGACTCGACTCGACACAGGAAAATGTGAAAAATTGAAGTGTCGGTGTCGCATAGATTACATGCATACTCTTAAGTTTCTCCATTCTCAATATTGTCTTATTCCATTAATGGTTCAGTTGCATCATAATATTTGAAATGCATTAGCAACTAGAATAATAATTGCTAGCTTACAAATTAGTTTATCAATACAACAAAATGTTACTTGATCTTTTAACAAATTATCAATTTAGAATTTACACCAACAATATCCAACCCACACAACGGCTCATGTACATAACTTTGGTCAGGTTAAACTTTGATCAAATTTGACATAGATTGGATTATAACAATGCTTCAACGAATCGAATACCCATTATTTAAATTTATATTTATATTATTGCACTCTAACCAAATATTTTAAATTTTCGGTATACCCCGTTCGGTATGCCGGAAATTCGGACATATCGATTCTGGCTGACCGGTACGGGTTTTGATCGGGTAGAGATGGTTCTAAATTGTTCGATTTAATAAAAAATAGATACGAAACTTTTAGAATTTTGTTGTTTTTATTTTTTTTGAATTAAAAACAATATAAATTAACAATAATTAAAAAATTGCACATTTTCTGTAAATAATAATTAATTTTATTTTATTTTATTATTGAATACATGTATTTAAAACATTGATCTAAAACAGGAACAAATATAATTATAATTTTAAACGACAACTCTCTCTCATATGCACTGCAGCTAACTTGGTAAGACAATTTACGTCATGGACCCAGAGATCGAAACCTTCGTCACACTCTGGGTCACCGCCGCCGTCTCTCTTATATTCTGCCACCAAGTTGCCGGCCGGATTCCTAGCGGCGGCCCCCGGCTCCTCTCTATCCTCCCCATCATATACCTCTTCACTACCCTTCCCTTCCGCCTCAGCCCCACCTACTTCCACCTCGGCGGCCCCACAGTTTTCTACCTCGTTTGGCTCGCCAATTTCAAGCTTCTCCTCTTCTCCTTCAATCAAGGCCCTCTCGCACCTCCTGCCGCCGCCGCGCCGCATCTCTCACTAATCGAATTTGTCTCCATTGGACTTTTTCCCATCAACGCTAAACGTCAATTGCCTCCCAAATCTCTGGTAAATCACAGATCTATAAAGCTCCCACTGTTTTTTCTCAAATCCATCCTCCTCGCAGTGATCATTCGTCTGTATAACTACAGAGAATCAATAAACATGTACCTGATCTACGCTCTGTACTGCTGCCACATCTACCTCGGCGCAGAGTTGGTTCTAGCCATCACCGCCGCGCCGGTGCGTACCTTCCTTGGATTCGAGCTGGACCCCCAATTCAACGAGCCGTATTTAGCCACATCGCTACAAGATTTCTGGGGCAGAAGATGGAATCTCATGGTCACAACAATTCTCCGTCCCGTAGTATATCTACCTGTACATCGAATCTTCACGCGCCTCCTTAATGAGAAATTGGCAAGGCCGCCGGCGATTATAGCGACCTTTTTAGTCTCCGGTCTGATGCACGAATTAATTTACTATTACTTCTCACGTGCCAGTCCCACGTGGGAGGTGACTGGGTTCTTTGTAATTCACGGCTTTTGCGTCGCCCTGGAAGTCGCCGTGAAGAAGGTGGTTGTTAGCCGTGGGTGGGTGCTTCCGGCCGCCGTATCGCGGCTGCTAACGGTTGGATTCGTGGCGGTCACCGGAGCGTGGCTGTTTTTCCCACAAATTATTAGAAACGGAGTTGACTTGAAAGCTATTAATGAGTATTCGATGCTGGTAGATTTTTTAAAGCGTAAGATGGGAATTTGAGTGATTATTTGTCCAATATGAATCAACGGTTTGGATTAATTCGTATGAATTCGATTTGACCGTTAATTGTAGGCCGTGTCCCTGGAGATCTATGTTAATATGAGTATTATCACCTACTTCAATTCAAATCGGACTCTTTCTCGAATATCAATTCTTCATGGATACTTATTGACACGAGTCTATTTTTTATATTAGAATTTATTATTATTTATTTTTAAAAAGTCATATTTAAATTAATTATTATTTATCTATGTTAATATAATTTCGTTAATATTTAAAAAATAAATTGTATATTAGTATTATTAAGATATAATATAATTTATACTAACTATTTCGACATTATACCGATTTTAAACATTAATTATCATCTATATTTGTGGTCTTAATTTAATAATTTGTATAATATAATTAGATAAATCATAACTTTATTTATTGTTAATTATAAACTATCTTAAAAATATACATCTTTTTAAATTTTATATTTTAATTAAAAAATAATTAATAATATTAACGAGTCGGATTCTTTAACAAATTCGAGTCCTCGAATCCGAATCCTCAGTCCTGATGGCACCGTGGAGGTGTCCGTTTAACATAGCTGGGGATAAACCCTACACCGTCTCTAATGTCATCCTCCACATCATTCTATACTCCACATCATCTTTTTCTCGTACACATTATTATTATTTAATTTTATAAATAATTTTTCTCTCATACCTACGACAATATCCGGACATTTATCATTTTTATTATATTTATATAATCGTAATTATGTAAATACTAATTATTTGTAATGGTATTTTTTTGTATAAATCATATTTATATGTTAAATTAATAGTTGTGATTTTTAGAGTGTAAAACATTTTATAATTTTGGCTAATTTGTTATTATATTTTTTAAACTAAAAGTGTAATCATTCTTTAAAAATACATATCGACTAAATCACTAATCAAATAATCTAAAATGAATAAATTCAACGACTAATTAATCCGGTTTTTGTTACGTAAAATCATAATTAAAATTTAGTTAATCGGACCAACTAAAACTAATAAATAGATAAATATATCATTTTCATATAATTTGTATCGAAAATCATAATATAATAAAATTAATATATAAACTAATAAATAGATTTATATAATCTATAATAATTTAATAATTATAAAATTATAAATATAATCCTACTCTCTTTACTCTTAAGTGGACAGGAAAGATAACTTTGCTATCAGCTCGACGTCCAATCTAACTGGACAACCAATGTGTACAACTATTTGATACATAAGAAAGTCTCATGTATCTTGTGATGAGAGAAAGTGTCTCAAGCATACACATTCTCTCTCCTCATTTTTTTTTAAAAAAAATTTAAAATTTATTTTTAAAATAATTATAAGATATAAATATTTATAATATATTGATATAATAATTTTATCGATAATATTATTATTTTTATATATTATATGTACAAAAACGATTATTTTATTGATTTATAGGTTCTAACCGATTTGATTAAATGATTTTTAATTATAATTTTAATAACCACAACCGAACTAAATACCTATCAAATTTATTAATTTTCGGTTATCCGATTATTATTTACATAAAAAAACATGCTATAAAATATATATATATATAAGCGTCCGGACATTATTGTATGGATGAGAAGATAATTATTTATAAAAGTATTGATATTAATATTAAAAATAAATAATAATAATGTGTACTTAAAGAAAGCCTATGTGGAGAAAGAAAAACGACTGTTCGGACGGATAAGGACGTGGATGTCCTAAATGGAAACACGCACACAACAATTGAAAGAAAGCGAAAATGAAAGATAACGTAAGAAGCATGACCCCCATTAGGTTTATCATTGAAAAAGTGTTGATATTAGTAAAAAATAAACATCAAGAAAAAAAATTCCAAATAAAAAACATCTCGTTACAAAATCGATTAACCCAATTGGATTCAACTAACCGGAATACAGGATCACCAATAAAGACTCAAGTAGATATAAAACAAGATGGCATATAATATAACATATTATATTATATTATATCAATTCTAATTATGTGAACATAATATTATATGTTATTTTATTAGATATATTATTAGACATGTTGACACACATATAATTATTTGATTACATTTATTAAGACTATAATAAGATTAATAGCCTAATTTGATGATCAATATAGTGTTGATGGAAACACTTGAATCGGGTACTTCAAAGAGGCCTAGGTCCATACATGGAACTCAACCCAATTATATGACCAAGGCAAATTGGGATAGACTCAGGGGAAAACCAAACTGTCGAGACTATTAAGTGTTGGATCGATTCTAGTGACATTGGATCGATCTTGCCATGTCAGACGTTGATCGAGACTTAAGGAAAATAACGATATTCTAGGCATGCGCAAGTCAAGTAGGAAGGTACCTATGATCTAACGTATTCTTTTATCCATATCAGTTTTTCTTTGTACACATTCTCATTATTTATTTTTATAAATAACATTCCTCTCATCCCTAAAACAATGTCTAGACACTTTTAATTTTTATTTTTTATATATCTTTATAATTATGTAAATAATAATTATTTGTAATAATATTCTTATTTTATAAATCATATTTATATGTTAAATAGATAATTGTGATTTTTATTTTAGAATTTTAGTTAATTTATTATTTATTTTCTAAACTAAAAGTGTAATCGTTCATTAAAAATTAAATAACTTATCGACTATAATGACTAACCCAATAACCTAAATCGATTAAAATTGATGATCAATTAATTCAATTTTTGTTAAGTAAAATCATCATTAAAAATTAGTTAATTAAATCGATTTTAAATCTATAAATCGATTGCTTTCATGCAACTTATACCGAACAATCGTGATATTAATGATAAAATCAATTGTAAATTTATATATTTTATAATAATTTTAAAATTATAATTTTTTAACAAACTTTGAGGAAAGAGAATGTATTTCCTCAACCCACTCTCTTTCCTCAAATTATTTGGAATAAAAAGAAAATAATGGACTAAACACTTATATTTTTTAACATAGAGTGAAACACTCTAAAATTTTAATTAATTAGTAAAAATATTTGTTATTATAATTCTAAATTAAAAATATTATCTATCGATAACTCGAATAAATGATCAACTAAAATTACTAATCTGGTTAAATCGATGAATTGATATATTCTCACATTTATTACCAATTAATCAAAATATTATTGATAATCGTTATAATATTTGATTTTAAATATATATTTTTAAAAATTATATAAATTATAATTTTTATTTTGATTTAAAAAAATCAAATATCTTTTTATATATTAGCAAAATGGGCCCTAAACTATTTTTTGAATAAAAATGTCCTAATATATTTGTGTATTTTGGTTTAATTGGTTACTAAAGTTTAATTTTTTTGACATTGGGGCCCGCAATCAAAAAATAGCCATTTGTCCTCAAAATTTTGGGATTTTGGCAAATTAAGTCTCTCATATCGTTAATCAACGTTCCCAAAGTTTAAATATCGTGGTAATTTTAGTACCAAAAATTTTCCATTACTAATTTGGTTCCAAAGTTTGAATAATTTGACGCATTTAGTCTTCAATGAAACAAAATGATAATTTTGAACACGCACATTTACAAATTTGATTTTCACGATCGTTAAAGTGTTTATCCACCGAAACAAATTTTGTCTCGAATCCGATATGTAATTTTTCGATCGAAATATTACAATTAAATGTAGTACATGCTAATTTTGAAATATTAACACGAGTATGGTTTAATCGGGTCCATTCGACTATTAATAAAAAAAATTACCATCATGACAACTCAAGTCTTGACTTAAGAGGCATCCAAATTTCGAAACTAGAAAGTTTCCCCGCTACAGCCACATTTAACAATTAAATGAATCAGTGCGCTACAATCATACATAATGCGCACAAACACTGTTACGTTGAAGGAAATTCGAGATGACCAATTGTCAGGTTGACTTGAGAGGACATGATTTTTGAATCAAGCATATGCCCTCTTTTGCAAGAGTTACAGGCCTAATTATTCCACTTGCCCGGCACAACGTCTTGAAGGACGAGTGTTTATAAAGGGGCAAAATTTTAAACTAGTAGTGTCAAGATAGAGTGAGTAATACAAATGTCACATGTAATAGAATGTTAAAAGTAAAGGATATTGACTCTGACAATGTTATCGATTCAAAAAAACTTGTTTATAAAGCATTCAAAGGAGGATTCAATTCCCGATGTGAGATATGTTGAAATATATCTCACATCGGGTGTGGAAATAGAAAATGTCTAGTTTATAAGAGGAGTGATATCATAGGTAATTGATTTGACCCAAGTGTTTTTAATGTGATTCACTTCTCTTATGGATTGGGATGCACTCCCCGACCCATTGAATTCTAAATTTCTAGAAGATATTATATAATAATTCAACAATTGAAGACAATATCCAATTTGCTGTCATTACCCCATTAATAAGTTCATCTCCAGACTCCAACCCCATCTTCAATCTCAAGAATTGATGTTGTGCCAGTGAGGGTTCCATGATGTGATGTCCCAACGTGCCTGGGAGGGTGCTGCACCCACATCCGACGCGCATACGATAGGTCCCGACTCGTCTAAATATATATTTTTATTTATTTTTATTTTTAAAAAAAATTCACAAAAAATATTATTATTTTTATTTTCAAAAGATTTCTTTAATATTACATATTTGACTTTATTTTATATTATCTTATAAAATAATATTGAATTTTGAAACCTTAGGACTTAGAATCAATAATATAACTCTTATCATTTTTTATGATTAAATAAATATTTTTAACTAATAAATATTATAAAAAAACATTTTAATTATATTTATTTCTTAAGCATTACATATTAAATTACTTATTTCTAATCGATTTTCATAGTTTAAAAACTTATATGTTATAATTATCTCATTTCTAAAGTTCTATTTATTATTTTTATCTTTTATATAATATATAAAATATATCTCTTTTTATATAGCATATTAAAAAAAATTATTGTAAAATTTTGGTATCCTATTTAAGATTTATTTTATTTTAATTTAGTATTTGTAATAAAAAACAAATATTTATGTATATTATTTAAATTTATATTTTAGATGCGTCGAAAACCCGACACATCTATTATTGCCGCGTCGACGTATTCGAAACATCATAGGTTCCATGTGTGAGATTTGCGAACTTTTTATGAATTTTTTATTAAAAAAATATCAATATTATTTATTTTATACTTCCTTTCCTGTAAAGTTTCAATTAATTTTTTGTACATTTATTAAGAAAATTACGCATCTATCACATTAGGTGTACATTGCAAATTGTGCAACACATTTTATAATTTGGGAGAAAGTCAATTGACTTAACCAAGATTCTTAAGTTCTAATCATATTACTTTATATTTTATTTATTCATGATCTCTTCGTTATGTTTCATTTCAACTCTATAATATGAAACAATTGATATGTAATTATATCTCCCGTGTAATCGAAATACATTTATAAACAGAAATAACATTATATTCATTTAGCAGTTGTTTCTGCTATATAATTATTAGTACCTTTATATAAATAAAATCATAAATCATATTTTTTTGAACAAGTAGTTAATTGATAAACACGAGAATAACAATATATTTGATTTTTTCAGACATGATATATTTGATATTCACGCATGCTCAACTATAACAGTTTATGTCGTTTTAACAAAATGTACATTAGGATTAATCATTAAGAGAGGGAAGATATTTGAAAGGATCTTGGGACATGGAATTCTATTGAAGACTAACTACAACTATGGATATTGTGACTCTCACTGAGGAAGTTTCCGAGTAACATCGAATTCGAATACATGATATTTCATCTTTCTTAATTCATCTTTGATTCCTAGAAAACAAAGAACAAAAGACAATGGCGATATCATATGCTAGAGCTGAGTACATGACAATGGCCTTCAAGGAGTAATCACTATTGGGTAACCTCGCTTAGGGATCAGATCATGCCCCTGATGCAAAGTTCAGGCATCATAAAAAGCAGCCCCGAGAAGTGAGGGTTGTTGATAATAAGAAGGTTGCTGGGACAATCAACGTTGAGAGGGATGTGTACTGTGAGTTGTATCACAACACATATAACCCCACATTGAAGTGCCCCCTATTGCAAGAAACTTTATATGCGATGATGAAAGAGGGGCTCGATCCTGAAGATAAGGGAGGAAAAAGAAAGGAGACGCACCCACATGGGTGTCAGAATGAGCATCAACATAGACCGAGGAGGTGGAACAATCATTGCCGCCCCCATTACTATTATGATCATGCGGATGAGAGAAGATCCCTTCCACCATAATATGAAAGAGGTCCGAACGGTAAGGAGAATCGCGAGCAAGGCTGAAGAAGGCGATGGGAACCGTAGGATCGAATATCACGTAAAGGCCATAGCCCATGTAGAAGAGACATCCCAAAGTCAAAAAGCAAGCTCAAGCGGAGGAAATCGAAGCCAAAAAGCCCAATCGAATCGGGCCAGATAGAACATTTTTGTAAGGAGAACTACGATTGCTAAAAATGTTAAGTGTTGGATCGATCCAATGACATTGGATCGAACCAGGCCACGTCAGATCGATCTTACCACGTGGTGTTGACCTCGTCTTAAAGAAATAATCGTATTCCAAGCAGACGCACGTATTAAGAAAACTTAGTTATTTTAAGAAAATCCAATAAATGAATCAGTACAGAATGAGGAAGGAAGTTGGCAACTCACCACTATATAAAGAAAAATATTTGAAGATCAAAGACAGATTTTATTCAACACGTCCAGACCGAACCTTTGATCATCTCAACATGCTGCTCATTTTCTCGTTATTTCATTAATGTTTTTACTATTGTCACGATCACTATTTACCATGTGATATTGATCTTCACTTGTACGAACGGTTTTATCGATATACTATTTATATCTCCTTTGTGTATGGATATATATATTATTTATTTTAAATATTCCTATAATTTTATAAATAATGATTTATTTTTTGTGCATTTGTGATCATTTTTTAATGTCATAAAAGTGTTAAGATTGATTACTTTTCAAATGAAATCATGAATTATATAATTTTTTTTAAATAATCGAAATAGGGTATACCGGCATAATTGATATTTGTGTTAAAATAAGTTGATATTTTTTGGATGAGACTTCTTTTCTAATCACTAAAATAATTGCAATAAAAAAAATTTTGCATCATTTTCAACCATGAACTTATTTAGAGGGGTCGTCGATTTCGAAACAATCGATGAGTTGTTTCTTCACTACATGACAATATTTAACATGGGCTGAAGAAATATCATTCTACAGCCATATATAGAGTTAAATGCCTAAGTGATCAGGATATAGCGTTTCTTAGAAATTTCCAATGGAACACCAACGCATGTTGCGTCGTTATGAAATCGGACTCCAATTAACAAGGGTCTGGTGACGTCACGGTTGTTGAATCAAGGCAGAACCGTGAGAACGGGGAGTGCTTATAAACCATTCAAAGGAGGATCCTTTCCGATGTGGGATATTTACATAATAATAATTAATAAAGGCCAGCCCATATGTTCAATAATTTAGACAACATCAGCCCATTATTAAGTAAATGTACATTAGCAAAGCCATCAGCCCATTATTAAGTAAATGTCTTCAACCTGAAGAATTTAAACAAAGCCGTTGAATGAATTGATAAATTATATTTTACTACCAACAAGGGGAATGGAATCCATGTCTTACATAGGGGTGTCAATGAAAATCCGATCATTCGAATATCTGAAGTCACTGAACCGTAATCAAACTGATTTTTCATATATCCGAACTGCAAATATTTAATCAGGTCAGGTCTGACCCGATTTCGGGTCGAATACATTTTTTGAAAACTACTATCTAATCCAATACTTATTATATTATATATGAGTGAATTTGTGTTTGTATATGTTTAGAAGAATTAGAGGACTTGGAAATAGGTATTTATATATCTATATCAATTCTTGTAATACTTATTTTTTGTTAATACTAATGTTTTTTATTTTATTCTTATTTTACAGAAATAACCGATTGATTTTTGATACTTATCCATATATTTTATATTGTCATTTAAAATTTAATTAATTTTATTTGCTTTTCAAAATTGTGATTAAGAATATTTAAGTGAATTACATTTATTTTTTGTAGATTCAGTCACTTTGAAGAAAAAATAATTCATTGTATACACACTCTGTTTAAATTCAGTCACTTTGAAGAAAAATAATTCATTGTGTACACACTTTTTTTAAATTTAACACTATTAATGAATTCAAGTTTCAATTTATGAAAGTTTTTAAAATTTCAAACATGCGTTTTTTGGTTGTAAGTATCATGTTTTGCAAATAAATACAATTTTTGGTAATTATTGACAATTTTTTATTATCAACTATAATTCAAAAATAAATATTAGGATACCCGTAAATCGATCCGTAAACTTATCCGCAAACCTATCTACTAATATCAGATCGGTTTCGGATCATCATTTTTCTTATCTATATCCATCGAATCGGTTCGAAAAATTGATTATCGGGTCGGTTACCCGATCCACACACACTTATAATCATAGATTTGCCAACTTTTTATGAATCAGATTACGATGTGTGTTAAGAATCTATTTATTTAAAAAAATTAATATAATTTTTTACATTTATTTTTCAATAATCAAATATTAATGGGCACAAACATTTTTATCCCCAAAATTGATACATTTTGTCAAATCGAGTGCTATTCATGCATAAATTATGGTTTACGCAATTATTGCATTCAGATGTAATTAAATATTTAAAAATTAATGAATACAAAATGAAAATGCAACCTCTTGCTGAATTAATCTATATGCTTCATTTTTGTGGAATTATCAAAACACATATTGTTTCTGGGAAACAAATGCATCATATTATTCCTCATTATACATATTTTTGCAAAGACATGATATGAAATTTTCTATTAAGTATGTAAAATTCTTTCAAAACAAGAGTCTAACACTTGATGAAAAATCATTACAAAATTTTCTAATTTCCAAAAATTTGTGAAATCAGTGTTTATGAATGAAATTCATTAATCTAATCATGCTTTAATACCAATCGAAAGAATTACTGAAATTCGTCATTGAAATAATACATCGGATGTATACATGAATTCATCTTCACAAGGAATGATCTTCAGCATGATCAAAGAATATGGTTACATGAGAACTGAACTTTCTTATTACAAATTCACTCCTAAATAAACTACACTTGAATCTCAAGAATTTCATATATTAATAATTGTCTCACATATTATAATCTTGAATGACTAAAGTTAATATCATAATATTGATGATCAAGTTAGACCATTAACTTTATTACAATCCAACTTGTGCATTCACATGTCTAATTGTATATATAAGAAGGTAGCATATAATATTAAGTCTACATAATTAAAATTGATATATAATAGGTGGTGCATGTGAGTTAAACCAAGGAAGTCATATAGGTTCTTTGTACAAGTTGTGACTGATATGAGCATTTTTTCATTATACTGTTGGTTTACCGGTTACCGATGAACCGATCTCGACCAATATTTACATGTATTACAACCAATATGACTTACTTGTGCTAAACATGTGTCTACAAATTGATAACGTGGTTTATTCTAGTAAAATATTTATTAAGTAAATATTCGACTTTTTAAAAAATTAAAACAAACAAATATGAATATAAGTATTTTTATATCTCACTTTTCACAACTATATTATTCCTAAATAATGATAGTTTTTTTATAATAAATTATAAAATTGAATCTTTATTAAATTTTTTAACATAAAATTATGTTGGATTCAATTAAGGATTCGATAAGAATGACAAACTAATTTAATCGAGATGAAGTTACATCTTTTTTCAAAATTTGAATTTAACTTGAAGCATAATAAGTCGTACTGTTAATGCATGGATCGATAGCGAGTCAGACAATAGACATCAATGGATTGTTAGTTTATGTCATTATGTGATCCATATAATATTATATTTTAAGGTTTATTTTATGTTGATGGACCATAAAACTTATGTTTATAAAAATCATGATGTGATCTTTTCTTCTACCTTTCATGTACAAGTTCTATCTATTAAAAACTTGTCTCACTATTATGAATATGGACTTCTAGTGTACACATCAACTATTGATACATATATATATTGTTACAGAAATTACATTAAGTTGTATGACCATTGGCTTTCCAATTACTAAATGAAATAATGAGCTATGAATTGTGTGACTCTTGGTTTATTTCTAGTCCCTATAAATAAAGAACATTTGTGTGGAAATAGATATGTTCTTGTCTTCTTAAGTTCTCACAATAGTGAGATCTAGAAATGATTATGAGATGAAAATTCATCCGAAAACTCTACGAGATGTCTAAAGTTAAATACGGGTTGTATAGATAACGTAATTCTAAAGTCCTTGACCTTAAAAGTTTGATGAAGTTTATAAACGGATAGGACACTCGATCGACAATGTCCCTAGTCATAAAATAAATACAATTAATCTTAGGTGATTAATCTTTTCTTTCGGTAATAATGGATGGTGATTGGACATGTTATTTGTAATGTTTGAAATTTTGAATCGCTGAAAATTAATGAGAAAATTGCATAAATAGCCCATCAACTTACTAGTTGTGTAAAGGTCATGCCTTCAAATTTATAAAATTGCAGGAATGACACTTCAAGTTATCAAAATCGTTTGTTTTTTACCATTGATATTTAGCATATGATTTTCCGTTAAGTTTGCAAACATTTTTCGTTGGCATTATTCGTTCTCAATGTTCACAAATTATGCAACTAAGGCTTTTATATGAAAAATTATACAAAATTGATACTTCAAGTTTGAGAAATATGCATCCAGACGTAAAACAATAGCAATGTCGTAGATAGTCAATATTAAACGGTATTGTTTACTTGAAATGTCCTACATACATTTAATAAAAGTTCGATGGTCATATATGCATATTTTTATTAATTTGATGTATTATATTTGCATATTTTTGTTAACTTGAGGTGTCATATTTTCAATTTCGTAACTTGGAAGGCATGCTTTTTACATTTCCCGAAAGTTGGAGGGTCACCGGCATATGTCACCCGAAAATTAATATCTATTTTTTAATAAATGTATGATCTTATAGTATATGCAAAAGAAACTCAAACATGTTAAAAACGTTTGTGGTATATCTTTAAACGGATATTATTTTATTCTTTGAAAGTTTTACGGATAGGTATTGTTTCTACCTATGAAGATCGAAGAAATGAACCGTTATACAGTTTGCGTATTGCTATATATATTATTTATTTTAAAATAATTATATAAATTAAAAATAATAATTTTTTACACTTGTGATGTAATATTTTTTAAGCACTTGTTTAATAATCGAGAAGGATATTGATTTTATCCAAAAATCCGACCCAACTCATACCTACCTGGATGGTGGATACAACTACAACTTTTATTTTATAGTAATTCGACATGTTATCCAAATAGCATTATCCTATGTGGCACCGATTCGGTAAGACCCAAATCAACTCGACTCGTCAAGATTGTATGAATCACATTTCTCGCTATAATTTTTAAATAATTAATACTAATTAAAGACAATATATAACAAATATTAAAATTTGTTAAGAATTGCATAAACTCAACGTCTAAAAGTACAAATATTTTATTATAAAATTATTCATCTTTATAAAAAATTAGTATAGATTGTCGATTCCACTATATTCCGATCTATAATAGATTGCACGAATAATTTACAAAGTCGTGAAAGCACATAATAGACTTTTCTTGTGAAAAACAAATATAATTAAAGAAAAAATCAAAACAACGTCACTTTATGTCAAGTGTTGGAATGAATTGGAGAGTTCGAGACTATCTGTCACGAGTCCGATAGTACTTTGATTTAAAAAAACAATATCATATTATTCATATCCAAATGAATTGGATCCATTTAATCAGATTCAGACACGTGTGTGGTTTAATCGGGTCCTTTTGATCTATGCGGCATTGACTCTTCAATTTTTCACATTTATCCGTATCGGATGGAGTCGGGCTCTCCGACACTTGACACATAAACTACGTCGTTTTAATTTTTTCTTTATTTCGATTTTTTCTTCATCGGAAACGTATCTTATGTGTTTTCACAATTTTTTTATATTGTCGATCTACTTGTGAATTATTCGTGTAAGCGATGATAAAGCTAAAAGTGGTTGCTTTTGGGATATGAAATTTAGAGTTTATACAACTTTATTTTATTTTGAAAATCCGACTCTTATCCACATAGCGTTTTATTTTATTTAATAAAATAAAATAAAAAAATATTACCATCATCTTCAACCATGACAGCTCAAGATCTTGACTAAGAGGCATCCCAATTTCGAAACAAGAAAGTTTCCCCGCTACAGCCACATTTAACAATTAAATGTAAGCGCGCTACAAACATACAAATGCGCACATTCACCGTTACGTTGAGGGAAATTGGATATGACAATTTATCAAGTTGTCAGGTTGTAGAATCAAGCATTTGCCCTCTTTTGCAAGAGTTACAGGCTTAAACTATTCCACTTGCCCGGCGGAATATCTAGAAGGAGGACTGTTTATAAAGCATTCACCGGAGGATTCAATTCCCGATGTGGGATATTACATATAATTACCCCATTAATAAGTTCATCTCCAACCCCATCTTCAATCTCAAGAATATGTTGTTCCATGCGTCAGATTTGCTAACTTTTTATGATTTTTTTATTAAAATAATATCCATATTATTTTTTTATACTTCTTTTTATACAATTGAATAATTTCATTTTGAAATTTAGCATGTTGTGCTGTGTGAAGTTTCAATTAATTATTTTCCATTTTTTAAGAAAATTATGCATCTAGCACGTTAGGTGTACTAGATTGCATGAATATAGCAAATTGTGCAATACATTTTACCAAGATTTTAAGTTCTAATCATATTTCTTTATATTTTATTTATTCATGATCAACATGATAATAGAAATAACATTATACTTATTTAGTATTTGTTTCTCCTATATAATTTTCAGTACATTTATATAAATAGTGGTTAATTGATAAAAACGAGAATAACATTATATTTGATTTTTTTGAACATATCATATATTTGATCTTTATGTAGGCTAAACTATAGCACAATTTATGTAGTATTAATAAAACATATGGATTTTGTAGGCTAAACTATACAGCATCATTTTTCCAAAATATTATACTACTTTCCAAAATTCTATTATTGTAACTTGTGAATAAGCATATACTTTATTTACCTTGATATAAAAATATATTGTTCCCTTAGCCTTATAGAATTTGACTTCAATTCATAGATTTCATGGTTTTTAAAATCGAACTTAATATTGAATAAACAATTTTTCATTTCTAGCCAAACTCAAACCTTGAAATCAAGGAAGTCATATAGATTTTCACCATTACGAATGATTTTATAATAATATATTATTGGTATCTCATTCGTGTATCGGCATATATATTATTTATTTAAAAAATAATAATTTCTTTTTTGTGCACTTGTAATCGTTTTTTAATGTCCTAGAAACGTTGATTGCTTTTCAAATTAGATCTTAAATTATATCTATATATATATTTAATAAACGAGATAAAAATACGACCCAATAAGTTGATATTTGATGGTGATGGTATACCGGAAATGATTTTTATAATAAATTTGTTTAACATAAGTTGATATTTTTTGGATGAATCTTCTTTTCTTATCACTAAAATAATTGTAATATCAATAAAAAAATTGTTTCATTTAACAGAGGCAGCATAAATTTACTAAGGGAAAAGAGTCTGTGTGCAGTAATTTTTTTAATTTTCTTAATTAAAAAATCATATACTATTCAATTTTCAATTTTAATGTGATATTTCTATCTTTTTATTTTTCATATAAATAATTTTTTATTCTAAAATTTAATAATTCTATTTAAGGTTCTCAGTATTTATATTTTATTGTTTTATTATTATTTATAATAAAATCCAATTATATTCCTTTTTGAGAATTTATGTTTTATAAATAAGTGAGTAACAAACAATAATGTTTTAAATAATAATTTATCTAAACATATTTAAAAGATCAACTAATACATCTCTACAACAAAATTGTCGAATAATTGTGAATAAACAGAAAAATAAAAAACACATACATTAGAACAAAATATTTTTAAATGGTATTTTATATATTTCATTTATTAAATTAAATTGACATTTCAAAGGGTATTTTTGAGATTTTACAATATTAATTTTAAAATTTAATATTCTTTTCATGGTGGAGAAAGAGTAATATAATGCTAACCAATGTTTTCATACCGGACGATATATCGTCGGTATACCACCCGTTACGTCAAATTTCGCTTGGTATCGGTATTTTTTTCGTACCATCCGATACCGGGTATTAGGGTCGATTTTCGGGTTTTTTAGGGTTTGATCCTAAAAAACTAATTAAATATTAATTTAAAAAAAAAAATAATAATAAAATAAAATTTGGTACCCTCCGATATATCGATCATACCACACATACCGGTCCGGACCGGTACGTAGTTCCAGACCAGTATGAATACATTGATGCTAACAACATCAAGGAATAATTTCTAATATGTAACAATTAATAAATATCAATAATAAATGATATTAAGATTTACTATATACATATCAAATAATAATTTTAGTCGTTGACAATTATACATTGCAATATCAAGATGAATCTCAATAAATACTACAAAACTTTTCAAACCCAAAGATTTGTCAAAACTGCAATAATATGTATACAAAAAATATAGTATAAAAGATTATATGTTAATTTTTCCAAATTAATATAAATAAATTCTACAAAACTTTTGACACTAAAGAATAATGATAAAGTTGTAGATACAAATAATGATCTTTGAGAACTTTCAATATTTTATAACGAGTGGTGTTTGTGATTGACCTCTAATATTTGAAATAGTGTAAAGACGATACTCTTATAGTTTCAAAATTACGTACAAAACACCTAAAGTTTACATAATGTGTGTCGTTGACCCTCTAACTTTTTAAATTTGTAAATATCATGCTCTCAAAGTTTAAAAATTGTATAGTTGGCCCCAAAGTTTCAAAACCGTTTATATTTGACCATCACCATCACGTCATGTTATTAAACTCAAAAAAATATCGGACGTAAGGGTCAAATATAAACGATTTTTGAACTTTGGGGGCCAACCATGCAATTTTTAAACTTTGAGGGTATGGTGTTTACAAATTTAAAAAGTTGGAGGGTCAATCACACACATTATGTAAACTTTGGGTGCTTCATACGCAATTTGAAACTATATGGGTATCGTCTTTACACTATTTCAAATATTGAGGATCATCCTTGCAATTTTCTTATTTTTAACATAAATTATTACAATGAATATTCTATTATTCAAATAATAAATCAATTACTCCCTATATTTTTAAAAATTTAAATTATTCAAATTAAAATATAATACGCAACGACTCAATTGCATGGTTTTTTAAAAATGTTTGATGGATGAATATGAGATTTCTTTGTTGGTCGAAATGGATGGCGGATAGGTTCAAATCAATTTCTAAAAAGTATATATCTTTAAAATAATAATATATTACTTAATAATAAAATGAATTTAAACCATAATTTTTTCACGAATTTAATTATTAAATGAGTCTAAAATATGATTTTTTTTCCTATTTTATGAAATATTGGACTAAATATATACCATTTGGTCAATATTATGGTCCAAGAGGCCCAAATTTTTTTAGCATTTGAACCGAGATTGAACGGTTTTTTGCTGACGTGGTCCAGTTCTGAGATGAGATAATTTTTCGAAGTTGATTGGATTGGTGTTAGTACTGGTTCACAATCGGATCTTCGGGTCTAAAAAGGTTTTAAAAACATGATCCAATGTCACACTACATATATATGCATGATTTAAATATAATTATTCCAATAACATAATTAGATACTTAATCAAATCTTTACACCATGAATCAATCTTAAATAAAATATGATTTATTTAAACATCAACCTTAAAATTAACATAATAAAATCATATTAAAATATGTTATAAATTAAATTAATTATCAAAATAATAAAAATCAATATGGTACGTCCAAAGGACATGCATAAGGCTAGTGCTCAATATATGAAGACAATATCGAATTAGCCTATCAGTCCATTATTAAATTAATGTCCAACCCCATCTTGAACCTGAATAGTTTTAATAAATTATATTGTACCAACAAGGGGATTCTAATTTCGATGTCCCAGATTTGCCAAATTTTTATGAATTGGATTACGATGTGTGTTAAGAATCTGTTTATTTAAAAAAAATTAATATCATTTTTTAAATATATTTTTCGACAATCGAATATTTATGGGCACAAACATTTTTTGTCACCAAAATTTATACATTTTATCAAATCGAGTTATCAAAGTTTGAAGTAGGCAAAAACAGTTCCAAACTATTATTCTTTTGGTAAACTATTCTTCAAATTTTTGTGTATTTGTCATAATTGATAACCAAAGTTTTAATTTTTGACAATTGAAGTCATCGATCTTTAAATTGCAAATTTTAGTGGTTCACAAAGTTCGAAAATCATGGCAGTTTTAGCATCCCACAAAGTTTGAAAATCGCGATACTTTGAAGTATTGATCCATTGAAACAAATTTAGTCTAGGAGCTTATTGTAATTTCCAATCAGAATGAAACGTAATACATGCTAAAACTTTGAATTGTTGACTCATTATGGCTACCGATTTCATAAGTGAATGAGATCGCTTGGTTAGATTAACTTGAGAAAAATGATTGCATTCATAAACAAATCTACACAGCATAATCTTAAGCTTAGCAAGATTAAAATACATAGTTTCGGAAGTCTATCAAATCTTAACCCCACAAAAAACAACAACCTCACACGAAAACCCTAGAGCAACGGTAACTCAGGGTCTTGGAGATTAATTTTCAAATGAGATAATTAATTTTATGTATTGATTATTTTTTAATAATCGAGATAGGTATTTGGGTTTTTTCAAAAAATCCGATCCAATAACCCATATAACGAAGGATTGTAGCGGTATAACTCCGACTATGGCCCAAGCCTCTAATTCAACATCTTATCCCCATAGCATTATCCAATGTCATATGCTTTTGTTTAATACCTTACATAATTAATAAAACAATATTATTTAAGTCATTCGAGTTTCTGAGTTCATATTATTCATATGATATGAGTCAAACTTGCATCATACCATATTAATCAGATTCAGACATGTGTAGTTACTAGATAGTTAATCGGATCCTTTTAACATTTCGTGACATTATAATTAATTTGTTAAATAATTTGATTTTTTTGGATGTGTCACATATGTAGTCCGTAATGCATCATTACTCATATCGAATTGTTTTTATCATCTTCAACCATGACATCTCAGCTATGTTAAACAAACTCTTCTCCGGGGAAGCCGAATCCTAGTCAAACTTTTTTCGCACACCGACTCTTCTCGAACACTTGTTTGACACGAGTCTGTTTTTTATATTTAAATTTATTATTATTTATTTTGAAATAGTCATGATTTAAAATTATTATTATTTATATATATTAATATAATTAATTAATGTTTAAAAAATTAGCGATATATCGATATTATTGGGATATAATATAATATATACCAACTATTTCGACATTTTACCGGTTTTAAACATTAATTATCATATATATTTGTGATCATAATTTATTATTTTGTATAATATAATTAGATAAATCATAATTTTATTTATTGTTAATTATAAATCATATAAACCACGCACGTCTTTTAAATTTTTAATTTTATTTAAAAAATAATTGATAATATTAGCGAGTTGAACTCTTTAACAAATCCGAGTCCCCATGACGGTGTCCGTTTAACATAGCATCTAGGGTCTTTCTTATAGAAATTTCGGAATCTCGAAACAAGGAGTTTCTGGCTACAGACACATTTAAGAGTTAAATGTCTTGTGCATTTCTTTCATACATAATAGAAATACTTCTATGAGCACAAACATAGTTACGTTAGAGGAAATTCGAGAACTTAATAAAATGACATGACAAGGGTATTTTTTCAAATGATATCATTAATTTTATATATGAATGATTTTTTAAAAATAGTGAAGGGTATTAATTTTAGGGGTGTGATGAAAATCCGGTGATCTGAATATCCGAAGTAACCGAACCGTAATGGAATCGATTTTTCGGATATCCGAACTATAAATATTTAATCAGTTCGGGTTTGGTAAGGTTTCGGGTTGGATATGTTGTTGAAAACTCCTATCCGATCCGATACTTATTATTATATTATATTATATAATGAACCAATTTGTATTGATGTATGTTTAAGAATTGAAGGATTTGGAAACATGTATATATATATATATATATCATTTCGTGTAATACTTGTTTTTTTCGTTAATATTAATGTTTTTATATTTTATTCTTATTTTGCAGAAATTACCGATATAGAATAGCATCAATTAATGAACATCATATATTGATTTTCAAAATTCATATCTTTTTAGTAAGTTATACTTCTTCTAATATTTTACATTGGTATTTAAAATGTAATTAATTTTACAATTGATTTTATATTTCAATGTTGTGATTATGAATATATAAGTGAATTACATTTAGTTTTTTTGTAGATTAAGTACACTTCGAAGAAAAATCATTCATATATGATTTGGTTTTAATTCAATACTAATATTGAATTCAAGTTTCAATTTTTGAAAGTTTGAAAATTCCGAACATACGTTTTTTATTGTAAGTGTCATGCTTTCCAAATAAATGATATTTTTTATGATTATTGATCATATTTACCCGCAAATCGATACGCAAACCGATCAACTATTGTGGATGGATTTGCTACCTGATCCTCCGCACACTCCTAATTAATTTTATTCAAATAACCCATGCCATCCTGGATTGTGGCGACGCCGTTAATTCAATATCTTATCCAATGTTATTTAATTTATTAAGAGAAAGTTGCGTAATTTGTATGAAATGAAATAGTCTTATGATGGGACATTTGACTTTTCATAAATATTAACACAAGTTGTGTAGTTTTTGTATGGTATAATCTTATGTTATGATTCTTACAAACAAAATTTGAATCTAATCCAGTTCTTGCCAAAATTTATATTATTAAAAATCAATTGTGTGTATCTCTAACCTATTTTTTATGTAATGAAATAATATTCTTATAGAACATTTGACTTTTCATAAATATAATACAAATTGTTTAGTTTTTGTAATGTTTAATGTATTTTGTGATGCTTCATTTAATGTTGAGATAAAATTTTTATAGAAAATGAATGATCAATAAAAAAGAAATAATAACAACAAATTTTTTTATTATTAAATTTCTAATTATTGCAATAAAAATATGTTACTGGATAGAACCCACAACATACAGGGTTTGTTTGGTACTCAAATTAAAACTGCGGTGAAGTGCGATGCGATATCAAGATCGTGATTTTCTTATGTTACACAAAACACAAACTTAATTGCGATGTGATAATCGTTAAAAAATCACGATATCATCACAGCTGTAAAAACTAGTTGTGGCCTCATCGTGATTTTGGAAAAGACTAATTTACCCTTAATTCTATTAATTATAATATAATTATATTTATTATTTTATATATATAAGGGTATATTAGTATTTTTACGTAAATCGCTATCATAATATCACAATTTTCCCAAACATATTTAAAAATTCACAATTATCATATCTCACCACTCATCACCGCACCTCACCACATCACACCTCACCGCAATTTTAAAAAGGTATATCAAACAAACCTATAATTTTAATTACAAAGTCGCGAATAAAAAATAGGTATAAAAAGAATCATCCAACACATATATATTTATATATAATGATTCCCTAAATTTATATTAAAAAACATTTAATAATTGTTCTTGAACAGTTGGCTTAAAAAAATCTTAATACAAATGACATAGCTTTACGTTAATGTATTATTAAATTTTTTTAATAGCAAATTTTGCAATGAATGAAAATGTTGACTACATTCCATATTCATAACAAAAATGTAATATTGTAAAGATTTCATTATAGATCTAGTTAGTTTTAATATATTTGACTTTTTTTATAAAACATAAATGATTAAACAGCTAGTGTAACTTTGTAACATTTAGCCTATTTTTTGACTCTTATTGAAATTTGTATATCTTGAACAAGTTCTATTTCATTCTAAACCCTAAACCCTATTCCAAGTTCTATCGCAGCAAGAGTATTCTGTTGCTAACAAAGAACTGAAGAAGGTTCAGCACACCATGCATTTACTAGGGATGATAATTCTAGAACTGCACTTGATTTAAAATAGTACAATCAATTACCTTTTGCTTCTTTCTCAACTCGGAGACCAAATCCATGGTGTAGTTCTTTGTTAGCAACAGAATACTCTTGCTGCGATGTATCCTGAAAAATTCAATGTAATTGCATGTAGTTTTGATGAAAAATAATCTTCTATTTGAACATTTGACTTTAATATATAAATTTTAATACAATCGATACATTGCGATTTCTCTAATGTATGATGTATTAATACATCATTTGAATTTTCATAAGTATTAATACATATTATGTGATTTCTATAATGTATATTGTGATTCTTAAAGAAATTTTGCATTAATATCATTTTTAATCTGATATAGTTTTGAATAACAAAATCTTCATATGGAACATTTGAATTCAAAATTAATGAAACAGATGTAGTTTTTAAAACGTTATTTATGACTTTTAATTAAATTTTACATTGAATAAAATATGAATATACTCNATGGCCCAAGTCCGATAAAATCAGCCCAAAACACGAAACTGCTCTTATCAGGCCAAGGTTAAATAAGGCCCAAAATCAAGTTACCGTTGGTTGGAAAATAACAGAATAAAACAGAGAAGGAATGCAGAACGCAGGCGTGCGACAAAATCAGAGTTTGAATGAATTCTTGGCAACCTGATTGTGAAACAAGAATCAAGGATCAAACTTCTGTGATCAAAGAGAGGAAGACGAAGATACCTCCTGCAGCGATGACTGTGATGGCATTTCCCGAGAGAGTTCGTCCTTCAGATTGAGGGGTGTTGGGATAGGCAGATTCTTTGATATTTGTATCTGTAAAGAAACGATAACTAGTGAATTAGATCCAGTGGGGATCTCGTGGTTTTTCCTCCGGGTGTTTTTCCCGGTTTTCCACGTAAAAGTGCCAGTGTTCTCAATCATATAATCAAGATACTAAAAGGTTGAAAAAGGGAGATTAAGGGAGGAGAGGATCTTATCTGTTAAAGATTTAGCTCTACAAAGTGGTGGCCCATGCAGGTCACGAACCTGCGTATATAGTCTCCTGAAGCAGTCAAGAAACTGGATAAACAAGAAAAGAAATCAGAGAACATGGCAAGTGATTCATTCGTAATGATCAGACTTACCTCCAACAATTATCCAGAACGGAAAAACAGAATGGAGGATTTATTAAACAGCAGACTGATGTTTGATCCGGTGGAATTTGGGGATCAAAGACCAACAGAGTATACTCCTGAAATGTGGATGAAAATGCATAAACAGACCCTCGGTTTTATCAGACAATGGATTGACTCAACACAATATCATCATGTAAGTTCAGAGACAGACGCAAAACTGCTATGGAAAAAGTTGGAAAGAACCTTTGAATCTAAATCCACACAAAGCCAAGGCACTCTCCTACATCAACTATTAGGAATGAGGTATACAGATGGCGTGTCAATGCCTGATTATATAGGGAAATGGCTTGAAACAAAAAAGATGATGGAAACCGCTGACCTGAAACTTGAAGAAAAACTGGTGTGTCTATTGTTGCTGTACTCCTTGCCTCAGTCTTGGCAACCTCTTGTAATGTTACTACATGGAACTGCACCTAAAGATGGGCACAAATTAGAGGACATTAAAGAGCAACTTATAAATGAAGAACTGAGACGTAGAGACTACAAAACATCAGACCATCCAAAAGATACAGTCGCATATTCATCTGAAAAAAGGGGAAGGTCAGAACAGCGCTCTGGAAAGAATAAAAGAGACAAATCCAGGGAAAAATCAGTGGATAAAAAGTCACGGGAGAGAAAGAACCATGAAGGAAATGATGAAAGAAAGGAAACAAGAACATGTTTCCATTGCAAGAAAGCTGGACACCTAAAAAAGGATTGCTTTTACTGGCTAAGAACTAAACAAGATTCATCATCCACACATGGCCAGAACACTGCCACTGCAGAAGAAGAGGTACTGGTTTTGGCATTTGAATCAGAATCTTATTCGGAAAATGAAGCAGGAACAGAGTGGATTGTAGATTTAGGAGCATCATGTCATGCAACACCAAACAGAGGAATCCTTTCTAACTACATAGCAGGATTATTCGGCAAGGTGAAAATGGGGACTGAAACCACTGCAGATATTGAAGGCATAGGGGATATTCAGGTTGAAACAAGTCAGGGGATAAAAATGACGCTAAAAGGAGTGAAATACATCCCCAAACTCAGATTGAACCTACTGTCACTACATGCACTAGATGAGGAAGGCTTCACAAGCACCATTGCAAATGGACTGTGGAAGCTCACAAAAGGTTCCCTAATTGTGGCTAAAGGATCTGTGACCCACAATCTGTACAAAACATCACTGAAAATTTTTCCAGGAATAATACACCATATTCAGAATTATTCAGATTATGAACTATGGCATAAAAGGCTTGGACATCTATCTGAGAAGGGACTGAATCTTCTAAGACACAAGAAGCTTATAACAACAAACAGCAGTGGACTCAAGGATTTATGTGAGACATGTGAAGTTGGAAAGAAACAGAAAGTGTCTTTTAAAAGTACCATGGAAACCAAACAGAAACCGCTGGAATTGGTATTCTCAGATGTGTGCAGTGTAGATATCGAGTCAATGGGAGGAAAGAAGTATTTTGTGACATTTATTGATGATGCCACAAGGAAAAGCTGGGTATATCCAATGAAAACAAAGGATGAAGTAATTGACTACCTGAAAATTTGGCACTTAGCAGTAGAAAGGGAAAGTGGTATGAAACTGAAATGTTTCAGATCAGACAATGGTGGGGAATTTACATCAAATGAGATGAAAGCCTACTTTAGAAGCTATGGAATCAGACATGAGACAACCGTCCCAGGTACACCACAACACAATGGGACAGCTAAACGGTTGAACATGACGTTATTAGACAGAGTAAGGTGCATGCTAAGAACCTCAGCTCTGCCAAAATCATTTTGGGCAGAAGCCTTGGTGACAGCCTGTTACTTAATCAACAGGTCTCCCACCTCAGCCCTGAATTTCGAAATTCCATAGTGGAAGTGGAAAGGAAAAGCTCCGAAATATGATCATTTAAGAATATTCGGATGCAAAGTACTAGTGTATGTCTCTAAGGATAGCAGAAAAAAATTAGAGGATCATGCAAAGGAAGGTATTTTCATTGGCTATGGGGACATCGAGTTTGGATATAAAATTTGGAATCCTATCACGAATAAAGTCACAAGATCTAGAGATATGACTTTCTTGGAAACTAAGTCCATCAGGGACTTGACAAGTGAAATAGAAAAAAATTCAGAAGAGATAAACAGGCAAAGGAGAGTTCTAGATTGTACCTTTCAGATTCCAGTGCACATAGCAAGAAGCAACTTACCAGTTACCACTCAGGGTGTGGATACAGAGAATCCAGCAGACATTGATTTGGAGCAGCCTCCTGTACCTACTGAAGAACCAGAGGAACCTGAGGAAACAGAATCAAGTCTGATCAGAAGGTCAAGCCATATCAGAATTCCAACAACAAGATATCCTACATCAGATTATGTTATGGTGACCGAGAACGGAGAACCTGAGAGTTTTCAAGAAGCTATAAACAGAAAGGACAGTAAATCGTGGTGGAAAGCAATGATAGATGAATGAGACTCATTAAAGAAAAATGACACGTTTGATCTGGTGGAACCCCCTCCCACTAGAAAGAATCTAGGAAATAAATGGATCTACAAACTAAAGCAAGAGACAGATGGAAGTCAAAGATACAAAGCCAGGATCGTAGCGAAAGGTTTCACTCAAAAGGAAGGGATAGATTTTGCTGAAATATTCTCCCCAGTTGTCAAATTGACATCTATCAGATTAATTCTAGCAGTTGCAGCTTACAAAGACCTTGAACTTGAACAACTAGATATCAAAACAGCATTCTTAAATGGGGAACTGGAAGAGGATATATACATGATCCAACCAGAGGGTTTCATCTAGAAAGGGACTGAGAAATTAGTTTGTAAACTAAAGAAAAGCTTATATGGTCTGAAACAGGCATCTCGAATGTGGAATAAAAGGTTCGACACTTTCATGCTCAAGGAATGGTTCAAAAAGGCAGAGAGTGACACTTGCGTATATTTTAAAAATACAGAGAGCAGTAAATTCAACATATTACTCCTCTATGTGGACGATATGATTATTGCAAGCCACAACAAAGATGAAATAAGCAGACTCAAGAAAGCATTGGCTACTGAATTTGAAATGAAAGACCTAGGACCAGTGAATAAGATATTGGGAATTGAAGTCCAAAGAGACAGAGCTAAAAGACAGATAAGTCTATCCCAACACAGATATGCTGAACAAATCTTGAGGAGATTCAACTTAGAAGATTCTAAACCACTGATAACCCCTATGTCTAACTGAATGCAACTCATCAGAAGTCAAGAGCCAATGACAGAAAAAGAAATAGATGAAATGAGAGACATACCATACTCATCAGCAGTGGGCAGCCTCATGTATCTGGTCGTCTGCACCAGACCCGACTTGGCATATGCAGTATCCTCAGCAAGCAGATTCCTGGTAAATCCTGGCAAGGAACACTGGGAAGCAGTTTTAAAGATCATTAGATATGTCAGTTGAACAAGATCTATGAAACTAAACTATGGAGCAGAAGGAGACTTAGCTTTACAAATGTACTCCGATTCTGACATGGCTGGGGATTTCGACACTCGGAGATCCACCTCAGGGTATATTTCCTTACTAAATGCATGGGCTATCTCCTGGATGTCCAAGCTGCAAAAAAGCGTTGCCTTATCATCAACAGAGGCAGAATATATGGCGTTAACTGAAGCAGGGAAGGAACTAATATGGCTTAAAAGACTGAATAACGAGCTTAAACTTGGAATAGTCATGGAAGAACTTCACAGTGACTCACAAAGCGCCATTGAACTAAGCAAAAATGCAACCTATCATGCTAGATCTAAACATATCGACGTCAGAATACACTGAATAAGAGAAGCAGTACAAACAGGAGAAATCAAACTGAAAAAGGTACCTACCGAGACGAATCCAGTAGATTTTCTCACCAAAGTTGTTCCCACTGCGAAGCATCAGCTATGCACTTCAAAGGTGGGGCTGAAAGAAGAAGGAGACGTGAAACCCTAGCAGCGGCCGTTCGTGTGATGAGCTGAGGGGGTGATTTGAAGAGTAAGTCATATATATATGGGCCCAAGTCCGATAAAATCAGCCCACAACACGAAACTGCCCTTATCGGGCCAAGTTAAATGAATAAGGCCCAAAATCAAAGTTATCGGCGGTTGGAAAAACAGAATAAAACAGAAGAGTCAAGCAGAACGAAGATCAGCAGTGAAATCAGAGTGATCGACAAATTCTAGGCAACCTGATTGTGAAACAAGAATCAAGTATCAAATCTCTGTGATCAAAGCAAGAAAGACGAAGATACCTGCTGCAGCTATGACTGTGATGGCATATCCCGAGAGAGCTTGTCCTTCGGATCGAGGGGTGTTGAGAGATGATATTTCTTTGATCTTGTATCTGTAAAAGAATCGATAATTAGTGAATTAGATCCAGTGGGGATCTCGTGGTTTTTCCTCTTGGAGTTTTTCCCGGTTTTCCACGTAAAAGTGCCGGTGTTCTCAATCACATAATCAAGGTATTAAAGATTGTAAAAAGGAGGTTCAGGGATAAGAAGATTCTTATCTGTTAAAGGTTAAGCTCTACACTAACTACAACTTACAAGTTTATGGATTTTGCGACTTTGACTGAATAAGTTCCTGAGTAACATTGAATTCAACTATATGATATTTCATCTTTCTTAATTCATCCTTGATATCCTAGAAAACAAAGAACAAAAGACAATGGTGCGATCATTTGCTAGAGCTGAGTACATACATTTGAAGAGCAAGCTCATATATATACACATGGGCTCAAGTCCGAGAAATCAGCCCATAACACAGAAACTGCCCCATCGGGCCAAATGTTAAATAAGGCCCAATAACAGAAACCGTTTTTCTGGCGATAGAACAGAATAAAACAGCAAAGATGAGCAAAGCAGAGGTCAGCGATGAAATCAGAATTTTGGATGAATTCTTGGCAACCTGATTGTGAAACAAGAATCAAGAATCAAACTTCTGTGATCAAAGAGGAGAAGACGAAGATACCTGTGGCAGCGGTGACTGTGGAAGTTTTCCCGAGAAAGTTCGTCCTTCAGATAGAGGGGTGTTGGGATAGGCAGATTCTTCGATCTTTGTATCTGTAAAGAAACGATAACTATTGAATTAGATCCAGTGGGGGTCTCGTAGTTTTTCCTCCGGGTGTTTTTTCCCGGTTTTCCACGTAAAAGTGCCGGTGTTCTAAATCATATAATCAAGATACTAAAAAGGCTGTAAAACAGGGGAGATTAACGAAGAGGAGAATCTTATCTGGTAAAGTTGGAGCTCTACAAAGTGGTGGCCCATGCAGGTCACGAACCTGCGTATATAGTCTCCTGAAGCAGTCAAGAAACTGGATAAAACAAAAAGAAATCAGAGAACATGGCAAGTGATTCATTCGCAATGATCAGACTTACCTCCAACAACTATCCAGAATGGAAAAACAGAATGGAGGATTTGTTAAACAGCAGACTGATGTTTGATCCGGTGGAATTTGGGGATCAAAGACCAATAGAGTATACTCATGAAATGTGGAAGAAAATGCATAAACAGACCCTCGGTTTTATCAGACAATGGATTGACTCAACACAATATCATCATGTAAGTTCAGAGACAGACGCAAAACTGCTATGGAAAAAGTTGGAAAGAACCTTTGAATATAAGTCCACACAAAACCAAGGCACTCTCCTACATCGACTACTAGGAATGAGGTATACAGATGGTGTGTCAATGCCTGACTATATTGGGAAATGGCTTGAAACAAAGAAGATGATGGAAACTGCTGACTTGAAACTTGAAGAAAAACTTGTGTGCTTATTGTTGCTGTACTCCTTGCCTCAGTCCTGGCAACCTCTTGTAATGTTACTGCATGGTACTGCACCTAAAGATGGGCATAAATTAGAGGACATTAAAGAGCAACTTATAAATGAAGAACTGAGACTACAAAACATCAGACCATCCAAAAGATACAGTCGCATATTCATCTGAAAAAAGGGGAAGGACAGAACAGCGCTCTGGAAAGAATAAAAGAGACAAATCCAGGGATAAATCAGTGGATAAAAAGTCAAGGGAGAGAAAGAACCATGAAGGAAATGATGAAAGAAAGGAAACAAGAACATGTTTCCATTGCAAGAAAGCTGGACACCTAAAAAAGGATTGCTATTATTGGCTAAGAACTAAACAAGATTCATCATCCACACATGGTCAGAACACTGCCACTGCAGAAGAAGAGGTGCTGGTTTTGGCAACTGAATCAGAATCTTATTCAGAAAATGAAGCAGGAACAGAGTAGATTGTAGATTCAGGGGCATCGTGTCATGCAACACCAAACAGAGGAATCTTTTCTAACTACATAGCAGGACTATTCGGTAAGGTGAAAATGGGGACTGAAACTACTGCAGATATTGAAGGCATAGGGGATATTCAGGTTGAAACAAGTCAGGGGATAAAAATGACACTAAAAGGAGTGAAATACATCCCCAAACTCAGAATGAATCTACTGTCACTAAATGCACTAGATCAGGAAGGCTTCACAAGTACTATTGCAAATGGACTGTGGAAGCTCACAAAAGGATCCCTAATTGTGGCTAAAGGAACTGTGACCCACAATTTGTACAAAACATCGCTGAAAATTGTTCCAGGAATAATACACCATATTCAGAATTATTCAGACTATGAATTATGGCATAAAAGACTTGGACATCTATCTGAGAAGGGAATGAATCTTTTAAGACACAAGAAACTGATAACAACAAACAGCAGTGGACTCAAGGATTTATGTGAGACCTATGAAGTTGGAAAGAAACAGAAAGTGTCTTTTAAAAGTACCATGGAAACCAAGCAGAAACCGCTAGAATTGGTGTTCTCAGATGTATGCAGTGTGGATATTGAATCAATGGGAGGAAAGAAGTATTTTGTGACATTTATTGATGATGCCACTAGGAAAAGCTGGGTATATCCAATGAAAACAAAGGATGAAGTAATTGACTACCTGAAAATTTGGCATTTGGCAGTAGAAAGAGAAAGTGGGATGAAACTGAAATGTTTCAGATCAGACAATGGTGGTGAATTTACATCAAATGAGATGAAAGCTTACTTTAGAAACTTTGGTATCAGACATGAGACAACAGTCCCAGGCACACCACAACACAATGGGACAGCTGAACGGTTGAACAGGACGTTATTAGACAGAGTAAGGTGCATGCTAAGGACCTCAGCTCTGCCAAAATCATTTTGGGCAGAAGCCTTGGTGACAGCCTGTTATTTAATCAACAGGT